>OZ023268.1:38378600-38818519 GCA_964006375.1 Tillus elongatus
TCCATATCTATGTTCAAAACCTTGAATATCTACGATGTACATTTTTCTTTTTATCGATTGCATTGTTTACTATTTAAAGAACTTTAACTGAATTTGTAAGTGGATTGTATTTCACCAAGCGATCATGAATTGCAAATTTAACGTCTTAATAATACCAGTAATACTAATATATATATATATATATATATATATATATATATATATATATATATATATATATATATATATATATATATATATATATATATATATTAAATGGCTAACATTCCTACAACTATAGCTATAATGACTGAAAGTAAATCAATTCTGCCTTTAAAGGATTTGTATGTAGCAGTGAAACAAGTATTTCAGTAAGTATATTTTTATTAATATATGAAAGTTGATTTCTTTTCTCAAATGGTTGTTAATTTACGATTTATACGTTGCTTCATCGTTTTAGAAACAGGTTTTTAAATATCTAGGTATGATGTCAAAGAAATCCAAATGAAAGGGAATAAGATATTAGTTCATCTTTCATATTCATCGAAAACCGAAACTTAAAAAAATTTGGTAATTTAGCAGTAAAGTATGATAGACTTGAGGTAGATTCTGAGCACGAGCTCAGAACACTAGAAAGACTTGTTAAAGAGTTTTGATTCAACCTGCAAGAAATCAACTTAGTTGATGAGGGGGTTGTCGTCACCAAAAAAAAGACGTCTAAGTGAGGATGAGTCTTCAACGTCGTCATCAGCTAAGAAACGATTAGCTATGGAAAATATTTCTGAACTCATTCCTCCAATAACAGATTTGGAGAAAAATTGCCTAACCTCATACATTCAAGACGAAGAAGAAGAAGAAGAAGCATTTGCATTGTAATTTTAAGTTGTATTTAAAAATAATTCATGAGGTAAATAAAAAAATAAGTTAATATTATTATTTTCTTTATTTCCTAATATACAAGTTTTAATAATTTAGCAGAAATAAATTCCCTAAAGCACAGTTTAGTGAATTGTTTTGATGCATTTTACAATGGTGTGATTAAAAATTTTTTGTAAGTTCATCGGAAGGCAAGCAGTTCTGTGTTAACTCTATTATTTCATTTGAAATACATTTTTGCAACCAAATTTTCTTCGACAAACCTTTCACAAGAACAGCATTATTTTCCGTAATGAAACTTTTCATAAAATGAATTAGTTCTTCGTAATGTAAATAATCAACACTGTTGCTGTTCCATACTAATCCAAATAAATTATGTGTGAGCCACCATATATGTTTCTATATTCCGTTATTAAATAACTTCTCGTCCATTGGAAAATTTAGAATTTTGTGTATAAACTGTCCAGTTTCAACATTTAGAATTGCAATCTCCTTACACATAAAAGACATTCCACATCCATGTTCAAAACCTCGAATATCTACAATGTACATTTTTTCTTTTTATCGATTGCATTGTTTACTATTTAAAGAACTTTAACTGAATTATTAAGTTGATTGTATTTCACCAAGCGATCATGAATTGCAAATTTAACGTCTTAATAATACCAGTAATACTAATATATATATATATATATATATATATATATATATATATATATATATATATATATATATATATATATATATATTAAATGGCTAACATTCATACAACTATAGCTATAATGACCGAAAGTAAATTAATTCTGCCTTTAAAGGTTTTGTATATAGCAGTGAAACAAGTATTTCAGTATCTTTTTATTAATATATGAAACTTGATTTCCTTTTCCCAATTGTTGTTAATTTAAGACTTCTAGGTTGCTTTATCGTTTTAGAAATTGTGTTTTAAATGTCTAGGAATATATAAAGAAATCCAAATGAAATGGGATAAGATATTAAGTCAACTTTCATATTCACCGAAAACCGAAACTTTAAAAAAATGGTAATTTACCAGTAAAGTATTATAGACTTAAGGTAGATTCTGAGCAAGAGCTCAGAACACTAGAGAGATTTGTTAAAGAGTTTCGATTCAACATACAAGAAATCAACGTAGTTGATGAAAGGGTTGTCGTCACCAAAAAAAGACGACTAAGTGAGGATGAGTCTTCAACGTCGTCATCAACTAAGAAACGATTAGCTATGAAAAATCTTTCTGAACTCATTCCTCCAATAACAGATTTGGAGAAAAATTGCCTAACCTCATACATTCAAGACGAAGAAGAAGAAGAAGAAAAAAACTTTTCATAAAATGAATTAGTTCTTCGTAATGTAAATAATCAACACTGTTGCTGTTCCATGCTAATCCAAATTCGTAATGTAAATAATCAACACCGTTGCTGTTCCATGCTAATCCAAATAAATTATGTGTGAGCCACCATATATGTTTCTGTATTCCGTTATTAAATAACTTCTCGTCCATTGGAAGATTTAGAATGTTGTGTATAGACTGTCCAGTGCCAACATTTAGAAGTGCAATCTCCTTACACATAAAAGACATTCCACATCCATGTTCAAAACCTGGAATATCTACGATGTACATTTTTTCTTTTTATCGATTGCACTGTTTAATATTTAGAAAACTTTAACTGAATTTGTAAGTGGATTGTATTTCACCAAAGCGATCATGAATTGCAAATGTAACGTCTAAAGAATACCAGTAATATTAATATATATATATATATATATATATATATATATATATATATATATATATATATATATATATATATATATATATATATATATATATATATATATATATTAAATGGCTAACATTCATACAACTATAGCTGTAATGACTGAAAGTAAATCAATTCTGCCATTAAAGGATTTGTATGTAGCAGTGAAGTATGAAGTATTTCAGTAAGTATCTTTTTATTAATAAATGAAACTTGATTGCTTTTCCCAATTGCTGTTATTTTAAGACTTCTACGTTGCTTTAACGTTTTAGAAATTGTTTGTTTAAATGTCTAGGTATGGTGTAAATAAATACAAATGAAAAGTGATACGATATTAGTTCATCTTTCATATTCACCGAAAACCGAAACTCGAAAAAATTTGGTAATTTACTAGTAAAGTATTGTAGACTTAAGGTAGATTCTGACTTGTTAAAAAGTTTCGATTCAACCTATAAGAAATCAACGTAGTTGATGAGGGGGTGTCGTCACCAAAAAAATACGTCTAAGTGGGGATAAGTCTTCAACGTCGTCATCAGCTAAGAAACGATTAGCTATGGAAAATCTTGCTAAACTCATTGCTCCAATAACAGATTTCGAGGAAAACTGCCTAACCTCATACGTTCAAGGCGAAGAAGAATAAGAAGCATTTGCATTGTAATTTTAAGTTGTATTTAAAAATAATTAAGGAGATAAATAAAAAAATAAGTTAATAATATTATTTTCTTTATTTCCTAATATACAAATTCCAATAATGTAGCAGAAATACATTCTCTAAAGCACAGTTTAGTGAATTGTTTTGATGCATTTTACAATGGTCTGATTAAAAATTTTTCTAAGTTCATCGAAAGGCAAACAGTCCTCTGTTGGATCTATTATTTCATTTGAAATACAGTTTTGCCACCAAAATTTCTTCGACAAACCTTTCACAAGAACAACATTCTTTTTTGTAATGAAACTTTTCATAAAATGAATGAGTTCTTCGTAATGTAAGTAATCAACATTGTTGCTGTTCCATACTAATCCAAATAAATTACGTGAGAGCCTCCATATATGTTTCTGTATTCCGTTATTAAATAACTTCTCGTCCATTGGAAAATTTAGAATTTTGTGTATAAACTATTCAGTTTCAACATTTAGAATTGCAATCTCCTTACACATAAAAGACCATTCCACATCTATGTTCAAAACCTTGAATATCTACGATGTACATTTTTTCTTTTTATCGATTGCATTCTTTACTATTTAAAGAACTTTAACTGAATTTGTAAGTGGATTGTATTTCACCAAGCGATCATGAATTGCAAATTTAACGTCTTAATAATACCAGTAATATTAATATATATATATATATATATATATATATATATATATATATATATATATATATATATATATATATATATATATATATATATATATATATACAACTATAGCTATAATGATTGAAAGTAAATCAATTCTGCCTTTAAAGGATTTGTATGTAGCAGTGAAACAAGTATTTCAGTAAGTATATTTTTATTAATATATGAAAGTTGATTTCTTTTCCCAAATGGTTGTTATTTAGGACTTATACGTTGCTTCATCGTTTTAGAAACAGGTTTTTAAATATCTTGGTATGGTGTAAAAGAAATCCCAATGAAAGGGAATAAGATATTAGTTCATCTTTCATATTCACCGAAAACCGAAACTTAAAAAAAAGGTAATTTAGCAGTAAAGTATGATAAGACTTAAGGTAGATTCTGAGCACGAGCTCAGAACACTAGAGAGACTTGTTAAAGAGTTTTGATTCAACCTGCAAGAAATCAACTTAGTTGATGAGGGGGTTGTCGTCACCAAAAAAAAAAGACGTCTAAGTGAGGATGAGTCTTCAACGTCGTCATCAGCGAAGAAACGATTAGCTATGGAAAATCCTTCTGAACTCATTCCTCCAATAACAAATTTGAAGGAAAACTGCCTAACCTCATACATTCAAGACGAAGAAGAAGAAGCGTTTGTATTGTAATTATAAGTTGTATTTAAAAATAATTAATGAGGTAAATAAAAAAATAAGTTAATATTATTATTTTCTTTTTTTCCTTATATACATATTCTAATAATGTAGCAGAAATACATTCCCTAAAGCACAGTTTAGTTAATTGCTTTGTGCATTTTACAATGGTGTGATTTAAAATTTTTTTCTAAGTTCATTGGAAGACAAGCAGTTAGTAATAGTAATAGTAATATTTATTGTTACTAATTTTACAGCACATCATTTGACAAATAAGTTTTATACTTGTTCTTGCCCAAGATGTAATTTTGACGGAACAGCTTCAAAAATTGATACCAAAACCTCAATAGTGACATTAAAGTGAATTTAGACGTACCAAATTACTAAGTGTTATTTTTCTATTCACCGACTCCATCACGAATTTCAGCCATTACCTCCTTTTGTGCCCAAAACAAACCATTTATGGATATCAATTGCATTAAACCATTATATTTCTTGCAATATTTAACCAAATAAACATAAATACACATTAGGAATTTACAACCCGCTAAACGTCATATTTAAGTTCTGTGTTAGATCTAATATTTCATTTGAAATACATTTTTGCAACCAAAATTTCTTCGACAAACCTTTCACAAGAACAACATTATTTTCCGTAATGAAACTTTTCATAAAATGAATTAGTTCTTCGTAATGTAAATAATCAACACTGTTGCTGTTCCATGCTAATCCAAATAAACTATGTGTGAGACACCATATATGTTTCTGTATTCCGTTATTAAATAACTTCTCGTCCATTGGAAAATTGAGAGTTTTGTGTATAAACTGTCCAGTTTCAACATTTAGAATTGCAATCTCCTTACACATAAAAGACCATTCCACATCTATGTTCAAAACCTTGAATATCTACGATGTACATTTTTCTTTTTATCGATTGCATTGTTTACTATTTAAAGAACTTTAACTGAATTTGTAAGTGGATTGTATTTCACCAAGCGATAATGAATTGCAAATTTAACGTCTTAATAATACCAGTAATACTAATATATATATATATATATATATATATATATATATATTAAATGGCTAACATTCCTACAACTATAGCTATAATGACTGAAAGTAAATCAATTCTGCCTTTAAAGGATTTGTATGTAGCAGTGAAACAAGTATTTCAGTAAGTATATTTTTATTAATATATGAAAGTTGATTTCTTTTCTCAAATGGTTGTTAATTTACGATTTATACGTTGCTTCATCGTTTTAGAAACAGGTTTTTAAATATCTAGGTATGATGTCAAAGAAATCCAAATGAAAGGGAATAAGATATTAGTTCATCTTTCATATTCATCGAAAACCGAAACTTAAAAAAATTTGGTAATTTAGCAGTAAAGTATGATAGACTTGAGGTAGATTCTGAGCACGAGCTCAGAACACTAGAAAGACTTGTTAAAGAGTTTTGATTCAACCTGCAAGAAATCAACTTAGTTGATGAGGGGGTTGTCGTCACCAAAAAAAAGACGTCTAAGTGAGGATGAGTCTTCAACGTCGTCATCAGCTAAGAAACGATTAGCTATGGAAAATATTTCTGAACTCATTCCTCCAATAACAGATTTGGAGAAAAATTGCCTAACCTCATACATTCAAGACGAAGAAGAAGAAGAAGAAGAAGCATTTGCATTGTAATTTTAAGTTGTATTTAAAAATAATTCATGAGGTAAATAAAAAAATAAGTTAATATTATTATTTTCTTTATTTCCTAATATACAAGTTTTAATAATTTAGCAGAAATAAATTCCCTAAAGCACAGTTTAGTGAATTGTTTTGATGCATTTTACAATGGTGTGATTAAAAATTTTTTGTAAGTTCATCGGAAGGCAAGCAGTTCTGTGTTAACTCTATTATTTCATTTGAAATACATTTTTGCAACCAAATTTTCTTCGACAAACCTTTCACAAGAACAGCATTATTTTCCGTAATGAAACTTTTCATAAAATGAATTAGTTCTTCGTAATGTAAATAATCAACACTGTTGCTGTTCCATACTAATCCAAATAAATTATGTGTGAGCCACCATATATGTTTCTATATTCCGTTATTAAATAACTTCTCGTCCATTGGAAAATTTAGAATTTTGTGTATAAACTGTCCAGTTTCAACATTTAGAATTGCAATCTCCTTACACATAAAAGACATTCCACATCCATGTTCAAAACCTCGAATATCTACAATGTACATTTTTTCTTTTTATCGATTGCATTGTTTACTATTTAAAGAACTTTAACTGAATTATTAAGTTGATTGTATTTCACCAAGCGATCATGAATTGCAAATTTAACGTCTTAATAATACCAGTAATACTAATATATATATATATATATATATATATATATATATATATATATATATATATATATATATATATATATATATATATATATATATATATATATATATATATATATAAATGGCTAACATTCATACAACTATAGCTATAATGACCGAAAGTAAATTAATTCTGCCTTTAAAGGTTTTGTATATAGCAGTGAAACAAGTATTTCAGTATCTTTTTATTAATATATGAAACTTGATTTCCTTTTCCCAATTGTTGTTAATTTAAGACTTCTAGGTTGCTTTATCGTTTTAGAAATTGTGTTTTAAATGTCTAGGAATATATAAAGAAATCCAAATGAAATGGGATAAGATATTAAGTCAACTTTCATATTCACCGAAAACCGAAACTTTAAAAAAATGGTAATTTACCAGTAAAGTATTATAGACTTAAGGTAGATTCTGAGCAAGAGCTCAGAACACTAGAGAGATTTGTTAAAGAGTTTCGATTCAACATACAAGAAATCAACGTAGTTGATGAAAGGGTTGTCGTCACCAAAAAAAGACGACTAAGTGAGGATGAGTCTTCAACGTCGTCATCAACTAAGAAACGATTAGCTATGAAAAATCTTTCTGAACTCATTCCTCCAATAACAGATTTGGAGAAAAAATGCCTAACCTCATACATTCAAGACGAAGAAGAAGAAGAAGAAAAAAACTTTTCATAAAATGAATTAGTTCTTCGTAATGTAAATAATCAACACTGTTGCTGTTCCATGCTAATCCAAATTCGTAATGTAAATAATCAACACCGTTGCTGTTCCATGCTAATCCAAATAAATTATGTGTGAGCCACCATATATGTTTCTGTATTCCGTTATTAAATAACTTCTCGTCCATTGGAAGATTTAGAATGTTGTGTATAGACTGTCCAGTGCCAACATTTAGAAGTGCAATCTCCTTACACATAAAAGACATTCCACATCCATGTTCAAAACCTGGAATATCTACGATGTACATTTTTTCTTTTTATCGATTGCACTGTTTAATATTTAGAAAACTTTAACTGAATTTGTAAGTGGATTGTATTTCACCAAAGCGATCATGAATTGCAATTTTAAAAGCAATCAAGTTTCATTATATTAATATAATATATACTATATCTATAATACTATCATACTATCACTTGCTACATACAAATCCTTTATATATATATATATATATATATATATATATATATATATATATTAAATGGCTAACATTCATACAACTATAGCTGTAATGACTGAAAGTAAATCAATTCTGCCATTAAAGGATTTGTATGTAGCAGTGAAGTATGAAGTATTTCAGTAAGTATCTTTTTATTAATAAATGAAACTTGATTGCTTTTCCCAATTGCTGTTATTTTAAGACTTCTACGTTGCGTCAACGTTTTAGAAATTGTTTGTTTAAATGTCTAGGTATGGTGTAAATAAATACAAATGAAAAGTGATACGATATTAGTTCATCTTTCATATTCACCGAAAACCGAAACTCGAAAAAAATTTGGTAATTTACTAGTAAAGTATTGTAGACTTAAGGTAGATTCTGAGCAAGAGCTCAGAACATTAGAGAGACTTGTTAAAAAGTTTCGATTCAAACTATAAGAAATCAACGTAGTTGATGAGGGGGTGTCGTCACCAAAAAAATACGTCTAAGTGGGGATAAGTCTTCAACGTCGTCATCAGCTAAGAAACGATTAGCTATGGAAAATCTTGCTAAACTCATTGCTCCAATAACAGATTTCGAGGAAAACTGCCTAACCTCATACGTTCAAGGCGAAGAAGAATAAGAAGCATTTGCATTGTAATTTTAAGTTGTATTTAAAAATAATTAAGGAGATAAATAAAAAAATAAGTTAATAATATTATTTTCTTTATTTCCTAATATACAAATTCCAATAATGTAGCAGAAATACATTCTCTAAAGCACAGTTTAGTGAATTGTTTTGATGCATTTTACAATGGTCTGATTAAAAATTTTTCTAAGTTCATCGAAAGGCAAACAGTCCTCTGTTGGATCTATTATTTCATTTGAAATACAGTTTTGCCACCAAAATTTCTTCGACAAACCTTTCACAAGAACAACATTCTTTTTTGTAATGAAACTTTTCATAAAATGAATGAGTTCTTCGTAATGTAAGTAATCAACATTGTTGCTGTTCCATACTAATCCAAATAAATTACGTGAGAGCCTCCATATATGTTTCTGTATTCCGTTATTAAATAACTTCTCGTCCATTGGAAAATTTAGAATTTTGTGTATAAACTATTCAGTTTCAACATTTAGAATTGCAATCTCCTTACACATAAAAGACCATTCCACATCTATGTTCAAAACCTTGAATATCTACGATGTACATTTTTTCTTTTTATCGATTGCATTCTTTACTATTTAAAGAACTTTAACTGAATTTGTAAGTGGATTGTATTTCACCAAGCGATCATGAATTGCAAATTTAACGTCTTAATAATACCAGTAATATTATATATATATATATATATATATATATATATATATATATATATATATATATTTGTATTGTAATTATGTTGTATTTAAAAATAATTAATGAGGTAAATAAAAAAATAAGTTAATATTATTATTTTCTTTTTTTCCTTATATACATATTCTAATAATGTAGCAGAAATACATTCCCTAAAGCACAGTTTAGTTAATTGCTTTGATGCATTTTACAATGGTGTGATTTAAAATTTTTTTCTAAGTTCATTGGAAGACAAGCAGTTAGTAATAGTAATAGTAATATTTATTGTTACTAATTTTACAGCACATCATTTGACAAATAAGTTTTATACTTGTTCTTGCCCAAGATGTAATTTTGACGGAACAGCTTCAAAAATTGATACCAAAACCTCAATAGTGACATTAAAGTGAATTTAGACGTACCAAATTACTAAGTGTTATTTTTCTATTCACCGACTCCATCACGAATTTCAGCCATTACCTCCTTTTGTGCCCAAAACAAACCATTTATGGATATCAATTGCATTAAACCATTATATTTCTTGCAATATTTAACCAAATAAACATAAATACACATTAGGAATTTACAACCCGCTAAACGTCATATTTAAGTTCTGTGTTAGATCTAATATTTCATTTGAAATACATTTTTGCAACCAAAATTTCTTCGACAAACCTTTCACAAGAACAACATTATTTTCCGTAATGAAACTTTTCATAAAATGAATTAGTTCTTCGTAATGTAAATAATCAACACTGTTGCTGTTCCATGCTAATCCAAATAAACTATGTGTGAGACACCATATATGTTTCTGTATTCCGTTATTAAATAACTTCTCGTCCATTGGAAAATTGAGAATTTTGTGTATAAACTGTCCAGTTTCAACATATAGAATTGCAATCTCCTTACACATAAAAGACCATTCCACATCTATGTTCAAAACCTTGAATATCTACGATGTACATTTTTCTTTTTATCGATTGCATTGTTTACTATTTAAAGAACTTTAACTGAATTTGTAAGTGGATTGTATTTCACCAAGCGATCATGAATTGCAAATTTAACGTCTTAATAATACCAGTAATACTAATATATATATATATATATATATATATATATATATATATATATATATATATATATATATATATATATATATATATATATTAAATGGCTAACATTCCTACAACTATAGCTATAATGACTGAAAGTAAATCAATTCTGCCTTTAAAGGATTTGTATGTAGCAGTGAAACAAGTATTTCAGTAAGTATATTTTTATTAATATATGAAAGTTGATTTCTTTTCTCAAATGGTTGTTAATTTACGATTTATACGTTGCTTCATCGTTTTAGAAACAGGTTTTTAAATATCTAGGTATGATGTCAAAGAAATCCAAATGAAAGGGAATAAGATATTAGTTCATCTTTCATATTCATCGAAAACCGAAACTTAAAAAAATTTGGTAATTTAGCAGTAAAGTATGATAGACTTGAGGGAGATTGTGAGCACGAGCTCAGAACACTAGAAAGACTTGTTAAAGAGTTTTGATTCAACCTGCAAGAAATCAACTTAGTTGATGAGGGGGTTGTCGTCACCAAAAAAAAGACGTCTAAGTGAGGATGAGTCTTCAACGTCGTCATCAGCTAAGAAACGATTAGCTATGGAAAATATTTCTGAACTCATTCCTCCAATAACAGATTTGGAGAAAAATTGCCTAACCTCATACATTCAAGACGAAGAAGAAGAAGAAGCATTTGCATTGTAATTTTAAGTTGTATTTAAAAATAATTCATGAGGTAAATAAAAAAATAAGTTAATATTATTATTTTCTTTATTTCCTAATATACAAGTTTTAATAATTTAGCAGAAATAAATTCCCTAAAGCACAGTTTAGTGAATTGTTTTGATGCATTTTACAATGGTGTGATTAAAAATTTTTTGTAAGTTCATCGGAAGGCAAGCAGTTCTGTGTTAACTCTATTATTTCATTTGAAATACATTTTTGCAACCAAATTTTCTTCGACAAACCTTTCACAAGAACAGCATTATTTTCCGTAATGAAACTTTTCATAAAATGAATTAGTTCTTCGTAATGTAAATAATCAACACTGTTGCTGTTCCATACTAATCCAAATAAATTATGTGTGAGCCACCATATATGTTTCTATATTCCGTTATTAAATAACTTCTCGTCCATTGGAAAATTTAGAATTTTGTGTATAAACTGTCCAGTTTCAACATTTAGAATTGCAATCTCCTTACACATAAAAGACATTCCACATCCATGTTCAAAACCTCGAATATCTACAATGTACATTTTTTCTTTTTATCGATTGCATTGTTTACTATTTAAAGAACTTTAACTGAATTATTAAGTTGATTGTATTTCACCAAGCGATCATGAATTGCAAATTTAACGTCTTAATAATACCAGTAATACTAATATATATATATATATATATATATATATATATATATATATATATATATATATATACTATATATATATATATATATATATATATATATATATATATATATATATATATATATATATATATATATATATATATATATATATATATATATGTTATATCCGCAATGTACAAGATACCTACGTGACTACATAGCCATCAGCTAGTCGTCAATCAATACACAAATATCTCTTTGAACTTGTAATCGATAACTAATTAGTGTGTGTTTGATAATTACTAATACGAAATAATTCCTTGTTTTATGTTAAATAATGTAGATAGCTCGATACAATGAAATTAATATTAAACGCGCTTTGCTTTATCATATAAGAAATGGACTGTGACACTTTTAATTTATCGCTTATCTGAGTGACGTAAATTACATGATATAAATAGATCAAATTTTCTGTACAATTAATTCACTTTCGTTCATTCCAATTAGCTGGTCTTATAATGTATTAAATTTTAAGTAATACATTATAAAAATTCCATACAGTGTTTTTGTGACGTAATAATTTGGCGCAGTTGGTAGTTAGCTTTAACGCAGAAGAAAATCTAGAATCGTGTATTTTCTTAAAAAAGTTGTGTTGGCTTCCAAAAGAATCTACAGTCCAAAGGCACCTTATGGAAAATAAGCTCATCCTTATCTGGTAAGTCTGCTTTTATTCAGAATCGCTTTATTTTCCCTCAAACCTCGCATATATTTTCTCTTTTCTTTTCTTGCATCCTTACAATTTGACTACATATTTCCATATTATTTTTACATTAAAATGGCAGAAGCTGATGCAGGTAACATAATGTATAGAACTAGTGACCTTGCTCAACTTATTCCCGAATATGACGGGAATCAAACACTTTTAAACAAATTTCTTAGTGCCTGCAATGAAGCGATTAACTTAGCATCACAAGATCAATATAGGCTAATTCTTATTCACATAAAAAACACTAGAGCTAGTAATTTAATTAATTTGTGAAATATAAGAGAATGGGAAGACATTTCCACACTATTAAGAGCTCATTTTGGAGATTGCCGTGATTTAACAAGCCTGATTCATGATTTGCAATGTCTTAAACAAATGCCAAACGAAAAGGCATCATCTTTTGCACACAGAGTCCAGGCTCATTCTGACCAAGTTAGGGGCATTATTTTATTACAAAACGATATGACTGCTGAACACAAAGAGGCTCAGAATATTTTAGTCGATCACATGACGTTAGATGTTTTGCTAATCGGATTAGAACCAAAAATTGGCATGATTATTCGTGCTTCAAACCCTGACTCATTAATAACTGTTACTCAACGAATAGTTCGCGAAGAACAATTACTCTATTATGAAAAATCTAAAGACCCTAAATTAAACACATCAAAACAAAACTTATCTCAATCTAAACCTCGTCCAACACAAAATTACTCGTCAGAACAATCTTGTCGCTACTGTAGAAACATCGGTCATTCCATTGAAAATTGTAGAAAAGACAATTTAGTAATAATAACTATAACAATAATGCTAATAATACTGGTAACAATAACGCTCATTATAACCGCAATTCAAATTATACAGACATTTTAACTATGCTCAACAACCAAATAGTCCTAACCAACAGTCACTCTCAAGGTCGGCAAATTTAAACTGAACTAACAATCAACAGCAAAGTAGAGTTAATCATTTAAACTTCCAGGGAATCAAGTAATGGGCAGCTTGATACCTCCCGAAAATGCCCACGGAACCAAATTCAGTAGAATAGCTAACAGATTCAATGAGTCAAATGTAGTATTAAATTTTGAAGTTTTATCGTACAAAAAAAAGCTCAATCAATATTTATAGAATGTAAAATTGAAGGCGAAACCTGTAAATTCTTGGTAGATTCTGGCGCTAGTATTTCAATTACTAAACCAAATGTTGTAAAGTCATCTCTAAATAACGACAAAATAATTATCCAAGGTATTGATAAATCCCCCATTACAATTTTCAAATTTTGCTTTATAAAAATACAGCAAGAATATCCACATACATTTTTCGTACACGACTTAAAATTAGACTATGATGGCCTGCTAGGCGTTGATTTTCTTGAACATTATGGTTGCTCCATTGACTTTAATGAAAAAATTCTTAAAACAAAATTCAAAAATATACCACTTCAGTATAGCAATTCTTTTGAAAAAGAAAACAGGGTAACAATACCTCCTAGGTCTGAAATGGCAATTTCCTTGGAATCTCAAATTAAAAACCAGTATGCCGTATGTCCAAAACTTAATATTTCACGCGAGATAAACATTCCTGAAGCCATTGTGTCCACAAATTCTGAAGGCAGATTTATTACCACAATAGCTAATATTTCTTCAAGCCCTATTAACATTTCAATTCCTCAAATAAGACTTGAACCCTATACGTCTGAAGAAAGTTCAATGTTTTCCGTCATATTTTTTCACGAAACAAATAATATAGAAAGACAAACTAAAATTATGGAACAGTTAAGGTTGAGCCATCTTAATGAAGGAGAGGAATTTAGTTACTGAGATTTGTTTCAAATTTTCTGATATATTTTTCTTGGAAGGCGATAAACTCACATTTGCTAATGACGTGAAGCATGAAATTAACACTATACAAAATCATATAGATACCATCAAATATATAAAAAAGAAGTAAAATCGCAGGTAAACAAAATGTTAGAACAGAACATAATTCAACCCTCGACGTCTCCCTGGTCAAGCCCTGTTTGGGTTGTACCAAAAAACTAGATGCCTCAGGCAAACAAAAATACAGAGTAGTATACAATATAGATTACAGAAAACTAAACGAAGTTACAATTGGTGATAAATATCCTTTGCCCAATATTGCAGATTTACTTGACCAACTAGGCAAATGCCATTACTTCACGACATTAGATCTTGCATCAGGCTTTCACCTAATAGAAGTTAGTAAACCCGACGTTCCAAAAACTGCCTTTTCAGTTGAGAATGGGCATTACGAATTTATTCGAATACCATTTGGTCTGAAATCAGCTCCATCAATGTTTCAAAGAGTTATGGATAATATAATGACAGGTATTCAAAACGAAAGGTGTCTTGTTTACATGGACGATATTATAGTTTATTCCTCAACATTGGACGAACACTTTGAACGACTAAACGACGTGTTTTGTAGATTGTCAAAATATAATTTAAAAATACAGCCAGATAAATGTGAATTCTTGAGAAAGTAAGTTGCCTATTTAAGTCACCTAATAACAAAAGATGGCGTGAAACCAAACCCTGATAAAATAGCATGCATCATGAAATTTCCACAACCCCAGAATTCGAAAGAGATTAAGTCATTTTTAGGTCCCACAGGATATTACAGGCGTTTTATCCCCAATTATTCAAAAATTACAAAATCTCACAAAACTACTGAAAAAAAAATGTTACGTTTAATTTTGATAATGAATGCGTTAGGTCTTTTAAAACTTGCAAAAAACTATTGACTTCAGTAGAGATAATGTCTGTTCTGGAACGACCTTGAGGCGGCGGCGGAGATATTTTCAAGGTCAAGGCCAGCGATATATTTTTCAAGGTCAAGGCCAGATGTATTTTCCCACGGTCACGGCCAGCGATATATTTTTCAAGGTCAAGGCCAGCCAGAAATTTATCCTTGAAATTTGTTTTATATATGTACAGGGGATATCTCAGGGAATTAATATTATTAGAATCCTCTATACAAGAGTTCGAGTTTATTTATAATAAAGTGTACAGAATATTAGCAAGCGAGTTTTTAACATAAAAGAAAAGTAGTTTTTTAAGTAGAGAGTTTTTAATTAGTGTTGAATTTTTTACAAAAAATGAACGATGTAAGCAGTACCACCCCAACCACCATTGAAGAAGTCTTAAGCCGTATACAAGACAATTTACGTAGTGAAATTCTATGTTCAAGAATCATAGAAGATATGCCAGACGATCAATGGGTTCAAGTTTGTGTAAAATACAATCGCCTAATGAAGGCAATTAGAACATTTAGAAATCAGCAAATGTGTAGTTGTAACTTTATACATCAACTAGAGCAGTCTACATTCCAGCATTTATTTTTTAATTATAAGGAGCATTTTACTAAGATGATTAGGAATTATCTTGCTGCTTGTGAAGAAAAAGTGAAAATTAATTAAATAAATATATATATATATATATATATATATATATATATATATATATATATATATATATATATATATATATATATATATATATATATATATATTGTTATATAATATGCTCAGACTTTCGAAGCCCTCACGTTTGGTGCCAATTGATATAATGAAAGGTTTATTTTAAGTTTTATATTATTATTATTAGGTATATTGAAATACTTGATATGGTGGCTAACTTAAATATGTTTTATTGCTTTTTGTGATGTTAATTTCGAAGTGTATTTTATCTTGTGAGTTTTATCTACCTGTAAAGTTTAGTGAGTAATGTGTTGTTAATGTGTGTTCACCAAAGGTTTGTGTGTGTATTACACCTTGGTGTATTAAATGCCTTTATACTGCTGTATTGCGCATACAATTGATCACATGAATGAATTTGACTCTCAAAATAGGGACTAGTGGGTTCAAGTCCGAAATATCTTTGTTTATTTTTTTTGAATTTTGAAATATATTACCCTATCTGTTTTTGGTTTTTAAATACTTATATACATATAAAATAAAGTGAAGCAAGAATATTAAATTCACACAGAACTTGAATATTTATTACTTAACACAACTGACAAAAACCCAATACTTATTTGCTATTTATCATGTACTTCTTACTTTTGAATTTAGAGCTCTTTGTTTATTTTTTTAACAATGCCAATAAAAAAAAAAAACTGATCAGTATGATTTGTTTTAAATTTTTAAGACCACTTATATTTAAGACTCTCACGCACTTCCTAAAGCCAAACGGTAACGGCACCTATTGACGTTTGTATGATTTATACAATGCCTTAGTACTACGTGCAGTCAATGGACGAGTCCCTTCACTGGCTGGGTATGGTTACTGGTTTTTCAAGCCCTTGGTGTGTGAAATGCAAACCAAGATGGTTGTTTTTTTTTTTTTTTTTTTTTTTGATGAGACCTCTCTACTTTCGTTTGATGTATCACAATTTTGCGAGTTATTTACTATTCTTTTTGAAGCTGGGGATATGTCGCACAATAAATGTAAATATTTATTTACTTTACTCACAGTTTATCTAGTCTGTTTCTGAGCTTCCGTGTTGTGACTCCTTTTGATTGTTTACTTCTCTTCAAAAATGTACCTCCTTCTCGTTTTAACTTTTATAAAAATATTTCAATCCCTTTTTAATATCAAAAAATTTCAATCTATCTAATCTTTTAATCAAAATGTCCCCATCTAATAATTTAATACTAATCTCAATCCTTTTTTTATCTCAAAAATTTTAATCTGATACTTTTTATCAAAATGTTTCCATCTGTTTATTATTTTTCATACGTAACCAGCGTAACTAATCAAAAAACTGTTATCTGCCTGCTTCAAATAAAATATCCTAACAAATTTTAACACAATAATCGTTTTTTATCATCTCCTCGGATACATACATACTTCTGATTGTTGTTAGTCAATGAGAGAATAATTAACCTAACTATAATTTTAGTGTCAGTTTGACGTCTGGCCTAAATAAAAAACAGCTGACTTAAACATAGGTTATGACATGACATTTCTTACAATTTAACACTCAAATTTTGACATCTTACTATTCTTAAAGCTAACAATATCCTTAATTCTAACAATAACATCTTAAATTACATAACAGCTATCAAACAATAATACCTTAAACTATCTAATTAAACTGGTCATACATTTACACCTGCCTTGCCTCCTTTCAACACATATATATCTGTAAAATTTAGTTTCTCCCTGCCTTACAGTGCAAAAACATTGCATACACCAAAGGTAAGTTGTTGTTTGTGTTTGTGTATATATGTATATGTGGCCCCCTTTATTAACCATATCAAATCCCCAATAATAAATTTTTACTGCTTTAGAGGCTTGCCTTCTGAAGCTAGGAAAAATTTTTTATTCACGCTTTTAGTTTATAGCAATATAATCTTTTCCTCCTTTAATAAATTTTTTTTAGCATTTCAGAAACAGTCACTGCCATTCCTGTAAGAAGTTATGCTGTGTAATCAGAACTATCATCTGAGACACAAGTGATCTAGCTGCGAACATGAGAAGTTATTATATTTACGTGTCAGATGCACTTATGCATGAGACATTATTGTGCTTATAAGCATGTTTAAAAAGATACTAGCGTGCCTACAATTTAGAAGGAACACTAGCGTGCCTTTAATTGTTTTATAAGAACACCGCTGTGCCAATATTTTGTCAATTATGTTTTTGAAGACCACTGCTGTGCCCACAATTATTTTAAGAAAAATACTACTGTGTCTGCAAATTTCTGCTACTGTCGAATACTGATCCTGTTTTCATTATTGCTGCATGTTTGTTCCAGCTTCATAAGTGTTCAGTTCTTCGAAGTGTTTATGGCCTTTATTTAAAATAGTGCTTCGTTAGTTTAAGTGCTTTAAAAAAAATATGTGTCATGTCAGTGCTTTGTTCGTCTGGGATTTCTTCAACTTATATTCCTTTTTTAATGTCACGTTTGCCCAAGCAACGTTCGACTTAGTTATTAAGTTTGCATGTTGCATGCTATAAGAAATGCCATCAACATTAAATGAAAAATGTTGTTAATTGACTATGTCAAGGCTAAATTTAGTTTTAAGTTCCCCCCAAGTAAAGTAAGAAATTATCTCTTGCTTTTCAAATTTCTTATCGTTTAATTTATCTCTTTCACCAGAGGTCTATTAAATTTAATCCTGGTTTCTTTAATTTACCTCTTGATCATCATTATTTTTTTTTTTTTTTGTTACCGAGTTCCCCTTTTCTCATTGCGTGTGTTCGTACACGTGATAATGAACCGATTTCTATAACGACATGTTCGTATATACCCCCATATTTGGACTATTTTTTTTTTTTATTGCTGCTGCCATTGTAAGTTTCTATATGTTTCTTTTTTGATATTAGGTCCTTTCCTTTTTCAATTCGTTTTATTCTTCTGATACCCAACTTTTTTTTTTTTTTTTTTAATTATTAATCTGAAACTACTATTTATCAGTCGATATATGTTCCATTTACTTGACTTTTCCATCTCATTCCCCTATATCTTGCAACTACTGTGCACATAATCATCTATATATATTTTCATTATCTCAATATGCCCTCTATGGGTTTACATATTCACTGGTTAGCTTCTCCATCTATTAAATTCATTTCACTGTTCGTACATATATCTTTTTGACTTTTCCCATTACTCCTTGATTCAGACGTCCTTATTTAGTTGTCTATCCTACTAAATGTTCCATAATTTTAACGAATTTTACATAATTGGCCTTGATATCTGTTTTCTTCATATATTTTTCTTTCTTTTTCCTCATTTGTTGGCAGCTCTGGTCCTCTTATCTTGGGTTTAAACTTGTCCCCACTACTTCGTTTGTTTCCGATCATATATGTCGTTTGACGTGCATTTCTACTGCTTGTTTGTCGTGAGATTCTTCCCCACGCTTAGCTGGTTACTAACGTTATCTACCTCGGTTTTGAATTTCCCTATACTCTTCTTTCATGCTTGACATTTGCTTTAAATTTTGAATTTTGGCGTGTTATTTGGTCGAACTAGTTTTGGTTCAATTTATAGACTTAATCCAGGTCTGCAATTTTGAATTTAGATTGTTATTTCAAAAAATGTTGGTGAGTTTAAAGACATCCCAGGTCATTCATCTCATTCTAGTTCATTAATCCTTCGTAGTCGTTTAATATTTTGTTGCTGCGTAGTCTCTATATCCGTTATGTGGTCTTCTCCACTGCTCATGATTGTTATCAGACTCTTCTGCCTGTCTTGCATCGTATTCCATGCTAGAATCGTCTTTGTAGGTATCCTCGTTTCTCTGGCATTTATACCTATTCGTGCCATCGTTGCCATCCTTGTTTTCACGTCTATACCTCTTATTTCCTATACGTTTCCGTTTAAATTTGTCACCCTTATTCCTGATTTCTTCTAGGCATTCTTGTTTCTTTTTGTTTCTTCTATTCCCCATTGCTCTTGTCCATTTTGGCCCAAAACATTCTTCTACTTCTTCTCTCAGACTTTTATTTCCCAATGTCAGCTTTACATCTGGCTCTTCTCTTAGATTCTCCAAATTTCCATTCGTTTCTCTTAATCTCTCTTCCATTTTGGTTTCATATCTGTTTCTTTTATGTTTGCGCATCTTTCTAGGCCCTCTCATTTGCTGATTTCTTTCATTCACTCTCTCTATGATTTTATCCATCGGTTCATCATCATTTGCTTTGATTTTCTCTATTATTATCTTGCGTACTACATCCATCTTTGTCTCTACTTTACTTTCAAACTTTCGTACTGCCTCGCTTATCTCTTCCATCTCCATTTCTACATCTTTTTTCACTTCTTGTACACTTTTTTCAACTTTCTCTGTGATATTTCTATCTATATTATCCAATCTCTCAATCATCTGCCTCATATTCTGCTCTTGTTCAACAAATTTCACAGTCATACTTTCTTTTATCTTGTTTATATTATCCTTTTGTCTTTCAAACCTGTCATTCATATTCTCATTCATGGCATTTATATCCCCTTTCATACTTTGCTTCATATCCATTAAACATTGTATTACCATTTCAAAGCTTGGACCAGTTTGCTTCTGTTTTTCACCTTCTTCGCTTCTAACATTCTCCATTTCATCCACTTTTATGCTCTCTTGTGACATTACTTCTACTCTTTCACCCGCATTATCTCTCATTTCTACTTCAGGCACTCTCTCGTCATTCATTTCCACATTTTCCTGTAACATTTCCTCATGTACCTCCATGTCTTCTTCGTGTTCCGGTCCTCCTTCATCTCCACGATCGTGTCTGTCTCTTGATGTGGCTTTGCTCCTAGTAGTGATTTTCTTATTTGGCATTTTTCTTCCTTTTTTTATTTTTGATTACCCTGCCTTATTGATTATTTTACCCGCGAACCTCGAAAGCTCCCACGTTTAGGCGACAATTGTTATAGAATATGCTCAGACTTTCGAAGCCCTCACGTTTGGTGCCAATTGATATAATGAAAGGTTTATTTTAAGTTTTATATTATTATTATTAGGTATATTGAAATACTTGATATGGTGGCTAACTTAAATATGTTTTATTGCTTTTTGTGATGTTAATTTCGAAGTGTATTTTATCTTGTGAGTTTTATCTACCTGTAAAGTTTAGTGAGTAATGTGTTGTTAATGTGTGTTCACCAAAGGTTTGTGTGTGTATTACACCTTGGTGTATTAAATGCCTTTATACTGCTGTATTGCGCATACAATTGATCACATGAATGAATTTGACTCTCAAAATAGGGACTAGTGGGTTCAAGTCCGAAATATCTTTGTTTATTTTTTTTGAATTTTGAAATATATTACCCTATCTGTTTTTGGTTTTTAAATACTTATATACATATAAAATAAAGTGAAGCAAGAATATTAAATTCACACAGAACTTGAATATTTATTACTTAACACAACTGACAAAAACCCAATACTTATTTGCTATTTATCATGTACTTCTTACTTTTGAATTTAGAGCTCTTTGTTTATTTTTTTAACAATGCCAATAAAAAAAAAAAACTGATCAGTATGATTTGTTTTAAATTTTTAAGACCACTTATATTTAAGACTCTCACGCACTTCCTAAAGCCAAACGGTAACGGCACCTATTGACGTTTGTATGATTTATACAATGCCTTAGTACTACGTGCAGTCAATGGACGAGTCCCTTCACTGGCTGGGTATGGTTACTGGTTTTTCAAGCCCTTGGTGTGTGAAATGCAAACCAAGATGGTTGTTTTTTTTTTTTTTTTTTTTTTTGATGAGACCTCTCTACTTTCGTTTGATGTATCACAATTTTGCGAGTTATTTACTATTCTTTTTGAAGCTGGGGATATGTCGCACAATAAATGTAAATATTTATTTACTTTACTCACAGTTTATCTAGTCTGTTTCTGAGCTTCCGTGTTGTGACTCCTTTTGATTGTTTACTTCTCTTCAAAAATGTACCTCCTTCTCGTTTTAACTTTTATAAAAATATTTCAATCCCTTTTTAATATCAAAAAATTTCAATCTATCTAATCTTTTAATCAAAATGTCCCCATCTAATAATTTAATACTAATCTCAATCCTTTTTTTATCTCAAAAATTTTAATCTGATACTTTTTATCAAAATGTTTCCATCTGTTTATTATTTTTCATACGTAACCAGCGTAACTAATCAAAAAACTGTTATCTGCCTGCTTCAAATAAAATATCCTAACAAATTTTAACACAATAATCGTTTTTTATCATCTCCTCGGATACATACATACTTCTGATTGTTGTTAGTCAATGAGAGAATAATTAACCTAACTATAATTTTAGTGTCAGTTTGACGTCTGGCCTAAATAAAAAACAGCTGACTTAAACATAGGTTATGACATGACATTTCTTACAATTTAACACTCAAATTTTGACATCTTACTATTCTTAAAGCTAACAATATCCTTAATTCTAACAATAACATCTTAAATTACATAACAGCTATCAAACAATAATACCTTAAACTATCTAATTAAACTGGTCATACATTTACACCTGCCTTGCCTCCTTTCAACACATATATATCTGTAAAATTTAGTTTCTCCCTGCCTTACAGTGCAAAAACATTGCATACACCAAAGGTAAGTTGTTGTTTGTGTTTGTGTATATATGTATATGTGGCCCCCTTTATTAACCATATCAATATATATATATATATATATATATATATATATCTACCGCATACTATGGGCCCATAATCGAGCATGTATGGGATACTTTGGGCCCAAGAGCGATAGTTTGGACCCGGGTCCAAACTAACAATTTCGTTTAACGCATGATCTGGGCCCCTCATAATTTTGTTAAAACTTAATATATTATTGCAACGTTGCCACATGTATATTCTTTTATAAATATTATATTTTGGGCCCATCGAAACATTAATATATCTACCAGTGATTTCAAGCCCTTTAAGTGAAATCTTCTATTCAGTTGGTGAATGGATCATATTAGGCTTCAATTATAAAAAAAAGTATATATTCCCCACTCTGACTATCAGTTTTAGTGCCCTGGCATCATGTACTTATTTTTAATGTGTTTTATTTAAACAGATTTTTTTATTTTACAGTTTAAATTTTTAAAACATTTCCTTTTTCTGTTTCAATTTAATACTTTTTTAAACTATTTCTTTCAGACTCGTATGTATATTTAAAACATTTAAGCGTTTTAGCATGTAGTGTTGCCTTATTATTTGAGAATTTTCATAAAGAAAATTTCGCTCCTATAGGGGTGACTTTCGAAAATTTTATGCAAATGAGCGCGAATTAAAGCTTTTGGAACGCATATCCCAGGTCAGTTTCAGACTTGATATTTATGTTTATATATTTATATGTACACCCTGCTTTCCTAAACTCCTAGGCCACCTAGACATGCGTTTTTTTTATTACACTGCAAAATTTTTTCTAAAGGCAAAGTTCGTTGGTCAGTTCCGAGTCAAGTTTTTCCATGGAAAATTGCAAATTTTCTTCTTGAAAATACTTAATCTTTGAAACCCGTTAATACATTTTTACGAAATTTAACTGATATATTGTGCCATCAAACTACAGATTCAATGTTCCAAAATTTACTTCAGTTGAATAATTACAATGCAAGATATAATTTTAAATTTAACTATATTTAAAAATCCCGCGATGATTTCTAGTTTATATTCTTAGAAAAAACGTAACAGTTTAATGGGTTATCTAGGGTGGATATATTAAATGATGTGTCATGTTTCTTAGCAACAGAAGGATACTATTTCAGTCACATTTAATATTGAATTTATATAATAATATAAAACCATAGTAGACATTGATAGAAAAAAGTTTGACGCAGCAAGTGCGTTATGATAACGAATTTTCAAAGCCTGGACGCAGCAAGTGCTTTATGGTGGTGAATTTTTAAGTCTGGACGCAGCAAGTGTGTTATGGTAGCAATTTTCAAAGTCTGGACGTAGCAAGTGCATTATGGTAGCGAATTTTCGAAGTCTGGACGCAGCAAGTGTGTTGTGGTAGCGAGTTGTCAAAGTCTGAACGCAGCAAATGCGTCGTGGTAGCGAATTTTCAAAATTTGGACGCAGCAAGTGCGTTATGCTAGCGAATTTTAAGAAAAATGTTTTTAATTTTAAAAAAGTATTTTTTAAAGAAAGGCACAAAATTTGGTTAACATTATGGCTTTTATAGTAGTTCGTACAACTTCCCATTTTGCATTTCTCTTGACTCACAATTTATTATTACGGAACTTCTGAAAATTCGCTACCATAACTTTTTGCTTGTAACAAACTACAAAAAGTAGTTACCTGCTTATTCAAAATTACTTTAAAAAACTACAGACTTCAATACATCGCTAATATTACATAAATTAACCAGTGTGTCCACTTCAGGCAGCACCTATGAACAGAGAACATTTAATAAACAAAATTAAATTGTTTCAGATGACCAGTTGGTGTATGTGTGTGCTCCCCTGGGTGTTCTAAAGATTTTATTACATATGACATATTACATTACAAACACCTTTGGTGATTATGAAACTGTGATGAAATACCTGAGTGCAACAGAAAAATAAAACAAAATATACTTTTTAAATATTTTAAAGAAATTTTAAAATACCCAATAGCTAAAAACTACTTAAAAAAGGGTGGTATAAAAAGAATTCAAAAAAGGTTTCAAACTTTATTTAAACCAAAAACAATTAAAAAAACAAACACGTTCACTGCCAATGTATTACATGTTGCATCATACATCAGTGATATTTGGGAGGTGCTGATGTATCAACATGTTACACATGCTAATGAAATTTGTTGATTCCAGTATTCAGCTGGTATTCGTGAGAGGTGCATGTGTTTGTGTCGGCACTTATGATAGAGAATAGTACGTTTTGCCACGTGTATGGTTTTAGGTTATTAGTTTCGAGATGGATCCAGCAGACAGTCAAACTGTGGGACCTTCAAGCCCTAAAAGAATGTGTATTTTTGCTAATAATAAACCTTTAACTGAAAAGGAACTTGAACAAGAAGCCGAACATGTTTTTTCGGACAGTGGTACGAATTTCGTTGTTTCGAGGAACAGTGACGAATATCAAGTCTTCAAGCGATATTAGTGATGATGAATTGAATCGTAAGTAACGAATTATTTATTTTTCAATGTTGTCTAAAAAATCATCCTACCATATTTAGCTAAAAATTTTAATTGTTATTTATACTTTTAATTGTAGTCATGTTTTATCTTGTTAGTGATGCAGTCAGGCATTTGGTTAGTACCAGTTGGTCGCTAGTCGTATTGAGTTATAACAAAGTAGCCTTGTATATTCTCATTTTTTTAGGAATTGTTATTCGCTCGCTAATAATATAACGTTTTATTTGCAGAATACACAGGCACAGCAATAAATGTAGTTGAACCAGCTGCTCTTGTATGGGGGAGAACTCCTAACCTCAAAGAATTTTTTTTCACTGGAACTCTGATCTGCTTGTACCTATTCCAAATGCAACGCCGATTGACTATTTTTCGCTGTTGGTAGAAGATAATTTTCTAAAGGAAGTAGTTAAAGAAACGAATGTGTATGCGGAGCAATTTTTCTTATTAGGGTCAAGTGAACGTGGCAGAATAACAGACTGGAAGCTGCTAACATTACCTGAGCTAAAAATATTTTTGGGTTTGTGGCTTCATATGGGTACAATTCAGTTGAATCGTATTCAAGATTATTGGAGGCAAGAATTATTTTCTATACTGTGTTTTCCAAAGTACATGAGTAGAAATAGATTTTTAATAATTATGCGTTGCTTACACTTTTCCAGAAATCCAGAAAGCTGAGAAACTGTTGTCACTGACCGACTGCAAAAGATAAGATCTATTCAAAATTATATGAATAAGAAAATGGATGAAATATATTATCCAGGCAAAGAGTGGGCTATAGACGAGTCTATGGTTTTACCGCGAGGGAGATTGCAGTTCAGGCAATATATAAAAAATAAAAAACATAAATATGGACTGAAGCTGTATTTACTAACAGAGCCAAATGGATTGGTACTACAGTGTTTGCTCGACACTGGTGCAGCCGATAATTTAGGTGGAAAGAGGCATACCGCAAATATTGTCTCAGCATTAATGCAAGGCAAATTGGGTAACGGGCACTCCATATATATGTATAACTTTTATAAGTTACACATTAGCAAAACAACTTCTAAACGAAAAAACATTTGTCACTGGCACCCTTCACAAAGATAGAAGAGATATTCCCAAAGAAGTCGTCAAATCTAAATTAAAGAAAGGGGAAATGGAAACTTTGTACGCTGAGGGTATTGTTGTAACCAAATGGCGTGACAAAAGGGACGTATTGGTTTTGTCCAGAGTTTATTAGCGAAAATATTGAAATAGAAAATTCCCGGGGGAAAAATGAAGTAAAGCCAAAAACTGTTCTCATGTACAATAAATATATGTCGGGCATCGATCGGCAATATCAAATACTCACTATCCCAGCGAAAGGAAAACAATTCGTTGGTATAAGAAGTTGTTTATTCACTATGTATTGATATTGTTATTGAATAGTTATTTGCTCTATCATAAATAAAGCGGAGAAAAAATGACCTTCGATTATCGATTATCTGTTATTCAGAAATTGTTGTCAATAAAAACTTTTTTCGTTAGTTTTCATTTATTTATTTTTGTTGTAGCCTTGGTTTGCTTCATTAGGCATTTGTTTGTATGTTTTTATAAGTAAAATTATTTTAGTTCAGTGTTTATACAATATTTCAGAATTAAAATTACACTTTTGAGCATACAAATGTATTATTTCTCCAATATTTCCAAACGCATAATTAGTCAACGCTTGTATCATATGATGTTACATGCGGCACTGTGGCAGTCATTTTAGTATGATATGCCGATGTATCAACATATGATACATATTTTTCTCTTACCTAAAAGTGTCAAATAATAATAAATATGCTTATGAAACCTGTCAAAAAACAAGCTGTTGCTTATAAATAATAGTTTTTTCGAAAAAATAGTACTCAGCATTACAGAATTTGCAACAAATAGTGGGTGGCAGTGAACGTGTTAATATTCATCAGAAGAATGTTGCTGGTTCCTTCTTAAGTGGTTGTGAATCCACAATTTCATTGAAATTGGTGATCTCTGCTTGAAAACACTGCTTGCTTTTTCTTTTGCCAAAAGGCATTCATGCTCCGAAGGAAGCTTTCCTGAAGATATACAGTCTGCGAAAAGTGACTTCATTTTTTTTATTTCTTTCGTTGACCATCTCACTGCAAATAAAAGCAGAATTAATTTATATATGGTGATTTTAAAGGAAATAACAAAACTGACTCTGTGACAGTTATTATTACACTTGCACAACATACTCAATAATATACAAAACTGGTCATTTGTTGTGAGTCACACACAAGAACAACTGTGCTCAACCATACTCAATAAGAGCCAATGCTAGCATTGAAAGATGTTCATTATGCAAGCAGTTCAGAAAACTAAACTTCATTGATTTTTTTCAGAAATCGTGCAGAGTTCTTGAGGCAATGAAAGTAACAATGTAATGAATTACCCTGTACATCTATATACTCACTTTTGCTAGATTTTGCTTTAACTTGTTTATTGTTCTGTGCAATTATATTATTTATACATGCACTAACCATTAGTGGTGTTTTTGTAGATTTTGTTTTTTTAATATATTCCCCACATTCTGTAAGCGTTGGCCGCTGGCATGTTGAGATATTTTCTGAGAAATACTTCTTTACTTTGTCTTTTTCTTCTGACGGCCATGAAAATCTCTTTCTTGTACTTTTTGGTGTGTCTACAAACAATACTTTTATAAATAAATATATTTTCAGGGTTTTTCATACCTTAAGTTTTTTTATAACCACAATGTTTCGGAAAAATGAAAACTTATGAAGTTATTTAATAAAATTATTTATAATTTTAAAGAGTTTATTTTTGATTCACAGTCTTGGAAAAGATTACTAAATAAAAATTTTTAATTTTGCCTTCCTAAGAATAAGAGTTATAACTGTTATGTCATTACTTATTATTTTAAAAATGTTATACCATGGAAATATAGTTACATAGTACTACTTACAAACATCATCACTGGAAATAGAACAAAGATTACTTTCCATACTGCTGTCAATAATTACTGAAGTGTTATTTTCTCCTTCAATATTTTCCAATATCTTTGAAATGCCAATGTCTCTGTGGGTTTGTGAAATTCTGTAATAGTCTCTATGAATCCGGTCGGCATGTCCCATATGATTTGCTAAATCACTAACTTCAGTTTCGTTTAAATGAAGGTCAGCAGCCTTTGTAGCTAGCTGTTTGCGTAGCTGTGTCCCTCTTAATGTTTGTGGTTTTGAAGCACCACATTGAGTAGAATACTCACGTAAAAGTGTGCATGCACTTAAATATTTTACTGCTCCTTCATTGGAGGGTACAGCAAATATATATGGATTATCTCACTCCAACAGATTCTCTATTTTCAATGATACACCTTATACACTTGGTTGTGAATCTATTCAGGTATATTTGTACAGTTCGATTAAGTTTTCCCCTCAACTGTAGAAGTACATATTCTTCTTTAAAACTTGGAAACTCATTAGGGACTTCTGCATGCTTTATTATTTTTCCTGCCTTGAAGTCAGCAATGAGAAGTCGTTCTGTTTCACCTGCTCTGCGACGATTAAAAATCATCATTGATATAAGAGCAAAAGAGGTTAACTGTCTGTAATTAGAAGCACTTTTCTCAATTTTGAAAGCTGCATAATATGTTTTTAGGTTTCTGTGAACAAAATCTCGTAGTAATTTTACATCAGCATCAGAAGGCAAGTCAATTTGCTTATGTCTTTTAGTTTCTAGTACATTTTCCATTACAACTCTATTGATAGATTCTGAAACTTTTTCATTGAACAATGTGCAGAAATCTTCTAGGTTCTTTTGTTCTTGATAATTCTAAGTTTCAATTAGCTTGCACTGATATACCTTCGTACATTTCTTTAATAATGTACCAAGTGAAGTAGCTGTTCCTGGGGCTGCATACTTTTCACATGTGGATTCTAAATTAGCCACCTTATTAATCGCATCAACAACAACAGTGCACAGTTGTGGTTTAAACACCTCTTTTAAAGAGAGATTACGTTTTAAAATGTTGTTAATTGCTATTAGAAATCTTCCTAACAAACGAAGTCGAGATCTGATCATTTTTTCATCTTGTGAATTTTTATATTTTTTACATAAACTGTTTCCTACAGCAATAATAAGCTCATCATAAGCAATGATGGCAGTAACTTCATCATTTCTGAGTACAGGAAATATTTTTTCTTTTAACACTTTGCACGCATCACGATGTATTTTTTCTTCTAACATTCTTCCTAATACATTAATTCCCCTTTTATTTTTAAAAGTTGGATTACATTTACTGACATGTAAACGTAATGTATTACGGGAATAGTACCCTTTGCAAAATGGACATACACGATAATCTTGAATTGTTTTATATTTACGGGATCTTCGTATGGAAATAACTTCACCATTATGTTCGGTACGGGTGTTATATTCAAACTGACCTTGTTTCCTAAGCTTTTCTATTAGGGCACACCGGTTCTCACATTCTAAAAATAAAAGTAAAATCAATAAAAAAATATAGGAACTGTAACACTGTTACCTATTGCTGTTTAAAGATATTTTTCAGTGAGTCTCGTTTAGTGCCTAATTGAAATTACTGCAGTGTTAAAATTGACACGCGAAGTGTAAGTTAAGAGTACACGACAATGTTTGCATCAAATTCACCCCTAGGTTTGTAAGGCAATATTTTGCAGAAAGTTAAAAATTCAAGGAATGTATGATTAATCCAAAATTAATTCAATATCATGACACTAACAACTTATATAGTGCGGTATATGTATCAACTAACTTTAAATATGCTATGAGCTTGTAGAATATTTTGTACATTGTAGCTAGTTTTAGGTCTGCTAGAATGGCAAAAATTAAAGTTTCTTAGTAGTAGCATCGTAAGTAGCCCGGTTAGTCCAATCTACTACTTAAAATATACTTACGTTTTGGGAGAAACATAAAATTTTTTACTTCATTTTCATTGGAATGCATACTGATTAAATGACGAGCAAAGTGGGTCTTTAGAGTTTTGCAAAATATGCAATATTCTTTTTTCTTTCCCATAACTCTCCTTATTTGTGGAATATTTTGCATTCGGGTCACATTTACAACAGAACTTTTAATCTGTGAAATTAATCTCATAACTTTCTTTTTGTATTCTGAAAAATTAAGATATATAAATTTAAGGAAATTAAGACATACATGTAAATAAAGTGCATATAATTCTTTTTGTTTACGTGATGACAAAATTGTACAACATAAATTTTAGAGCAAAGAGTATGTCAAAAAATAATATAAAACCAAAGAATCATATAAATATGCACCTAAAAAATGTTTAATGTGACAGAAGTTGCTGGATAAGTAAAAGTGACAAGTTTTTTTTAAGTATAACTAGGACACTACAAAAAATAATTTTGGGTTTTTCCACACATTCACAGCTAATATGTTTAAACACATTTACTTCAAGCATTTTCTATTTTTCAATACAGCAGTTAGAAGGGTTGCTTATAAGATTTTCCAAAAATAAAAAAAAAACGTAAACAACTTTTTATAAATTATTGAAAACTTAAAAACCTGGTCAAAAGGACTGTATATTGACAGGATATACTTAGTTTCTGAGATAAATACAATGAAGGCACTGTATACTAAAAAGCTAATATTCATACTTCAGTGCCAGAAATTATAAACATCAAACAAAAATATAGATGTAGACTTTTGCTCGGGCTTCAGAATTGCCTATTTTCAGATAAGAAAATAAGCAATTGTGATGCCAGAGAAAAACTCTCTACATCTGTATTTGTATTGAATGGTTTCACCAAGTAAGGACAACAAAAATTAATTAGTCAACCAAAAAGTTAATACGATTTAATAATTAATTTATGTTATTGACTAAAGTTCATTTTCACATTTAAAAATCTTGGCATCTTAATCGAAAATCCTTATAAGGAACTTTTAATATGTACTTTGTGTCTTATTTGCGAATTTTCCTAGTTTTTAAATGTAAGCACTGGTTTTTAAGATACAGGATGTTAATTTTTGGCCATTGCACGAGTAGAGAAAATATCAGATAAGTTATCTCTAAAACTGATATTGATATAAACATACACCTGTTACAACAGGAAACTTTTTTATGCAATATTCCATAGACAATAGACAACCCTAACTGGCTATGGTATTAGAGTGTATCAAGACTAGACTAAATGAATTTATGAAAAAACATCAATTATAAATGTTTGTGAAACTTGAGACCGACTGTTTATGGTTTGTAAATATTATAGAAAATACCTTGTCACATATTCACATTTAACACCAATTATCTTAATAAAAACTAGTTTTTTGATGCCCCTGTTTATATAAACTCTATCTTATTTTTGCTGTACTTTTCACTCTACAATTTGTGCATGCAACTTTGAAATATTCTATTCATAAAAATTAGATTAAAACAAATGTTAGTTATGTAAGAATTCGATAAATACAATTAAAAAAAAGTCTGTGGGTTGTGGTGAATCTTCATAGAAATGTTTTCAATGGTAAATATGTGTTTCTTTTAAGGCATCAAATTTAGTGTGAACAGTATAACCTTTATAGTAGAAACGATGTCCTTCCATATTTTATCAAACTAACCTTAGGTATCGTTTGAAAAAGTACAACAATTAACCAAAAATAAACTTTAGAATGTTCCCGAAAAAACTGCAGAGATATAATTATTCAGAGCTTTTTCTGAAAAAAAAAATCACATCAAAATTTGCAAATAAATTCTTTCACGAAAATTTGCCTCTTCTTAAAAAAATTGACTAAGTAATATTACACAAAATTATATTTTTTACGAAAATTCGAAAAAGATATTTACAATAACTTATTAAATACCAACATTTCAGAAAAATTTTACAAAACTTATTTTTATGAAAACAGCAAAAAAAAATCTGGAAAACTGGCTAAATGTTTTTTACAAAATTTATTGAAAAAATACATAAAATTCAAAATATATACATAATCTGTAGTTTTGAAAAAACGAAAATGTAAAAAAGGTACTTTTTTAACTTTTCACAGAAAGTTGAAGACATGGAGGTAAAGAAAAATGTCTGTCACTTTGAAGTTTCATTTGAAGTTTGTGAACACATGTCAAAACAATTTATCAATTGCTTATAGAGTATGACAATGTAAACGTACATAATCTTATAAAATTAATTATTTTTTACCTTTTTTTGTACAAAGCTAAATTAAATATTTTAATATTTCTCTTCGAAAATTCGCTAAATAATCACATAATGTCATCGGCTACTAGAATTGTATAAAAAAGCAAAAACTAAATGTTTAAAACTGATCCCTACATGAGTTAGGGATAGTTACATGTTATAATTAAATTATTTTGTAATTACTTCATACTCCCCTATATACAAGAAAAAGAAATACTGAGGCAGCAATTGCGTTATGGTAACAAATAAAGTATGGTCTTAATTAAACAAACTAAATTTAAAAATACTGACGTAGCAAGTGTGATGTTATTTCTTTCATAATATACATTGATACCTTGTTTGTTACCATAACACACTTGCTACATTAGTTTCCGGTACCGGCAGCTTGTCGAAAAATGTTTGTAGAAGCATGCCTATAACCACCCCTAGATGGACAAACAGGAAAATTTTCTTGCTAACCACAAGCAAGAAAGTTAGGAGACCAGAAGTGAATAGAGGTGCTGACCGGGGAAGGAAATGTGAGCAGAAAATATGAAAAAAAAAGCTCAGCTGGACCTCTGTAAGCTGCCTTTTCAATATTTTGCAGAAACACTTCCTTAAAACCCTGCTTTCCCCACCCCCCACTACTATCTGCCCCAGGTCCTTAACTATCTCCACAGTTGTTCTGAAGACATTTTTCATGCAGATTATGGCTAGAGTGGTGGTTGTAGCAGGCAGAAGGGGAAGGGTACCTAGCACTTGTAATAGGGACGGGTGGGGTCAGGAGAGTGGTGTCAGCTGATTCGTCGCGGGGGTTTTCCCATTTGTTGCCATAAGGCATTTGCTGAGTCTTTATTTGCACTTTTTATTTAAAAATAGTGAACAACACTTTCAGGGTCCTGCAAAACTATAACAAGAAAACAACTTACCATGTCGAAATAGCAGGCTGACTGCGTGGTAGGCGCCATTATGCTTTACTATATGCAAGTCATTTTCGGTTTTAAGCACTTCGCTCTCATGGCAGCAAATAAGAGAACTTTGGTTGAACATGACAGCAACATACATTATGCCGCTACAATCAAAAGGCATATGTGAGTGTATTTCTGGAGGACATACAATTAATAAAATAAAATTTACCTTGCACTTGTACCTGCCACCTGTTACAACCTCAAGCATAGATAATAATTCACAGTTCACAGAACAATAATACTCATCACTCACTACAACTGTACGCATACGCATACGCATACTAAATTAAATATTAAATACTAAAAGAATGACAGTCACATTGACTAACGAACTGTGATGTTTCTGTTGTAGGGTTGCTATGACAACTGTATACAATGTAACAGATTGAGAAATAAAACCACAGCATAAAGTACTTATCCTGTGATAAAACGTTATTCATTTTATTCAAATTCTAAAAAACATATTAATTTGGACTGTGGGAATACGTGGCAGGTTATTCATAGATTCATCTTATATGCTTTGGTTTTGTTAATTCTGCGACAATTTTAAATTCGGGTTTGGTCAAAATGTATATTTAAGTAAATATATTTAGATCATATTTTCATTTCCTTGCCTTGATTCATATCAAAACATTTCTAGGTTCCAAATAAAGTTTTGCGCCATTGACTCACTATTAAAGGTTAGTTAGTATTGAATAAGCATCGAGTTGATGCTAGGTCCGGCTTGATATTATTGTTAAATTAATCTCAAACAAAGTAAACTAATAATAACCAACTTTATATTAAACTCTGGACCACGATAAAAGTTTGGTTAAGAGAATGCAGAAAAATGTCATACATATGTCCGTAATAGCAATAATGTGAATTCATGGTAATCTTTGAATTTAGGGTGTCACACGGCGTATTCTAAACGGCGCAGCCGAGACATGGAACAGAAACGTGATACAGTGTTGTCGGGTTGTAGTTCTTTGATTGAATAAGATAATATAATATAATATTTTATGCTTTTTAATATATTTTGCCTGTATCAAATACACCTAAAAATAGGTCCAACAGCATCTACAAATAATGTAAAAAACATAATATTGTTACATTTAAGTGTATATTTGTTAAATTTGCAGAGAACCACCCAAACGCTTTTTAGTGAATTTTCTTCGAAAAAATCCACTATTGGGGAGATCCCGACTTTTGAATTTTATAAAAGAAAATTAAATGAGTGCGAACTAGGACCCCTAGAACCCATATCCGGGGTCAGTTTCAATTTTTATATGTATATATGTATCACAGCGATAAGTCAAAAAATAATACGCCGATTTCGATAAAGTTTGGCATGTGCCTTCATTTTGTAAGTGACTCGGGTAAGGTCGTTAGCCAGGAAAATCAGAACCGGTATTCCGGGAAAATTTTGTTTTCTATCGAAAAAAATGTTCTCAAAAAATAAAACAGCTGTAGTAACCAAATTTGGTAGGTAGGTTTGTGAAATAAGAAGCAGACTATAAACTAACATTTTTATTTCTATGCTACAAGCAAAAAGTTCAAAAAAAAATTTTTGTACCAGATTATTCTTATTAAAATTCACTACCATAACGCACTTGCTGCGTCACGACTTTTAGAAAAAAACTTTTCAGAAACATGCTTAGAAACACCCCCCACCCCCCACCACTGCACAAATCACAAGAAAAATTAGTTAATTTGCATGCTGATGACCTCCTGGACAGCTTGACATGAAACGACTGCTGATACATAAACTTTGGTATCTTACATGCACGCTGACAGTAATGTTACCTTTTGTTCGCTTGCTTGCCTTTATCGAGTTATTAACATGTCAAGTTTTTTACACATTACATACTTTAAACAATTTCTCAGCAGCTGATAGATAAAGTTTGGTATCTCGCACGTACGCTGACACTATTCTTACCTTTTGTTTTCTTGCGTTTGCCGAGTTATTTACATGTAAAGTTTTTAACACGTTACATACTTTTTAAACAATTTCTCAGTACGGTTCTGTTTCGTGACACCCCTTCCCCTCCTAAACATTACATTTGACATACAGTTCACACATTGGCCTTGGGAATCCCTGGAATATTCTGGACACATGGACAATTCGCTTCTACTGCCAAGTTAACACTTCGCTTTTAGTAGACCGTTAGTACGGGTACCCGTTTAGATGGTTTCTTATATTTTACTGTGTTCATCCAAGTTATTTCTGAAATTGTGCCTTGTCAGCGTGCATGCGAGATACCAAACTTTATCTAGCTGTTGAGAAATTGTTTAAAGTATGTAATGTGTAAAAAATATTATATGTAATTAACGCGGCAAAGACAAGAGGACAAACGGTAATAATAGTGTCAGCGTGCATGCGAGCTACCAAACTTTATCTACCAGCAGCTGAAAAATTGTTTAAAGTATGTAATGTGTGAAAAACTTTACATGTAAATAACTCGGCAAACGCAAGAGAACAAAAGGTAAGAATAGTGTCAGCGTACGTGCGAAATAACAAACTTTATCTATTATCAGCTGAGAAATTGTTTACAGTATGTAACGTGTAAAAAACTTTACATGTAAATAACTCGGCAAACGCAAAAGAACAAAAGGTAAAAATAGTGTCAGCGTACGTGCGAGATACCAAACTTTATCTATCAGCTGCTGAGAAATTGTTTCAAGTATGTAATGTGTAAAAACTTGACATGTCAATAACTAGGTAAAAGCAAGCAAACAAAAGGTAAAAATAGTGTCAGCGTACGTGCGAGATACCAAACTTCATCTATCAGCTGCTGAGAAATTGTTTAAAGTATGTAATGTGTAAAAAACTTTACGTGTAAATAACTCGGCAAACGCAAGAGAACAACAAGTAAGAATAGTTTCAGCGTACGTGCAAAATACCAAACTTAATCTATTAGCAGCTGAGAAATTGTTTAAAGTATGTAATGTGTTAGGAAGGGGGGGGGGGTGTTTGTTTCTAAGCATGTTTCTGACAGGTTTTTTCTAAAAGTCTTGACGCAGCAAGTGCGTTATGGTAGTGAATTTTGATAGAAATAATCTGGTAAAAAATTATTTTTTTTGAACTTTTTGCTTGTAACATAGAAATAAAAATGTTAGTTTATAGTCTACTTATTATCTCACAAACCTACCTACCAAATTTGGTTACCACAGCTGTTTTATTTTTTGAGAGCATTTTTTTCGATAGAAAACAAAATTTTCCCGGAATACCGATTCCGATTTTCCTGGCTAACGAACTTATCCAAGTCACTTACAAAAGGAAAGTACATGCCAAACTTTATCGAAATCGGCGTATTATTTTTTGACTTATCGCTGTGATACATATATACATATAAAAATTGAAACTGACCCCGGATATGGGTTATAGTTAACGAATATACACTTAAATGTAACAATATTATGTTTTTTTACATTATTTGTAGATGCTGTAGGACCTATTTTTAGATGTATTTGATACAGCCAAAAATATATTAAAAAGTATAAAATATTTATTACATCTTATTCAATGAAAAGAACTACAGCCCGACAACACTGTATGTGGTATTTACGTTTCTGTTCCATGTCTCGGCTGCGCCGTTTAGTAGTGATGGACAAAACGGTTATTTTCTTTTAACAGTTGAAGCCGTAACATTATTAAATAATAACCGTTGAAAATAACAGCTTCAGTTATTTATCTATTTTTGTGAACTGGATAGTCGATCGATAGTATCCTACATTCCCAAAGCTGTGAGCGAGAGCGCGCACACTAGTATAAATAACGTGTTAAGTGTCAAGTAATATGTTATGAAGTAAAGTCTGCTCTATACTGCATAGCATACCCATACATATTTAGCATTCCCAGTCTCATGTCCATTCTTCCCGTTAAATAGTTAAATTTAACAGTTGCCGATAAAAACCGATGTTTATTCATCGAACCTAGTTGCAGTGGAACTGAAACAGATACGAGTCCGAATTCTAGTTTAGTGTAAAAAGCGTTATTTTGTACCTGTTATTTTTATAAATCCATAACTGGTGGTTACCGTTGCGGCTCGACAACCGTTTAAAAATTACAGATTGTTAAATAACGACCCATCACTACCGTTTAGAATGCGCCGTGTGACACCCTAAATTCAAAGATTACCGAATTATTAATGCTACTACGTACTCTCTATAGCCAATGATTAATAACTATTTGCTGGCGCCTGTCTTATTGTGTGAGTTTTAAAAAACAGGATATTTTTTTTACTATTGTCAGTTGTCACATACGGAAGTTCGTTATCCTGAGTAGAGGTAGCAATACTTCGTACATAATAGTGATGGGTTGTTATTTAACAGTCTGTTATATTTTAACTGTTGTCGAGCAGCAGCAGTAACAACCTGTTATGGATTTATACAAATAACAGGTACAGTGGAGGGGATGCTGTTGCGCAGTGAGTCGTATCTGTTTCTATTGTCGTATCTCTTTCTGTTGCACTGCTACGATGAAGCAGCTTCTGTTGTCATTCGCAACTGTTATAACAGGATGAATGGTCATGAGACTGGGAATGGGGTATAGAGCGGACTTTACTTCATAACATAATACTGTTTTCATCCGCAACTGTTATAACAGGATGAATGGACATGAGACTGGGAATGGGGTATAGAGGATAGAGCGGACTTTACTTCATAACATACTACTTTATACTAGTGTGCTCACAGCTTTGGGAACGTAGGGTCGTCGGTACAATGAAACTCTTAAATTTTGACAGGTTGTTGATTCACACAAGACACACACATATATTTACAATTTATAAACAAACACAAAATATGAAAAATGTAAATAAAAAGGCTGTATATGTAGCAAGTGAAAATTATTAAAAATGAACTATATCACTGGAAAAATAAAATCAGGTCACCGCGTATATAAAAAAGTAATCACATAGGCGTTGACGTAAACTCAATCTTCATTAGATAACTCGATATGCTGATGGCATTTTTGTTTTAAGAAAAAACTGATATGTATACGAACGTACAGTTATGCTTTAACGTGAGTCCTTAGGTATTATATTATATTAGGTAGTTTTTTGCTCATTCTTCTTTGTCTTATGTAACTAATAAATCAATATTCCTTTTTACTTTTCACTTTGGAAATCTAAGAAATAGGTCCGATTTTAAACATCTTTTTTTTATTACTACTGCAAAATAAAAAATCCCTGAAACTTAAAAAATCTCAGAAACAGTACCAATTTTAATGAAATTATAAAAATATTCCTCCCTGTACCCGGTATAGTTGAAACCACACACTTCGCCCTATAGGTAGAGAGAAAAAAATTAGTTTTAATTTTTTTAAATTATTTATTTTATTTTTTTGCTTACAATAATTCATGTATTCATATAACTCTCATTTTCAAGGAAAAATGGCTATAGAGGTTTTCAGCTCAATGCTTAACTAATACTTAATTAGTTAAGAAAATTCGAAAGAAATTCTGCATTGTTGAATTTTTTACCAAATTATTATTAGTGATGAATACCCAAAAAAAACCTCCATCATTTTTTTAATAAAAAAGTTATTAATTGTTTTAAACATAATACAAGAATATTTTTTATTTTAAACATTACCCAACTACACTACCGGACGGGTTCAGCTACTGTTACTACGTCTACGTGGAATTCTTAATAATTCATAGTTCATACTGTTAATTTCAACCTGTTATATTTAACTGTTATTTCTAAATAACAGTAACAGGTGCGACCTGTTAAAGCAATATAACAGTTTTTCCCATCACTAGTACATAAGACATAAGAAATCTTGTTTTCTTGTTTGCGCCAATAGACATGCGCAGCTCGCGTGCTTAAAGTGAAATTTGCCATAATAGTTTATTTATCAATTTCATTACATAGTACATAACATTTCGAGAAATAATCAAATGAACTAATCAATAAATTAGAATTTGCTTGCCCACAGAAGCATACAAGTATATATATGCTTTTGCATATTATTAAATCATCATAGTCATCTGGCACATTTAACATTAATGTATGTTATTTCCACAGAACAATACCTCATCTCTGTGGTTAATTCACTCATCGCAAATTTGCACAGGGAATAGTGATGGGTCGTTATTTGATTGTCGGTTATTTTTAAACGGTTGTCGAGCCCCAACGGTACCCACCAGTTATGGACTTATAAAATTAACAGCTTACAAAATAACGCTTTTTACACTAAACTAGATTTAGGAGTCGTATCTGTTTTAGTTCCACTGCAACTAGGTTCGATGAATAAAGATCGGTTTTCATCGGCAACTGTTAAATTTAACTATTTAACGGGATGAATGGATATGAGACTGGGGGAATGCTAAATATGTATGGGTATGCTATGCAGTATAGAGCAGACTTTACTTCAACTTCATAACATATTACTTAACAGGAAACACGTTATTTATACTCTAGTCACAGCATAAAGTTACTTATGCTGTGCTCTAGTGTGCTCACTCTCGCTCACAGCTTTGGGAATGTAGGATACAATCGATCGACTATCCAGTTCAAAAGAACAGCGAAATAACTGAAACTGTTATTTTCAACGGTTATTATGAAATTACGTAAACGGCTTTAGCTGTTAATAGAAAATAAGGGTTTTTCCCATCACTAACAGGGACCGTGCATCTAGACTGTCACGCCAACTGGTGACTAAAGTGTACACCTTTCGGGTAATAATGTTAGAGTGTAGCATGTGACTCTCTGTTTATTTAAATAAATTTCAATATTATTTACAATGTTTTCATCGGTAAAATCATGTTGTATTAAAGGTTGTACAGAAAAGTCCCGTAAAAAGCGGCAAATAAATTTACCGGTGGAATTTTATTATTTTTCATTAAGTAACTGGTGCCTCTATTCTTTAAAATTTATTTCTAAATCATCCACGGTAAATATGACAGTGACATATACCATCGACTTTAAGGGAAACAGTGACATTATTCCATTCCTCAGGGCTGCGCGCCTAAAGAGACCAGGGCGCAGCCGCCGTAATAGGCCATTTCTGTCATTTCATAATTATTTGGGTTTATTTCCATAAGTTTAGGTTCAATAATTACATATTTTGGAAAGCTGCGTCGTAAGCTGTTTCTCGTACAAACTACTATAAAGTTATACGGTCAATTCGCAGTTTCCAACATTGGTATCTTTTCAAAAAAAAATTTCACAAATACGCTTATGGCCTTTCCTGGATGCACAAAGTGTAAGAAAAATGTTGTGCAAATCATTTCTAAAAAAGTTAATGGACCAGGACTGAATAGGAATATTAGGTGGGGAATGAAACATGAGTGGAAAATGTTAAAAAAGAGTTCAGCTCTATCATATTTTGGAAAGCTTCATCATAAGCTGTTTCTTGTACAAACTATTACAAACTTATACGGTAAATTTGCAGTTTCCAGCATTGGTAGCTTTTCGAATTTTTTTTTACAAACATGCCCATAACCCTCCCTGGATGTACAAACCGTAAGAAAAATCTGGTGCAAATCACGTATAAGAAAGTTAATGGACCAGGAGTGAATAGGGTGTTGGATGGGGAATGAAATATGATAACTGTTTGTCAAATAAGTCTGACCAACAAGTACATATTTCGGATGCTGTTGAGTAGCATGATATAATGACTTAGAAGAGATATGATATTGCGCATATGCCCCGCCTACTCCTATGACGTCACGTGGTGAGTCACGTTATAGAAGTCCAACTACACACTTAAAACAAAGTCATTCGCAATAAAAAAGTTTCTATACGTCAGTTTAATCCGGTTGAAGTTACGCCTATATTGTCTTTTTCAGATAATATAGATCATAGCACTAAATTGAATCTTTTTCGTTTTTATTACTTCCAACTGTATGTACTTAAATATTAGTAAAATACGTAATTTGTTAAGGGGTTGTGATGAAACATCAAACTCCACTGCACGACAGCATATTATTGTTGCATTGGACTCACCACTTGACACCATGCGCGTGACAGGTCTAAAAATAGGTAGTCTGAATATCATATCTCTCGTTATTTGTATCATGGTTGAGTAGTACTATTCATTAAAATAGACGAAACCAAACGAGGACTTAACACAGGTCCTCGCAAGGAAAATGTCCTCGTAACGCCGTTCTAGTACGGATATTAGTCCTCGTAAGATCCCCCCAATACACGTAACCAAACGAGGACTCGACATAAATCCTCGCAAGGAAAAATGTCCTCGTAACGTCGTTGCGCTACGTACATTTGTCCTCGCTGGACCCGCTGTACACGTATGGGTGTTGCCTTAGGAGGACACATGTCCGTAGTATAACGCCGTTACGAGGATATTTTTTGTTGCGAGGAATAAAAAAAAGGTTTGAAATAAGTATTTTTTCAATTTTTTATTAATTATTCCATTTGTTATTCTTACACTTTTGTCCCTTTTATGCATAAGTTTAACACTAGGGCGCGCAAGCTTCGACTAAAGTGCTGCCTCTATATTTCGTGCACGGTCCCCACTGCAGTCTTGTAATCAATTCAAACTTAATTCTGATAATTAACGGAAACGTATAGCACAATGTAAAACTGATAACAGTGATAATTGCTTGTGTTTGACAGCATGATGTGACATTAACATAAATAATATGACATATACATGAGGAAATAACAATACTCTATGAATTTCGACACTTAATTACCACCAGGTACCATCACTACGACCAATAGAAAATAAGACATACGATTGTCGTCACTGTCTTGTGTAAAATCGTTGTAACGATTATTACAGTGACTATATACAAGACAGCGGCAACAATATGACCTAAACCCCGCCCAACCGCTGTTAGTTGCCGAAAAACATGGAGACAGGAGAAATAAACATTTCTCTATGGTGACAGACAAACCTAAAAAGTGCTGTTTACATTATGTCATGTTATCACATGACACATCACTTTTCGCACGATTTTATCGTAAGATAATTGTATGATTTGGCTTTGGGTATTATTTGAGTTAATTTACGTTCACACTATATGAGCTACGCGTATGATTATGCATAGATATCTTCCTTGATCTATGTGATTAGGATGGTGATTTGACAGCTATATTAGATAATTTCTATTTGATTTTTGGTTTAGGATGTGAATTTTAGGTTAGGAAGAGCAAGTTGCGAAATTACAGACAATAGACTTCTATAGAGTAGGTTTGCGGCATGATATAAAGAGATATGATATTGCGCATATGCCCCGCCCCCTCCAATGGCGTCACGTGGTGAGTAACGTTATAGAAGTCCAACTACACAGTTAAAACAAAGTTGAGTTGAGTTGAGTTGAGTTTTGAGATGGCCTTGAACTCTTCGTCCATCAGCCACAGACTTTTATTTTGTACTTTTGCAGCCGGAAATTGTCGGAGATAAAATATATCCCTACCATATACATATATGTACTTGCATAATAATCTTATAATTACTAAAATTAGTACAACCCTTATACCTACATACACCTATATACACATAATCACATAATATATTCTTTCCATATATTTTTTTTTTTGGCATTTTTCATTTTTTTTTTAATTCATTTTTTTTTAATTTTTTTTTATTTTTTTTTCCTTTTTCTTTCTTATTTCTTTCTTTTTTTTTTCTTTTTTTTTTCTCTTTTTTTTTTGTTGTAAATTTCATTTAATTTTTTTTTTTTTTTTCAATTATAAGTGGGAATTGACTGGGACACTTATCGCCAAGGGACCCGTCATGGCTAATGGACATACTGACTTGGGCCACGGAAAAGATAGGTAAACACAAGGTTCAACAATAGGAGATCTAGATCTAATAACATATTTCACCTATATATACACACACATATATACACACATATACATATATATACACATATATAAGCCACTACAGTCTATAGTCAGATACCAATAATGCTACTTAACTATTACTTATACTACATTCACACCCTCATTCATACTTACATACTTGTTTCCACTATATACATTCCATAAGTTTACATAATTATAAATATCTATATTATATTATATTATAACTTTACAAAATAATGCTTATTTTATTAAAAAATGACCACAACAAAAAATACACCTCCTTGGTTTTCAAGTTTAAAAGGTAGCTTAAGTTTAAGGGATATTGTATTTCAGGAACATTTTGTTTCAATAACTGGAATAATGTGTTTCGTTGATTTTCATACAAGCAACAAGCAAACAAAATATGCTCCAAATCACACCTTGAGGTTCCATCGCAATTACAGTATGGTGTTGGTTCTATACCGATACGGTTTAAGTGATATCTGTATCTTCCGTGGTTTGTTTTCAATCTTGTAATGGTGGTTATTACTTTTCTGTCACTGTTATTGTGTAACGTTTCCAAGTCGTTCTTTTCTGGAAGTTGCGGATACAGCCATTTGTATCTGTTATTAGACTTTTTTGTGTATTTATCCCATTCGGTTTTCCACATATTTTTCAGATTTAGTTTGCTATTTTGCATAAAATCTGCAAACGGGATGTCAAGATCTTGTTCTATTGGTTGTAATATTGCTTCTCTGGCCAACTGGTCAGCTGCCTCGTTACCTTTTATTTGACTGTGTCCTTTCACCCAGATGAATTTTATACACATATTCGTATTACTACAACAACTTTGTCTTATCCTACCCAATATGTGATTCCAGTTTTTGGCATGATGACTGTTCTTTAATGCAGACAAAGCTGTTTGCGAGTCACTAATAATTAGTACGTATTTTCTTTGATTTTCTAAAGCCCAATGTATTGCTTTTTCTATAGCAATCATTTCTGCTGTGCATATTGAAGCCTGTTCCGATAGCCTGTACATTTTGGAATTGTTAAGCTGCTCTACGAAAAATGCTGCTCCCACTCCATGCTGACTTTTGGATCCGTCTGTGTATATGTGTGTGTAGTTTGGGTAATACTCATCCAGTATGCTTCTAAAAATATTTTGATTCACTGTATCTTGATCGGTGTAAGATGGAATGTTGACGTCCAGAGCACGAGTTGTAACTTCGTAAGCAAATTGAAATTTTGTTGAGATCGGGTTAGCAGTTATATATCTTTCAAATTTTGCAGTATCATAATATGCCTCTGCTAACGGAGGATTCTGTTTAATTTTCCAATACTTATTTATGATCGTGTCTACACATAAGGAATGCATCTCTTGAATTTGATCTTGATCTCTGCTTCTCAGTTTAAGAGCTTGTCTATTCGCCAGGAGCTTAACTCTTAGATGAAATGGAGGTTCCTGTGTTTCTGCAAAGATTATTTCTGTTGGTGTTGATTTCATGGCTCCAATAGATACCCTGAGAGCTTTGAGTTGAACTCGTTCAATTTTTTTCATATTTGTTTTGGAGCAGCTTCCATAAACCACACAACCGTAGTCCAGTAGGGATCGAATGTACGATCTATAAAACATCATAGCCACTTTAAAATCTGCACCCCACTGGTAATGAACTGTTGCTTTTAAAATGTTTATACCTCGCTCACATTTTGCAACTGTGTTCCTTATGTGTTGCGTCCAAAGCAATTTGTTGTCAATGTGTATTCCCAGGTATTTATACACGTTAACTGTTTTTATGTTATAAGAATGTGTCTCAATTTCTTGTGTCATTTGAAGACGATGTCTTGTGAGGCACATAATTGCTGTTTTGTCTAGATTAAGTTGGAATTGCCGTTCGCTTATCCACTCATCGATAACGTTAATTGACCTTCTTAAATGCAAGAGACATTCGTCGTAGGATGGTGCAATTGTATACACACATATATCATCTGCATACTGAATACACCGGGTATGGCTATCCAGCATTTGATGCAAATTTTTTGTATAAATATTAAATAGTATCGGACTCAAAAGTGAGCCTTGTGGTAAACCTTTTCTCATAATCCTGGGTCCATGAATCTGGTTATTTTTATCCCTCACGTAAACTTCTCTTTCATAGAACAGGTTAATTATATTTAGTGCTGCATTATGTGTGATTTTACAACTCAACAAGTCGTTCTTCAATATTTTTAAATCAACACAGTCATATGCACCTGTGATATCTAGAAACAGGCACAAGACATATTTGTTTTCTGAAAAGGCATTTTGAATATCTGTTGTTAGACGACATACTGCTTCCATTGTTCCTACTCCTTTGCGAAATCCATATTGACAATTAGATAAAATTTGGTGATGTTCAACAAACCATTCCAGTCTTGCTTTTATCATTCTTTCGAAGGTCTTGGTGATACAGCTCATCAGAGAAATGGGTCGATAAGACTTGGTACATTGAGGGTCATTAGACTTCTTCAGCAGTAAACAGAGCACAATCTCTTTCATTTTCTCTGAATACTTTCCTCTACACCACCAATTATTAAATATTAAGAGGAGGATATCTTTGGCTTTTTCACATAAATTTGATAAAATTTTATAAGTAATCTTATCCTTTCCAGGGGCTTTATTCTGAGTAGTTTTGAGAGCATTTTCTAGGTCATATAATATAAATGGTTTATCAAACCATTCTTTAGTAGGGTGTTGTATAAAATCTCCAATATCGTCTGACACTCCAATTGTAGCAAGCTCATCTAATATATTTATGGCTGTTTCTTGATCAGGATACATTTGCGCGTTATTACTTCCTCTATTGTTGAATTTTTTAATAAATTTCCATATATGTGTTGCTGGTGTGTTTTTGCTTAAGCTGCTAAAACAAAGTCATTCGCAACCAAAAACATTCTATACGTCAGTTTAATGCGGTTGAAGTTACGCCTATATTGTCTTTTTCAGATAATATAGATCGCAGCACTAAATTTAATCTTTTTCATTTTTATTACTTCCAACTGTATGCACTTAAATATTAGTAAAATACGTAATTTGTTAAGAGGTTGTGATGAAACGTCAAACCCCACTGCACGACAGCATATTGTTACATTGGACTTACCACTTAACACATTGCGCGTGATAGGTCTAAAAATAGGTAGCCTGAATATCATATATCTTTCGTTATTTGTATCATGGGTTTGCGATACACAACACCTTATTGGTTTTTATTTGAAAACCAAGAGAAAATTTGTCATTGTTGACGAAATAGAGCAATGAAGTTACCTATTACAGACTATCATAAGAAATCAAAAAAATTCTACATAAAGTAGGTCTACAAGTCTACAATACAGATTTTGATTTTTAAGTGAAAATATTCAAAGGTGAAAAACAAGACAGAAATTGAGAAGCTGTTGTCATTGCTGATAAAGTAGATCAGTGAGGTTACCGATAACCATAATAAATATCACGAAGGAATATATACCGTTCTAATTTCGAAATGAGTTTATGATAGGATGTGATTTCTCTTGTGACTGCTCTTATGACGTTCCTTGCGACTAAATCACATGATGTGAACTTGAAAATAATATATAATATAGGAGCATATTTGGAAGTTATCCACCTTGGCACATCGCGTTAGTGGCCTGATGAAATTTTCAGCCACTACATCAGATTATATACTCATTGCTTATAATTATAAAGTTTTTATACTAAAACCTAAAAAATAGCAATTACTAAAAACGCATTATAATTACATTTCATAAAATATGAATTACGATGCTCACTTTACAGTTGATAGCAACTCATCTTGACAAATAGCGTTAGTGGTCTGATGAAATTTTTCTCCACTACACTTTATCAATGAAAAGTCCAATCAAATACAGTTTGTGGTAATTTTCAATTGGCGAACCATAGTTTTGACCAGCGGACCAGATTAAGAGATCTCCAAGATTCATGACTTTAAAAATTCCCACAGCTAGTCTAAGAAAAAAAAATTCCCGGTCATCCGAAAACCTTTTTTTCCGTCCATCAGAAACCCTTACTCTTAGTCGCATAATTAAAAGTTACTTCATGTAAAAATGACCATGTCACCTGCCGGACTACAGTTTTCTCATCTGCTTCAACATGCGGAGGTATAGGTATTTTACTATAAATAAAAAAACATTGCATTCTTAATGTCATACCAAACATAAAAAAATAACTTCATAAATTATCTCATGGTTATTCTGAAGTTACACAGTTATTCGCTGACAAAAATTGTACGAATCAAAATATGTGCTCTGTAAAATCGTGAAATGTGAATAGACGTTCAACCGTTCATTTTCAAACTGACAAGGTACACCTTTAATCACGGATACCTATACAATGAAAGAGTATGCCGACGATCAATGTTATCGCATATATGATTAACATTATCCGACTATCCGCTTTACACTAATACGTAAACTTCACAGATCGAAACGCCAGTTTTATATATTCATATACTCAAATGTCAAATTCCGTAGCATATTGTCTGTCTGTCCTTGTCTAGGCGAGATAAACTACCATATTTCAAACACTGGTCGGCTTGCCTGTTTAATTGTGTATCCGTGACTTTCATTAAAACAAACTGCCAGTTAATAAGATTCTTTAATGTAGAGTTTTATAATTCATTTTGGAACAGCGATACTTCTCGGCCAGAGGGTCTTAGCCACAACAAATTTTTATCAAGTCGTTTGTCTTTTATTATGTATTACGTTCTTTTGCTTTGTAATTGCATTCATAGATCTATTCTATGAGATATTTGTTAGTGTTCTACTTAGAGTTTTTTTTTTGTGTTTATGGCATCTGTTTTCTAACAATTCGTCAGCTTATTCTATATTATATTTAACAATTTTCTAGACAAGGCCAACTTCGCGTTGGCTCGCCCGGGAATCGAACCTAGGACCTCTCGCTGAACAGACCGAAACCTAGTAACCTGCGCCACGAGCGCGCCTATTTAGAGGTTATGTTAATAAATGATGCACAGATGATTTTTTCATATGCCAGAGTAATGAAACAGCCTAGCTTGTATTTCTAGTAAGTTTGTTTGCGTGCTGTTGAAAGTAGGCTATTTATTATTTTAATTTTTTTAATTTCTGTTGTTAACGACGATAATGTACCATGAAATGTATACAATCAACATTTTGCTTTTTGGGAGAAATATAATATTTAAGAGCAAAAACTATTTTGATAAATTTTTATATCTCAATAGCACATAAATATCTATTATTATCTTTTCATAAAATACATGTGATCAGTCCTTTTAATAATCAAAATTAGAATAATTTAATTATCCATCACTTAAGCCACCAAAAAGGTTTTGTCAGTAGCGCTTGTTTATTCATCTCTACATACGGATGAAGTCTATAAAGAAGAGCAGTTAAAAACCCTTTCAGAATTTTTTTTAACTTAAATTTTAATTTCGGAAAACTTGTTACACACTCCCAATTTTAAAGCCACACTGTACTTAAATAAATAAGCATATAATAAATTTAAAGTTTTCATTCAATAAGTAAAATAGCATATACGCCTGATAATTACGTTTCTATAATATATATATAAATTATTGTTGCGAGGGTCCGAAGTAACACAGTTATATATTTTATAATACTGGCAACACTGTGCACTATTTTTGATTCCATCGCATAGTTTGGACCCTTATCAAATGGGTCTAAACCATGCGATATATGCTAAATTCGCAGAGGGCCCAAATCATTGGATAGATATTTTTCCAACAAACTATGCATTTTTTATTCCAAGTTATAAATTAGTATGTGTGAATGCTTTTTTGAAATAATAAGCGTGTTTTTTCTTTGCATGTTTACAAAAAATTATTATAGTGATTTTGTTTCAACTTATATATATATATATATATATATATATATATATATATATATATATATATATATATATATATATATATCATGCAACATTGTAAACATCTAGAATACACTGTTTTCATATATTTTAACATAAATAGATTATACTTCCACAATTCCTGTCTATTTTTTGATCCATATATCCATATTAAAAATTATAGATATCAATGTCTATGTGTACATATTCTTAACAGAGAATATAATATATATATATATATATATATATATATATATATATATATATATATATATATATATATATATATATATATAATTAGATGAATGCTTCAAGTTTCTGAAAAATACAGCGACCCTACACATGATTGCCATAAGAATACTGAATCTGCATTATATTTAAGGTGTACATGCTTTTTAATCAAATAAGTATATATTTATTTTTTGGAGTGCTTAAATAAAAAAGCTTCAGGCTATCTCTGTAGAATCTTGATACTACATGCAACTGCCTCAATACCATATAAAGAGTTCCATAATCACCTCCATAAATGAATATGAAAAAACCTTTATTTGCTACAGATAATCGTCGACTACCCATATAATAATTAAATGACTAATTATTCACATTGGATCGTGTACACTTACCTAATATGGTGGATTTTAAGTGGCAGTTTATACCTTTGTAAAGCGAGTTTTTAAGGAATCCAATAAACTGCATCATTATAGATGCAGGTAACTGTTTTAAATTACCATCATTTATGTATAGCTCCAGACTTGTATATAATGAATGCTAATAACCATAAAGCCATATATAGAAAGCCTCGTTGGCTCATTGAACATATATTACCGGTCAGATACCCATGGAAATATTTATTGTATGTTTGACCACCACTCCTTTAGAAAACCTTGAGAATATAAGCGTATATATAAAGGAGCGAATGCATAGCGACAATATAGTTCTTAGCATAGCAATATTGAAAGCTAGTAAATAAAAAAAATGTCAAAACCGTGCTTGTGTGGGCCAGTATTCAAGTGCCGGTACTGTCTTCTGTCTCCGAGCAAGAGACCAATTTTAGAAAAGATATTAGAAAACCCCAAAAAAATTAAATTACCTTTCGATTGTGAAGAAGATTGTTTAAATTGTCATCCAAAGGTAAAGGTTTTACAAAACATTGTTTTACGACCACCTTTGGAAGAGATCGGTATTATTGAAAATGCACCAGGTCCAAGTTCTGCGCCTGATTTATTTATCGATGCTGCCTCTAATCAATTTATTGATCAGAGTCAACATCAACAAATGAATCACATGCCATTATTGGATGGTATGGAAGCTCCTGTGCCTGCTGAAAATGACATTAATTTAGCCAGAACACCTTCTCCCTAGCTAGTGACATTTTCAGCAAGTGTAAGACATGTCACCTGCGGAAAACATAGAGGTTCCCACTCCCGCTGAAGATGGCCAATCATCTTCAGCAGGAGTGAGAGTCGACAGAGTCTTGGGGGCTTTTTTGTCGGTTGATGATGATGATGCTATGTTATCTAACATAGGTGATTCTGTGGAAGCTTACATTGCTGGTGAATATGATGCTTATTTGGCTAGCATGACTATAGCTGTGGAGGCTTACATTTTTGATGCATCATCCTCACAACCAACATACATTACGGAGACAATGCAACGACTCCAAAATTTGGCGGACATGTTAAGGTCTCGGTAGATAAAAGGCAGTGACGGTGCAGTCGGATATACATAAACCAGTGAAATTTTTTGTGTGCATATTTTATCTATTGCGGTAAGTGCGTATTTTTTCAATTTCTAGTGTTTTTATAGACCATTTCTCCAATGCGTTGTCGAATTTTCGCAAAAAAAAATCAATAAAGTTTAATATATCTATTATTATGCAAGATATGAAAAAAATTGTATATATTAATTATAGGGTGTCTTGAGCTACATCTTAAAAAATATTTCTTCAATCACAGGCTGCCCCATAAATGATACAAATTTTCTTTTTATAAAAGAAGACGCCTTATGTTTTTTTTGTATTTTTTTTACATATTCCTTCAAAATATTATGCATGTTGTAAGAAAATAAATTCAGGATGCAGTAAGTGCGTTATGGTAGCGAATTTTCATTAAATGCTTCAAATTTAAATAGGTCCATTTGCTATTAATTTATAAGGTTAATCAAGAAGCCATTTTTTTCCCGAAACACTAAGTTTACTTTCAGATTTTTTGTACATTTTCAAACAATAAAGTTATTTTGACGAAACATAGCACATTGTTTTCAAAATATTATGCATGTTTGTAAGAATATAAATTCGGGACGCAGTAAGTGTGTTATAGTAGCCAATTTTCATTAAATGCTTCAAATTTAAATAGCTCAATTTGCTATTAATTTATAAGGTTAATCAATAAACCATTTTTCGGGAACACTAAGTTTACTTTCGGAATTTTTTTGGTACATTTTCAAACAATAAAGTTATTTTGATGAAACATAGCACATTGTTTCTACTATATAGGTTATACTGGTAACCAAATTTAATGCCTGCTTTCTTTAAAAAAATGTGCGAGGTGGGATACGAGGGAATCATTTTTTTAAAAATATTTCCAGAAAATTCATTTGAAATAGACTCTTTCTCTATTGATTTGGCAGTAGTCTTACCTATAAAGTTTATCATTTAATGATATATAATTTTTGTCGAATTTTCATTTAAAAAAAATCAATAAAGTTTAATATATCCATTATTATATAAGATATGAAAAAAATGCATACATTAGATGTAGGAATATTTGAAATACATCTTAAAAAAATATATTTCTACAATCACAGGTGATACAAATTATCTCCTTTTTTTATAATCGAACACACCTTATGTTTTTTGTATTTTTTGCATTTTCCTTCAAAATATTATGCATGGTATGGTAGCGAATTTTCATTAAATGTTTCAAATTTAAATAGCTCAATTTGCTATTAATTTATAAGGTTAATCAATAAACCATTTTTTCAGGAACACTAAGTTTACTTTCGGAATTTTTTTGGTACATTTTCAAACAATAGAGTTATTTTGATGAAACATAGCACATTGTTTCTACTATATAGGTTATACTGGTAACCAAATTTAATGCCTGCTTTCTTAAAAACACATATTTAGTATTAAAGCAATTTAATGAAAATTCACTACCATCACACACTTGCTGCGTCCAGACTTTTTTGATTATAGTTTAAATTTTTTTCTGGGTACATTATAATATATATATATATATATATATATATATATATATATATATATATATATATATATATATATATATATATATATATATATATATATATATATATATATAATCTATTAGATTATTTTCTAGCTTTTGCAATATACTTTTTGTCGAATATTCATTAAAAACAATAAAGTTTAATATATCCGTTAATATACAAGATATGAAAAAAATTGTATACATTAATTATAGGGTGTCTTGAGCTACATCTTAAAAAATATTTCTACAATCACAGGCTGACCCATAAATGATACAAATTTTCTTTTTAATAGAACACACCTTATGTTATTGTATTTTTTTGCATTTTCCCTGGAAATATTATGCATGTTTGTAAGAAAATAAATTCGGGACGCAGTAAGTGCGTTATGGTAGCGAATTTTCATTAAATGCTTCAAATTTAATTTATAAGGTTAACCAAGAAACCGGTTTTTTCGGGAACACTTAAAGTCATGATAGTTCAAAAAAATGTGAGGGAAGGGCCACAAGGGGGAATAAATGAAGCAAAAAAATAGTTTTGTACAGAAATAATGATGCTTCAGAGATTTTTTATTTTATTTCACGATTAGAATGCGATTAATAAGGTATTTATTATAAGTATTTAGAACCGATAACTAAAATAAAAACACAAATATTTTTTGTGAAGCAATCATTTGCGCTATTTGTGAAATGTCATTTATAGATACAGATATAAAAGTAAGGGATCACTGTCAGTTAATGGGAAACTTTAGAGGTGCGACACGGCACCTACAACCTTAAGTTTAGGACCCCTTTGCAAATACCATTTTCCCATAACTTGAAAAAATTATAATGCACGTTTTTTTTTGTTTTTTTAAACAACTTAATAGCTTAAGAAATGGGAAGAAAGCGCATTCTTTTTACATTTTCTTCAAAAATTTTAATAAAGGCAACAAATTTTTTTTGTCTAATAAAATTTGTTTCTATTGTAGAAAACAAGATGGCGAGCGAAGATTATACACCTCCACGTGGTGCCGCCGGCTAACTCAAAGATATTATCACAATAAGTATTTAGTGAGCAATTTTGTTGACCTCGGAATCACTTTATCAACATGAGTCTCACATGTACGACGTGTCAGAAAATCTTCACAAGAAAAGATAGCCTTAAGCGACACAGGAGAACTGTACATTGCATCAGCAAGTTGACAGATCTCATACAATATGAACCACTAACAAAACTCCCTGACAACGCCGTCGACACGGCGACAATTTCAAGCATTGCTGGACCAAGTGGAATCAGGAATGTTGCAGTATCACTGACAGATAGTTCTAACGCTGTCGATAGCAAATCAATCAACTGTGACAAGAAAGCGACATCACACAGGTATCGACACGGCGCCAATTTCAAGCATTGCTGGACCAAGTGGAATTAGCAATGTCGCAGTTTCACCGACAGTGCCAGCAAAGCGTCGTCGTACAGCTATCGACATGGCGACAGACATTGCTAGACCCGAACCATCGGCAACAAATCAACGAGTTGCAACTATACGCTGCAGTGCCTGCGACTGTGAAGTTCCCGCCAACATGTATGCTGGACATATCAAAAGCACCAAGCATAAAGCTCAATTTTGGAAACCTTTAGCAGATGGTGTTCGTGTGTGTAGGAGCACATTTAAAGGGAGAATAGTAAGTTATCAAATTACTTCTGACTATGTAGGACTAAATATAATTGATTATATGAATAGTGTTGAAAGATAAGTCTATTGATATGCTGAAAAATGAACTTCATAAACTAACAGCATTTAAATGTAATTTTGAATTATTCGGATTATATATTTTATCCTCTCGTAATATAAGGGAAGTTAAATCTCATAACACATCTAATAAAGTAGTAACATCTTCATCTGATTTAGAAAATTTGTTTAATGATTTTGTAATTAGAATAGACCAACGTGCTTCAGACTTCACAGAGAGGGATTCAGGCTGGGCGCTGGAAAAATTTTTATATTTGGAAATAAATATTAATAAGTATAATCCTTTAAGAGCTGCTTCATATTTGCCATTACCACGTGAAATCACATTAAAAAAAAGCTATAATTAATATTAAAAATAATGATGTATATTGTTTTGCTTGGTCAGTAATAGCTGCTATTTACAAACCAACTGTCTCAGTTTCTTCACCAAGCTCCTATCCAAATTTTAACGATACCTGTATCGATTTTACTAATTTATCATTTCCTGTCCCATTAAAATCAATACCTGAAATTGAAAAAAAGAATAATATTTCTATTAACGTTTACGGCATAGAATTTTTTTTAAAATAATGTCTATAAATATCAAGTTACTGGCCCTCTACATTACACACAGAAAAAGCAATCCACCCACATAAACCTATTGCTACTTAATGATTGTGAGGGAAATTATCACTACTGTCTTATAAATAATTTTTCTAGGCTCGTTTCTTCCCAGATATCAAAAAACACACGATCGAAGCATTTTTGCGATGGCTGTTTACAATATTTTGATTGTGAGCAAAAGCTACTTCGATATGCCCAAAATGATTGCAATTATGTGACTGCAAAAATTCCACAGTTAAATACAAGGATTGATAAGTTAGGTCATACGGTTTTAGATAACGTTTTAAAATTTGAAAATTTCCAAAAGCAGCTGAGATTACCTTTTTCTGTTTATGCAGACTTTGAATGCATTTTAGAACCTATAGAAGATAATACCGATAACAATAACAAAGAAACTTTTACTATTAAAAAATATAAGCATATATCTTGTTCTTTCGCCTATTACATAAAATGTTCATTTAATGATGAACTTTCAAAATTAGTTTTATACCGAAATAATGATGCCCCGGAGGTTTTTGTTTCACGATTAGAAAGTGATTTGAGAGATATTTATTATAAGTATTTAAAACCGATAATTAAAATGAAACCTTTAACATGTCAAGAACAAAAAAATTTCAATGACGCCACCCTTTGCTTTATTTGTGAAATGCCATTTACAGATTCAGATGTGAAAGTAAGGGATCACTGTCATTTAACGGGAAACTTTAGAGGTGCGGCACACAACGCCTGCAACCTTAATTTTAAAACCCCTTTGCAAATACCAATTTTTTTCCATAACTTGAAAAATTATGATGCACATCTTTTTGTGAAGCAACTTGCTCTCAATCAAGAAGAAGTAACTGTAATTCCTCAAACATTTGAAAAATACATTTCCTTTGCGAAAAAACTTGCAGTTGATAAATATATTTGTGCTGATGGCACAACAAAAACGATTTTTCTACAAATGAAATTTTTAGATTCGTATCAATTTTTATCCGCTTCATTAGATGAATTGGCTTCAAACTTAGATTCGCCACAATGTCGTGAAGTACGTAAATTCTTTTCTGGTGATCAAAAGTTCTCTATTATGAGGCGGAAAGGAGTTTTTCCTTACACATATGTAACCGAATTTTTAAAATTTCATGAAACATTTTTACCAAGTAAAGATAAGTTTTTTGACGAACTTCGAAATGAAGAAGCATCTCAAGATTATGATAGGGCTTGCAATGCATGGCATGTTTTAGATTGTAAAACTTTAGGAGACTACTTTAACTTCTACTTAATATCTGATGTTCTATTGCTTGCCGATGTTTTTAAAAACTATAGGGACTTATGTCTCAAAACTTACAAACTTGACCCGGCCCACTACTACACAGCTCCAGGCTTAAGTTGGGATGCAATGTTATGATACACAAAAGTTGAATTAGAGCAATTAACTGATATTGATATGCTGCATTTTTTTAAAAAGGGTATTCGAGGTGGTGTGAGTACTTGCATTCGACGAAAAGCTATCGCCAACAATAAATTTCTTCCAAATTATGATCCCTCAAGGCAAAACTCATTCATAATGAACTTAGATATTACATCCATGTATGGCTTCGTGATGAGCCAGAAACTTCCCACGGGGAATTTTCATTGGCTCTCGCAAGAGGAAATTGAATCTTTACATAATACTGTTTTAAATATTCCAGACGATGCTGAGACGTGTTATGTTTTGGAAGTTGATCTTGAATATCCTACATATTTACATGACTGTCATAATGACCTACCATTTTGTCCGGAAAATTATAAACCACATGGTAGCAAAAGTCGAAAATTAATTCCAAATTTGCAAAATAAAGAAAAGTATATTTTACATTATAGAAATTTAAAACAATGTCTAAAGTATGGTCTTAAATTAATAAAAATTCACAGTTATACAATTTTCTCAATCGGCATTGCTTAAACCATACATAGAGTTGAATACAAAGTTGCGAAATTCTGCCAAGAATGACTTTGAGCGTCGTAGTTTTAAATTGAAAATAAATTGTATATTTGGAAAAACAATGGAAAATGTTGAAAACCGTGTAAATATAACGCTTGCAACACAGTTTGAAAAAAATGTTAAAAGAAATGGTGCCGGAAATTATAGAAGCAGACCCCATTTTAAAGAATCAATAATATTTTGTGACAATTTAGTAGCTATTCAAATGCAAAAAACATATATTGAATATAACAAACCTATTTATGTTGGAGTTTCAATACTAGATATATCAAAAACTATACTTTATGATTTTTTTATGGATTTTTAAAACCATTATATGGTGATAATATATCTCTTTTATATACTGATACGGATTCTTTAATAGTTTATGTTGAAACTGAAATTTTTTATGAAGATATGAAACAGCACCTTGATAAATATGATACTTCTAATTATAGCCTAAATAATATACACAATATTCCAAAAAACTTATCGACTATAGGAAAAATGAAGGATGAATATGGTGGGAAAGTGTTAGAATCCTATTACGGTACTTCTGCAAAAGCATATTGCATTAACACTCCAGAGACAATTTCAAAGAAGGCAAAAGGAATAAATAAGTCCAGCATTAAAAAGCAGTTAGAACTTAAACATTATAAAGCAATTGTGGATGGAGAATGTTCAACCGTACATTGTCTAATGTATATCTTTAAATCAGAATCTCATCAGATTTTTACCAACCTTATACGTAAGGTCGCATTATCTAATAAAGATGATAAACGATACATCATCCCTTCATCAAGTGCCACTTTGGCTTGGGGGCATATAGATATACCATTAGCAAGTCTATCAGCTGACGAAAGATTAGATCGTCTTATTCAAGTAATGAAAGAGGTTGCTGAAAGCGACATTTAGCAATAGATTTTATGGAAGGGGGGTAAAATATATAAGTAGCATTTAATGTTAGCTTGTCAGTTACTTTAACTCTAAACATGAGTCAATACTTATATTCAGAACTTTTCTCTCGCTTATGTGGTGAAACACAAACAATTTGTAAGCGTACTTTGCGATATATAATTACTAGAAATGCTTGTGAAGAAAATTTGCCAGTTGCTGTAGCTATTTTAAATAAAAAAGCCGTTCCAGATGCAGCTTTTCGTTATATAGTTGATAGCGAAGTTTGCAGCAATAATTTAATTTCATTATTGGTGGAAAAAAAAATTAAAGTTGGACAAGTTTATAGATGACGTGATTGAGGTAGTGAAGCATGATGGCCATGAGTTTTTAAGTATTTTGGAATTGGACGATTTACTTGGTGAGAATCACATCACTTCACCGATTTGTGAAAAATACTATTTGTTTACTTTATTAACATGTGGAGATTTGAAAAATTTTGATGAAAAATATCAAGCAACAAATATTTCCTCAAAATATAGGAAAATTGATTCATTAATCGATGAAACTATTTGCAATGTTGCCCATTTTGCAGATGTTAAACTTTTAAAATGTATAATGGGTGTAGTTAAACAATTTAATATTAAATTTCACTTTGAGCCAAATAATAATGATGAACATAAACAGGTTCATGCATGGTTAACAAAAAATATTGAGAAGGGGTTGAAAGGTGGTGATAATTTAGGGTGAGAAGAAGGACCCTTTATGGCCAAATGGCCTTCAACAAAATTTAAAGATTATATTGAAACTTTAAGTTGTTTGTATGAATGGTCTCATTAAAGGTTTTTTTACATTTTTTTTGTGTACTATTATATTACTTGCATTATATCTAAATTTAATGTATTGTTTGAAAAGAAACAAAATATGAGAAGAAATAATTTATTCCTAATATGTTTTTATCATGTTTAATTATGATTGTCACTAAATACTTCAAGATTGTATGTTAGAGTTATTCTTAAATTGTTCTCATAAATCTGCAGCAACTCAAGGATATCCCCTTCCCTTTAATAATTTTGGAAGGGGGGCTACTATAAGTAAGAGAACATGTTTATTATAGGCAGTTCTTAAACTTTTAATAAACAATGAATAACTACAACAATTGCCAGCCAGCTAACCAAGCAATTTCTGAAAAATCAGCCAAAAAAATAATTTTGTTACAATTAATGAGAAACAATATCATCCCAACCCATCCAAATCAAAATATGTATGCTGTGCACTAGCTTACGAATTTAATTTTCAACCTTTGGTGATAATTAAAGGTTTGAAAGGTGATAGTGTGTTTTTAAATGAGTCTGAATGGAATGAGTTCCTGAAGCACCAAGGCATTGTAACTAACTATTTTTATACGAGTGGTGAAACTTTTCAACCACTAAAGTCTTCATTTACAATACATTTTGAATGGTTTAGAGATATAAAAATCATAAAAGTGGAAGATAAATATGGTAATGGGGTCTATTTAGCTATGGAAACTGTTAGCAAATTATTTGAACTGGCATCCCTAATCAACTATAAAGTAGATATGCTCAAGAAACAAGAATTTTCCAAGTATTTCGATACCTTGATCGACAGTGTCAATTCCAACATTGATGTTGGTCAGTTTATTTTAAATGAAGTGTCTACGACAGGCAATTCGGAAAATGTCAGTTCAGTAATGGAGCTGGTATATCAGTATCCGAATTTGAAAGTATTCAACAGATACAGCCCCTTTTCATTTTACAATCAACACTGAATATGAAGATGCACGTTACTTTTAATGAATCACGCAATCAAGTAAAATATATTACAGTTTGGAATTTTGCACATCGTCAAGCAAGAATTGGCGAATGGGAGCAATATGCAAGGGATCGTGATCGATTTCTTCGTCGAATAAACAAAACTGCTGAAACCATTAATTACATTCTTGATAAAAGTCATAGACTGCGGATTTATGAAGAACGCTTTTTAAATTTTGTGTGCTAATTAGTATTTTATAAAATAATTATTTTTTGTCAGGAGGTGGTTTTTTGTAAAATTATTGTACTTTGTAAAAATTATAATAAACATGTCAAACTAAAATGTTTTTATGTAAAATTATTGTTTAAAAAATTATAATAAACATATGTCTAACTAGAATGTTTTTATTATTTAAGAAAAATCTATAAACTTCCTGTAAAGACCTCTTTAAAAAATATAAAACAAGGTAAGTATATATTTAACGTAAATTATACAAAAGTATCCTTAGGTATCCAAGAATTATTTGATTTATCTAGTCCTAACCATGCCACAAATACCTTAGTAGTTAAGCTACACTCGTTCTGTGACACCTCGATGGCGCATGCAATCCGAAGCTACCATGACCTTTATTAGAGGTCATATTCTTTAGGTCTTTCAAGGTCATCGCTGAAGAAGTCCAGCAATGACCAGAGGCTTTTTTTCTTTTGGTGGCTAACCTGATGTGAATATGTTTTGCTAGAACTAACCTGGCCTAGGTGTTTTATTTTTTGTTCTACCTGTTATTTATTTTGTTAAGGTCAGAGGACTAAGAAGTTGTTTGATACAATCTTGCCTGATTTTTTCTTTTATATCTTCTATTGAAATATTTTAATTTATTACTACAACGAATTAATTTATATTTATAAACTAGTGCAGACAAAGAAAAATTTGAAAGTTATCAGTGTAACCTCTGAAGAAAACTAATTATTATGTAAATTTTAATTACCATTATTTGATCTTTGTTATTGTGAAAGTTATTATAATAAAACACTGTAGAGTTTTAAAAGATTTATTTTGTTTTATAACTAACTGTACAGAATACAATTTAACTAATACACATTAAACTAATAAACATAAACAAATCTTAAGGTAAGTTAACATTTTTAATGATTTATTTTGTTTTATAACTAACAATACAAAATACAATTAAATTTATACACTTAGAAACTAATAAACAATAACATATCTTAAAATCGGTTAATATTATCAATGTATGTAACCCCACGGAAGAGTATCAGGTGTAAGATAATTAACATTTCTTTTATCATCATATGGAGTTAATGCAAGTTTTATTTGTTCAATGGAATATACATTATGCTTATATGATTTTATTAGTGTTTGTGACGTTTTAAATTCAGATTGATTAAACAAACAGTTATAATAGTGCTCAAAAGTGATTTTTCTTAGAGAGGATTTCTTAACACCTTTTGCTTTATTTACATTTTTAATTTCTCCGTCTTTTGTAATGTCCAATGTTCTTGTGCTATACATTTTCGATTTAAGACCTATGAAGTCTGTCATTATGTTACCTTTGTTTTCATCTTTCATCAATCCAAGTACCTTTTTATTTACTCGTGGCATTCCAAAAATATTTGTCTCGGGGTAATCAGAAGTATTAAATTTATGTATGTCTTTTTTGATATCTTCGATATATCATCAACAAAAAAATGATAAATGAGAGAATCCGTATCACAATATAAAAGTTTTGCTTTATTACCAAATTTCGGTATAATATAATTATAATGAAAATCATATAGAAAAGTTTTGGAAATGTCTAATATGGAGAACCCTACATACATTGGCTTATTAAAAAGAATGTTTAATCTTTTTAATTCAATTAACATTAAGGATTTTTCTTCATCAAGTATAGTGCGGCTGTGAAAATTTGGTTTTGCAATTAAATTTTTTGCTCCATATCTCCCATCCCAAGTCGTTACATCTCTATATTTTCTAACATTTTCCATAGTTTTACCAAAAACAGCATTGTTCATTAGTCTGTAGAAACTTTTCCCAAACTCATTTTTACTTTGCTGTCGTAATTGTGTATTTAAATCTATATATGACTTCATCCAACACGACTGTTTAAATTTCAAAATTCTATGTATTTTAGTTACTTTCAGCTCTAAGTCTAGTGCTTGTTTTAAATTTCTGTAATGAATTACATAATTACTTTTATTTTCTAATGTCGTCAATAATTTAGATTGTTTTGACTTGGACATTGGAGGTATACAACACTGAGGACATAGAGGTAAGTCTTTATGTGTTTCAAACAGGTGTTTTGGATATTCCAAGTCAACTTCAAATATATATCCATGTTCATTATCGTCAGGTATATTTTTTATATCTATTGAATAGAAATTAATAGGGTCAACCCATTCAAAGCCACCATATGGTAAAGCAGCGCTCATAGCTGTACCATAAAGATTGTTAATGTCATAATACATTAAATATGACGTAGGCTTGTCGGCCTGGTAGTGCACTCCCATATATTTATTATTTGCTTTACCATAACGATTGGAGCACTGTGAAATTCCACCACGAATTCCTTTTTCAATGAACATTATCATATCTATATCTGTCATTAATTCTAAATTTATGTTTGATATTTTTAAACAACAATCATAAGCAAGTCCAGGAGCTGTATAGTAATGTAGACTGTCTAGTTCATAAGTTTTTAAACATTCGGCTCGAAAGTTTTCAAAAACGTCAGCTAAAAGCAAGACATCAGTTTTTAAATAAAGTTCAGCATACTGCTGTAGATTCTGAATATTAAATTTATTCCATACACTCATAGCATGTTCATATTCAGTTTGTTTAATACCAGAGTTAGTCAGTTTATTGAAAAAAGCATTTTTAGGTGGTAGTTTAGTATCTTCAAGTTTTTCCCAATTATCAAGATAATCATATGGAAATACTCCTTTTCTTTTCAGTAAACAGAACTCACTTTCATTTCGGCAAAATGATTTTGTGATAACTTTTTTGTCATGTTCTAACTCAAAAACTAGCTCTTCTAATTTTTTCCCCATAAACCGAAAAGAATCAAGAAACCTAAAGTTAATATTTGTATTATGTATATATTTTGAAAATGAAATGTATTTTTCTTTATTTAGAGGAAGTAACTTCATTTGTCCAGGAACATTACAGCTTAAAGATTTAATTAGAAAATGACTATCATAACCTGATAAATTATGAAAAACTACAGGCACAAAATGTGAGTCTACATATTTCAAGTTGCAGCTGTTATGTGCACTTCCTCGATATAAGCCTGTTAAATGATTATGATCTCTAACTTTTTTGTCATTTTCTAAAAATGGTTTGCAACATATATGACAATTTTTTGATGATATAAATTCTTGTTCTTGTTTACTTGATAATTTTTTCATTGGAGTTACATTCGAAAAAATAGTAGTTAATTGTATTGCAATTTCTTGAAGCTCTTTTGTAAACCACTCAATACAATCCGCACCAGTATATAGCTTAAATTTAGAAAGTGAGTCGTCATATCTACATTTTAAGTAGTAAGCAACACTAAATGGTTCATGTTTCTGATACTTTTGCAAAGTATCAGTTGGTTTAGGGTCTTTGTATGGCTTTAAGATACTTTCAATATCTGCATATATAACAAAAGGCACTTTTTCTTTATTTTTGAAATTAGAAAATTTTAGTATTTTTTCATTTTCATTTGGTAAAGTTATTTTAGTTTTATTCATTTTTTTACATTGAAATAAGTGTTTGTTTAAAGTAGATTGATGTAAAAAGTGGTTTAAGCATCTATTACAAAAGAAGACTTGATTGTTAGATTTACCTACTTGTTTACGTAAAAGTCTAGATAAATTTTTAATAAGAGAAAAATGAAAAATTCTAAATCCTTTAATATCATTATTTCTAACATCAGCACTGTCACTACTTTCGGTGGTTTTCTGATCAACAGGAAGCATCAACAAATTAATCTCTGTTAAAAACTTATTTTCTGATAGACAAACTGGTACTATAGTTTTCTTTTTTTCAATCGTAAATACATTTATTGATAAATTGTTCATTTTTTCAAATTTATTTATATCTTTGAGTTCAATGGGGAAACTAATATCATTATACTTTAGCACAGAACTAAAGTGAGGATAAGATGTTACGCGACAAGGATTTTTTTCTTTTTCATTACAGGGATATAAAGCTGCAACAATACACCACAAAAAGCAATATGAATCGTTATTTTGCATATTTAATACACCTTTGCTATTTTGTATAAAATTTGGCATACGTACATATGTAGAAATGCCAGCATTTATAGGGTTATATTGCTTAATGTTAACTTTTAATTGCAGAGTCTCATAAAGTGCCCAACCTGAATCTTTTTCTTGAAATTCCTCTAGTTTAGTTAAAATATTATTTTTAATGTGGTTTGTATAAAATTGCTTCAAATTTGTGTTATGATCAATTACTCTATTTTTTGTATTAAAATGTTTAATGTCTGTCTCTTTCGTTTGGGGTTTTATAAAATTTCCTAAAAAGATAACATTTACTTTCAATAAAGACTTTTTTAAATGTTCTTTAATTTTTTTAGAAAAGCTTCTAAACGCTTTGTTAAAAAATTCTATAGAATCTTTAATACATAAATTTATTATTGCTCCAGTTTTAATTCTACTTTTAAAACATGATTCTACATCCTGCCAAATTAAACAAGACCTGTTTGTATTGTGCTTACTTTTGATTTTAAAATTTTCTTTATAGTATTTAAGTATTGATAAACTTGATTCTAATTTTGAACTTCGTTCTCTGTCGTTACTGTTTCTAATATATTTCCTTAATAACAAAATATTTCTATTCAAAAATTTAACCCATTTTTTTATAATCATCTTTTGTTTTTAATAACTTACTCAAAGTATAAATGTTTTCAATTACTTTTTTAGCTATAGTATCAATTTGCAAATTTTCAGCCATTTTCTCAATCTAAGTATAGAATCGTCCAGTTGAACCAAACGAATTCTGCCCTCTTAGTAAGCTAGAAAGACAGTTAGACTGAATAATAGAAAGGTTGTTAGCTAAAGGAAAAATAATAAGTTGAGCTATTCTCTCTCCTTTGTTAAATATTACAAGTTCATTATCAGCCTTAAATATTGAGGATAACTGTCCATTATATGTTGCATCTATAAGCCCCAGTCTAAGAGAGCCGACTAAATTTGTACTAGAACGAGCACAAATAAAGCCAGCATAGTTAATTGTTATTACGATTCTCTCATTAAAATGTAACTTAGCTTTTTTGTTTGCCAATATGATATAATCTGAATCTAAAGTTAAATCATAAGCTGCATCTGAAGGATAAAATTTTCTTAATGGAAAAGAAGTATATATTGTGGAGCTAAATAGGTAACTTACTGTAACACATAACAAATCTATAGAGTTATCAATATCTGCATGATCAACTGTGTGTGTGGGTAATTCAAAATATTTCGCAAATTCACAAAATACTTTACTTTGTCTTCTTACGTAATCAATTGTTAAATCATCTATACTATTTTTTCTTTCATTCATACAATGTAATACCAAAGAATAGCTTTCAGGTTTCGGTAAAACAATTAAGAACTGGTCACCATTTCTAAGTAAATCTAAATCCTTAATTTCACTAAAAACTTGATCCAATTTACCTAAATCAAATGTCTTATCATTTATAATATTATATAATAAAACTGCAAATGGTGATCTGTCATATATTCCAATATTGGTCCTTTTCTGTATAGAATATATTAAGTAACTTAATTTAGTATTATCATTCAATGGGTGTAAAAATTTATGTTTTTTTACATCCTCATGATAATCTGCTGCAAATAATGAAAAGAACTATGAAAAGATTACAAAAATGAAACAATAAATAACCTTTTACTTACTGAAATATACTGGAAACTTTGCAGTTAAGCGGTTTAATACTGATGTCTTAAAGCAACATACTACACCCTCAAGATACAGTGTACTGAACATTTTGTTGAAACGAAAATGAACTGCTTTCAAAGTCTGATGGATCTCTCTGATATTTCTCTTATATATCAACATAAATATATACGTCAAAGAATTTTTATAACTCTTTGAACTTACTTAAATTATCAATAATAATAATTTTGCTGAATTGCTGATTTGCTAAAACTTATCTTTTATTTATGAACATTAATTAAACCATGTTCATTACGTAAATAATGTGGTTTGATCTCAATCACATGTTGTAAAATTTGTGGAAGTTTCTTAGTGATTGCATTATCTTTTGAACTTTTCACCTTTTGTTGACTTTGTAAATCATGCTATCTCTAAATGTCATTGTAAATCATACAATAAGCTGAACTTGCATCATCTTTGTACTTTTGGTCTCATAATAATTTATTTTCCGTATCTTGTGTACCAGAACATGATTAAGTGCATTTTTCATTTTTTTTTATTACATTAATATGTATATAAAGTATCATTAGCCATCCAGTATCATTCACAATCATTCAGAATCACTGTTATAAATCAGAATAAAATATGGCAACGATACCTTGCACAATTGTGGCTACTACAGCCAATAGTGATTTGTTTCCGACAAGAAAGGTTTTCGTAATGATGAAAGTGTTGTTTCAGTAAGTACTTTTATTTTTTTACTCATTACTGAACCCACTTTTAAACTTTTATTTTAGCTTTTTCTTTCTCTTGTTCCTATTTTTATTTTTTCCTCGCAGGTATGGTGTCAGGGAATTAAAAATAACAGGAGATAAAGTAATACTATCATTATCGTATCGTCCTAAAAAGGCAACGCTAGAAAAAAAAATCGGCAACTTACCGATTAAGTATTATAGAACGAAGCTGGAATCTGAAGAAGAAATTCAAGTGTTTGAAGAAAGTTTGAGCGAATATGCGTTCAATATTGATGAAGAGGAGGAAGAAGTGAAAGACAGAGAGCAGAAAAAACGACAAATGGAAAATGAAGTATATCTTGGTTTTGACGAAGATCTTCGCTCCAGAGACACCCCCTCCTCATCGAAGAAGAAGAGAAACCCCTATCATTTCTAATTAATTATACTTTATATTTAAATGTGAGTTGTATAATAAATAAATAAATAAATAAAAGAAATGTATAGTTTTACATAGTTTTGTTTTTATTTTCTCACATAAAAGAAACTACATTTGCTAGTGTGTAATTCACATAATAATACGCTTACAGTATGATTTCAAAACTACTATTAGATCCTCTAAAGACATATACTTCTTCAGATGAATCAATAATATGGTTTAGAATAACAGTTTTAAGGATTATTAAAAAATTATTGAGCTATTTCTGATATTTTTTATTTTTTAAATATAATTGCCAATAATTTAAAAGGAACATGTTTTCTAAGGTACAGTTTAAATTATTATTCATATGTTGATTACAATGGTATGATTTAAATATTTGTTTGAGCTCTCTCAAGGAAAGGCATTCTTCATCTGACAAGTCAATAACCTCATTAGGAATAAATTTCTCTAACCATTTCTTCTTCTGTATTCCTTTAACTGCAACAATGTCTTTGTTACCAATAAAGGCCTTAACAAAACTCGTTAAATCTTCATAAATTATAGTTTCACAACCGTTACCAACACTATTCCATTCTAGCCCATGGATATTATTACTCAACCATTGTAAATGTCTTGTTATTTTAGGATTAAAAACTTTAATGTCCATTGGAAAAGTTACAATTTTATGTACGAATCTTCCATTGCTTGTATTTAACATTGATATTTCTTTACACATAAAATTTAATCCGCAGCCATATTCAAAACCTTGAAAATCTGCAATAACCATTTTACCTTCCAATAGTTCTACGTTGAAACAATTTTAACTAAACTTGTTAGTGGATTATATTTCACTAAACGGTCGTTTAAAATTAAACAGTAGGCACTTGTTTTAGGTGGAATATTTTTTGCTGTTTCAAATTAACTTTATATCAACAGTTCCTCCTTTGATGGCTTCGTTTTGATGACTGCAGTCAATAACAATTATAGGTGCTTTTTCTATATACGCCAGAGGTGGGAGACATGCTTCACTTTGATTTTTATAATAATATGATTGTTGAAACCGAGCATACATCTCATAAAGTATAGCCCATTGTTTTTTTGCAATATTTATATTTAAATTATCATAAGGATAAACTTCTGAATTTAACTGCAATCTAACATTTGATATATCACAATGATCAAAATGACTCATATTTTTAGTATTTTTATTCTTTCTGTCAGTCTGAAAACCAAAAATTATAAATCTAGGTTTTTCTAGATTACTGCTTGTTTTGATAGACCAAGAGTGGTGTATTGTTTCTGGTAATGAAGGATATTCTTGCAGCTCCCAACTTCTAAATAGAACGTTTAAATCTTTATTATTTTCTATGCGTTTCAAGAGTTTTAATTTTTCAATGTCAGAAACAGATACATGTGGAACTTTCCAAAAAATTCTGTCTAATGTGATTTTTGGTTTTTCTGTATCCACATTTGTTATAATAGCATTAACATCTGTATTACTTCGAAGAAGGACCAGTTCTTGACGAATATTAGCAATAACCTTTTGATAATCTTCAATAAATCCAAGTAGCATGTTTAGAGGTATCCATGCACAGAATTCTCCAACTTTATTAATAATATCAGGGTTCTCTAGAGGTGACCATCCTGCATTGATCAACCGTGAAGAAACATTAGTATTAAACGATGTGTAACCTTTTAAAGTACAAGTAATACCAGGATTCCTATTTCGATCAATTACTGTACCTCCTAGCTCATATCTTATTTCTTCAAACAAACTAAGAATCCCATTATTGACATTTAATTGTTGGGCTAACTTTATCTTTATCGTCAGTCAGTTTACCTTCAATTAGTAGAAAACTTGCAGAAGGTAAAGTAATGAGATCTTGCGTTTGAATAGGTATTCTAATTTCATCATTTTGATTCAATGAAGTAGATGCATATGGTTGATAGGGGTGATATTCTAAACTTGAAACTGAATTGTCAACATAAACAGATTCATTTACATTTAACATGTTAAAACTCATCTTTTGTTTGATAAATACAAATGCATTTAAAAATCTTGCTTTTGACGATTCCCAAGAAATGTTTCACTTTTTTACTTATCTTGAACAAGTGTAAATCCTAAACTTCTTAGAAACTCCTTGTTTTTTGCTGCTAACTCTTTAAAGATTTTTCTTTGACTAACTTTTTTAATTGTCTCAACACTATTTATACATGAAGCAGATGAAGTTTCACCACCCAAAACATTATATCTGAACACCATTCTAAGAAAGCTTTTTATCGTTATCAGCTCTTCTTTAAAATTGATCATGTTACCTGATTGATCTAGTATTTTAAGTGAAATATGATTAATAGATCTTGTATTTATTGGTAAATAAATTACATTGGTGGGATGTTCTACAATTTTATATCCAGGTGGAACAGTGGGATAAAACATATGTATTATATGCATAGCTTTATCATTTGTATACGAATTTGTTATCAAGTTACAATCAATACATACAGCATTTACCTTGAATATATCTACAGGATGGTTAGATATATGCTTCTTTTCTTTCTCCAACATGACTTTATCGAATCCTAGTAAAGTACCAACAGAATTATCTTGAGTAAAATCTATATCCTTATTCCACTCTATTTCACATCTTAAAGTATTTAAATTAGGTACTATTTTTAAACAATCCTTTATGTAAATGTCTTCTTCTTTTATAATTAAGTTATTAGCAGTGCTTTTAGCAATCTTTTCTTTCATCAAGAACTGATTGATGTTTCTCTCAATATCTTCAATTTCATATGAACCTTCTGGTAAAATAATTTCTTTCAAGTCTTTCTTTTCAATGTAATGAAATTTACAATTTGTATGATCTACATTTGGTATTGTGTTGTAAGTAACGAAATCAATTAATCCCAGAACATATATATTATCATCCAAAATTATAGGAGGATGTATATTTGTAGAGAGAAATGAATCTCGAGATGTTATAGTAAAAATGTAAGACATGTCACAACGACCACTCTCCGTAACTAAATGATACAACTTGTATTATTTTGAAGTTTTTATTTACTTATTATATAAAAACTGAAGACATAAATGACCACAGTTAAATGTATTATAAGACTGATAAGGATAATGATTATATTGAATAACAGGATTGTTACAGTTTGATTTAAAATATGCAATTGCTTCTTTCGGGGGTTTTAAATTACCATAACTGTCAAAATATGTTACCAAATTATTCTTTTTACGATAGGCTGTCCAATGCGTTCCTGGTCCTTTTTCATTATCTAGATTTATAATACAACTTTCATTCTTATGAATTTTTCTTGGTAAGTTATCTCGCATAAAAATTCCACGGAAATATGGTATTTTGAGTAAACTTGTATAATGCTTTAAATCTATATCTGTTAGTGCTCGTCTGGGTAGTATTATTGGAAGTTTTTTTTTTATGAAGAGTCCTAGACCAGATTTGTATGGCTTCAAATACAGACCTTTACCTTTGAGAGCGATAGCTTCCATTGCTTTATTATGACGTTGTGATTCTTCTAATTGGTGTTTTGCAGCTTTTGCATCATTGACTGCTTTAGCTATACCAGCAGCACCACCTGACAAGGCCCCTAATGCTGATAAACCAGCAAAAATGGGTATTAATGGTAAAATACCTCTAGTTTTTGGTATCTTAATCACACGGGCAGGTCGTATACTCTTTTTTATTTGAGCAGTTGTCTTCACAGCTGCCCCAATAGCATCAGCAAAACTTTTTGGTTTCTTTTGTCGGAGACTCTTTCTTATACGTCGTATCATGTCCATAAAACTAATTGATTTTCCACTGACTTGACGTTTTTTAGACTTAGAATTTGATTTCTTCTTTACTGGTTTTCTCTTTGTCGCAACCATTTTGGTCTTGCTGCTGTTGTTGTTCGTGCAAAAGTAGCGCTGAAACTAAGCAGATATTTAAGTCGGATCTACTTTTAAATATTTATGTTTATCGCTGTCATCATGTTTAAAGTAGTCTGTATAGAAATAACAACTAAGTTCATTAAGATTAACATAGAAAATGATTTTTTTTATTCATCCCTCTCAATAAAACTTACAGATTAATTTGAATTAGACCTAATCTGTTTTCAAATATTTAACTTCAGGTTGATTAACATCATCCTCATCATAATTATCATCTAATTTTCGTTTTAATGATACTTGATCTCCATCTCTGGTTTGCTTAATAGAAAATTCTCTGTTAAACTCATTATCTTCATCTAATATATCATTTAATTTTCTTTTCCTGTTTACTTCTAATCTCAACCTCTTTATTGAGTTGTTATCACTCACTTTGTTATTGAGCCTCCTTTTTCTGTTTACTTCCAGTCTAGGTTTCTTCATAATCTCATCATCGCTATTAATATTATCTAAAATAGCATTAACTTTTCTTTTACAATTTGTTATTGAATCTGCTCTATTGATGGGCTCAGAAATTGTTTTAATTTTTTTATTTTTCAGGTTTTTCTTTTGTGTCTTTCGCATTATTGTATTTGATTTATGAGCTTCAATATATTTTAGAGAATTATCAACATTTTTAATTTTTTCAAAAGATTTTTGAGACTCACTAATGACTTGAGGACAGCTAATATTAGTGTATCCCATCCCCATCTTCACTTTTGCTTTCATAGCACCTGCAACACCTAAGGCAGCTATCTTTTCACGAACAGATGCATCTTTTGATTTAAATCTTTGCATCGCTATATCAGCCAACTTTTTATCTGCTTGATGTCTCAGAGTTAATTCTTTTGTATTGTGGTATGCAATATCATGTTCCATGCATCCTGCATCAAGCCCATTTATAGGTCTATCACCACGCATCAAACGTTCATTTAGTTTAGTCCCAGGATCGCAAAAATTGTAACCAGGTATGTGCAATTCAAAAGGTAACTTATTAATTGCGTCATTAACTAGACCGTTACCTATGTAATATCTCATTATTTCCTCACCTTGTTAATATTGTGCTATAATATTTAGAATAAGTATATAACCGAAGTAATATTGCATTTATGCTAGTTTAATGTTATCTGTAGAAGGGTTGAAGTTAGTATGAAGTTTATAAAACAAAAAACAAGATTAAATATTGAGAATCACGACTTAGATACGAAAATAGTCTTAAAACATGGGAAGCTTTTCCCTCCAAGTATTAGGTGTATTATTGTAGGAACATCAACATGTGGTAAAACAAACGTTATGTTGAGTTTAATAGAACACCCAAATGGTTTGAAATTTGAAAACGTCTACCTATATTCGAAGTCTCTTTATCAACCAAAATATTTATACTTGAAAGAGTTATTGAAACCCATTAAGGGAATAGGTTATTATGCCTTCAACAATGGAGAAAATATTGTACAAGCTGTTGAAGCAAAACCAAATTCTTTATTTATATTTGATGATGTTGCTTGTGCAAATCAAGACGTTATGAGAGAATATTTTAGCATGGGTCGTCATAATCAAATTGATGTTTTCTATCTTTGTCAAACATACGTTAGAGTACCAAAGCACCTGATTAGAGATAATGCTAATATGCTTATTATTTTCAAACAAGATGATATAAATTTGAAGCATATATATGATGAACATATTGGATCGGATATGTCTTTCTCAACATTAAAAATACTTTGCGGTAAATGCTGGGAAAAACCGTATGGATTTTTAAGTATATTTAAAGATAATAATTTAAATGAAGGTCGCTACCGACAACACTTTGATAAGTTTATACAAATATAAACCACTCAAGGGGAAAATACTAGCAATACAGTACAGAAGCTCTTAACGAGCTGATCAAACCCCGAACAGACCTGTTCCCAACCTGATAATTAGCTGATTAGTTACCTGATTTTACCTGTATACGGTTTAGATATGGATTTTAAATCGAAAAGAATAAAAGAAAAACTAATAGCAAAACGAAGAGATGTTAAAAATAAACTGGATTTACTTAAACATGGAGAATTCGTAAGGGAAAAAATGTTTTTACCTATAACGAAACATTTGAAAAATATTGAAGAGAAATTGGCTAAGAAAAATAAAGAATACGTATCTAACATTTCTCAACTAGAGTCGACAGTTTTGTCTGAGCCTATTGTTTATGATGAATTTGAAATACCTCAGTATACTGAATTCAAAGATACTGGTATTAAAAATGACGATTACTATGATCAGGAGCACAAACTGTTTAATGAAAAATCACCCCCGAAAAAGAGAAATATCTAAGACAAAACAATATATGATAAATGAAATAGAAGAAAGCAAAAAACATGAAGAAACCACCAATGCTAGTGAAAAAGAGCTTAAAGAAGCCCCAGGAAAATTAAATGAAAAGTATGGTCATGAAATTACAGATGAATTTTACCTAGAGTACTTAGATCAGCACGAGCCATTACCAAAAGCTTATATTAAAGCAATGTTATCTGATGATAAGGGTGAATTTGATCATAAATATGGTGTTCGTCACAATCCCAGTTCAAATAAATTTTATATAGGGGATTCATTACTTGATATAAAAGGCTCAGATATTGTAGTAAAAAATAAAGTATATAAAGGCACACGTGGCTTATATGAGCTACTTTTCAAAAAAATACCCAAAAAGTTACACAACACAAGATGAAGTTGCCTATAAAGATATAGTTTTGAAGACAAATGCACACAGACGTTATTATCAACCAACCAAACAAGTTGATGGCAGCAAATTAGAAAAGTATAAGAATATAATTTCTCAGGTTACATCTGAAAAACATGGTGATGGTATGCTTATGGAAGTTAATGATAACAGAACAGATTATGTATATTGGGATGATCCAAATGAATTGGTAGATAGATTACGTTTATTGCTAGCATCAAAACAAGCAGGACATTCAGGACATAACAACGAAATAAATTCCATAATTGAAGAATTACGTGAAGCACATATAATAAAATAAAAAAGTATTAAAATTGTTGATAAAAAACGTCAAGTAGTTGAAGAAATTCACAAGCCTGCTAGAATAAATTTCAAAAGACGCAAAGTAATAATTAAAGGTTTAAATGACCTCTTCCAGGCAGATTTAGTGGATATGTCTCGATTTTCACAAGAAAATGGTGGTTATAAATATATATTGATTATGATTCACTGTTTTTCTAAATTTGTCTGGGCCTTACCATTAAAAACGAAAACAGGTTTAGAAGTATCTCAAGCATTAGACAATATATTTCAGAAACAGCAGATTTTAAATTTTCAAACTGATTCTGGGGGTGAATTTTTTAATAAATTTGTTAAGAAATTAACTGACAAATACAAAATCAATCATTACTGCACCTTTAGTGAGAAAAAAGCTAGTATAGTAGAGAGAGTTAACCGCACTCTAAAAAATATGATGTGGAAGGAGTTCAATATGCAAGGACATTATAAATGGATCAATTTAATAAAGGAAATTGTAAAAAATATAACAATACAAAACACTGGACAATAAGAAGGAAACCTTCTGAAGTTGCAAAAAAAGATGAACAAAGACTATTAAAAACAATCTATAATAGAATTAAAATCATAAATATAAATTCAAAGTTTCATGTTGGAGATCATGTTCGTATTTCAAACATAAGAGGAATTTTCGATAAAAAATATATGCCAAATTGGTCTACAGAAATATTTACTATAAGAAATGTGCCATTTACTAATCCAATAACATATTTACTGAAAGATGTGGATAATAAAGACATAAAAGGTAGTTTCTACAACGAACAATTGCAAAAAGTGAAATATCCTGACATTTATTTAGTCGAAAAAGTATTGAGACGAAAAGGAAACAAAGTTTTTGTAAAGTGGTTAGGCTTTAACAAAAAACATAATAGCTGGATTGATAAATCAAATTATTTGTAATATGTGATTATAATAAAACACTTATTAAAAATTTAAATATGTTTTATTTATTTTTTACCTATATATTTAACATTTAAATAAATTACAAATAAATGTAACAAATAATATCTTTAGCTTCTTCAGAGATTTTAAGTTCACTTATAATCTCGTCTATGAAGTTATATTTTTTGTTGCGATAAAATATTTCCCTGTTTCCAACTAATTCCAACACATCATAACGTCCACAATACATCACAGCCTTTCTTGGTGTAACTGGATAATGATTTGAGTGTTGTCCTATTACGTAGCCAATGGTATTATTATTTAGATCCTTGATTTCAGTTTCCAAATCAAATTGCTTCTCATCATAATAAAATGCGGAATATTCTTGCAAAGTTACATTATCTTCACCCCTTTCATATAGTAAAAATGTTCCATCCTCTATGGTAAAAATTAAATCTTCAACAATGACTTTCGGTTCTTCAATGACATGAACTATAAGTATAGACTGGTCACTTATATCCACTGTTATTCTATGGTCATCAATTACACGTATAGAATTGCATGCATTACGAATACACAAACTGATACAATAACTCCCCACATTGCTGTTGAATTCTTCTGTTTATAACTTCTCTATTCAAACAGATAATGATTACTGATATTTAAAATTTTTGTTTACGTTCATTTATATAGTTTGAAACAATAAAAAAATATATTCTTAGTAATTGTTTCTCCCTCCAAACAATGTCAAAGGTTAAGCTGATATGACTAGTATTTCGCAAAATAATATCAGTTTCTTCCTAGAAAATCAACCAGCACATATATGGTCTAAAATTAAAAATATTTCCCTTCCTAATATTAACACACATATAAATCAGTTTAGAACAATTCAAAATTTAGTTTAAGTAAATTCATATATCAATAAAAATGTGCACTCGAGATGTTAAGTGGAATTCAGTTTTCAATAGACCACATAGATTTGATTCACTAATGACAACAAAACCTGCACGCAGAATATCACCAACCATGATTATTTCATCAAATGAATCAAAACAACCCTTTAAATTGATAAGAACTAAACTATGTTATAAATGTAACATGTAACTTGAATTACACAACATATTAGATAATTTTCCTGCAAATTTCAATCTAATATGTTATGAAAAAGTACCTGACCCCCCTCTCTTATAAGAAACATTTTTTAAATTTATTGTTATCATACATCTTAGGTATACATTTTATAGGTTGAATAATAATAAATGTATCAGTATCATAGATATATTTTAAGTGTAAAGGTGAAACTTAAAATTTTGAAATATAAAATGTCTCTGCCTGTAGTATATATGAAAACATCTAAGAAAATTAAGTTCGACTATAATACAATTTATACATTATTAGACATCCTTCATTCATTAAACAATGAAGTAGAGCAAGATCTGTTTAATTGTAAAAACGACTTGGATCGAAGTAAATTAAAATATTTCAGTGATAAATATAAAAAAGCCATCGAAGAATGTGTTAAAACAATTGATTTAACTTTCATTGGTAATGATAAATTGAAAAGGTTAATAAAGTTTCTGAAGAATTTGGGTTTACTGGGTTATATTGAAATAGCGTGTATAAAGCAGAAAAAACAAGAAGGACAAGAAGAAGTACAAGATAAGGGATAATCGTTATAATAAATCAATATATGTACAAGCTAGTTTATTATATATATTTACATATCTTATTTTTTGATTATAAACGTAAATAGAAATTATGTTTCTTTGATTCGAACCAGATCACCGCCTTTACCCATTCCCAGTATTCCGTTGTCATAGCCTTTCACCGCATGATTGTAACATATTCCTTCTCCATTACGCCTCAGTCGCAAAAAGATTCATGATCATGATCACTTCTTACGTAATCCGAACAGGAACACATAGGCTGCCCCAGGTACTTCTCAAAGTGTTCATTTAATGGTAAACGAAATGACTCGAGGAGATCTTCGACTTGTGCTCTAGTTGGAAAATCCATTTTCTATTGCTTAATATTCACTTGGTGTTATTGAACAATAAGATTTAGAATGGTGTAGCGTGTTTAACCAGCAAATATATATATATATATATATATATATATATATATATATATATATATATATATATATATATATATAGAAAAATTTTATGATGATAATGACTTACAGATGTGGTTGTTGCATGGTAGAGGTTAACTTGATGACTTTGAAACTATTCCCATGCATAGTGGTGATTAAAACTTGCAACTATAGAAAAAATTGTACTATAATAATCTGCACAAGTAATTGCTGCATAGTAAAGGTTACATTGATAACTTTAAAAATAATTGCTCTACATAATGGTGATTAAAATTTACATAATAATTAGTTTCCTTCAGAGGTTACACTGATAACTTTCAAATTTTTCTTTGTCTGCACTAGTTTATAAATATAGATTAATTCGTTGTAGTAATAAATTAAAATATTTCAATAGAAGATATAAAAGAAAAAATCAGGCAAGATTGTATCAAACAACTTATTTTAATATCTTAGCTTTTCATTGCTTCTTAGTCCTCAGACCTTAACAAAATAAATAACAGGTAGAACAAAAAATAAAACACCTAGGCCAGGTTAGCTCTAGCAAAACATATTCACATCAGGTTAGCCACCAAAAGAAAAAAAGCCTCTGGTCATTGCTGGACTTCTTCAGCGATGACCTTGAAAGACCTAAAGAATATGACCTCTAATAAAGGTCATGGTAGCTTCGGATGGCATGCGCCATCGAGGTGTCACAGAACGAGTGTAGCTTAACTACTTACTGCACCTAGGACATGGCAGCCATCCATCTCGTGATCACATCCGGGGGGACCAGGCTGGAAGTAGTGGCCTGTTCGGCCTATTTCCCTGGAGACAGAAATGCAGAACAACCATCTCCAGCAGAGGTGTGGCAATTGATCGCCTACTGCAAGAGGAACAACTATCACCTTGTAATGGGGTGTGATACGAACTCCCATCACTTGGTTTCTGGGAGCACGGACACTAACAGGCGAGGTAAGTCACTATTTGAATACATATTAGGGGAGGAGCTGGTTGTCAACACCATAGGCTCGGAAACCACCTTTCTTACGGCGAATCGGAGAGGTTCTAGATTTCACGATCAGCTCAAGGCTGTTGAGCTCAAAAATCCTCAAATGGACGGTGTCGTCTGAACCCTCATGTTCCTCATATCCTATTTGAGATTGTAACAGGCCCTAGACCTGTGGAGGAGTATCGCGAACCGAGGAGGACGGATTGGGAGGGGTACAAGCGATCCCTCGCCGCCAGACTTGGGGACGCTATCCCCACAGTGAGGGATCGTTATGAGATTGCGGCTGAACAGGTTAGGGAAGCTGTGGTCTCAGCATATTACGAAAACTGTCCACGAAGGTCAAAAAAGATAGTCGGGGGTCTACTTGGTGGAATAATAACCTCGAAAAACTACGAAGAGAAGTTAGACGTCTCTTCAATCGTGCTAAGACAACAGGCAACTGTGAACAATATAAAACCGCTCTAACACATTACAACAATAAGATAAGAAACGCTAAGAGGGAATCCTGGAGGAGGTTCTGCGGGGACATCTCTAATTTGCCCAGCAGCGCCAGAATCACATAATTCTCTCACGCGACCGTGTCCAGGAACTGGGATCGATAAAACGACCAGATGGCTCCTTTACTGAATCACGGAAAGAAACGTTAGAGCTCTTAGCACACACACACATCCCAGATTCTCTGATCCTGAGCAACGAAGATGTCCGGCCAGCCGAGGGTCGATTTAAACTCCCTCGGAGGGAGGACTGGCGGGTTGCTCGGAGAATAGTTACGGCCTCGGCGGTGGAGTGTGCTGTGAAACATTTCCAGCCATTCAAGGCGCCAGGGGAGGATGGGGTGGTACCGGTCCTTCTACAAAATAGCTTGGAGATTCTCCTACCTTTCCTAATCAGGCTGTATAGAGCCAGTCTGGCTTGGGACTATATTCCATCCAGCTGGACGGTGATTAGGGAGGTTTACATTCCCAAATTGGGACGTAATGACTTCCTACCCAGATCACTGAGACCTTTCAGTATTACATCATTCCTCTTGAAGGGATTGGAAAAAATACTGGACGGACACATTAGGGGGAGCATTCTAGTCAACAACCCCCTTAATACCCACCAGCACGCCTACCAAACTGTCAAATCTACTGAGTTAGCACTCAATAACCTCGTCGAGAAGATCAAACACTCCCTGGATAACGGGGAGGTGGCGGTGGCTGCATTTCTCGACATTGAAGGAGTATTCAACAATGCATTACCTATCTCCCTCTACGAAGCCGCTATCGCTAGAGGGGTGGAACCTACCATTTGTGGTTGGATCGGAAGCATGTTCTACAATCGGACCGTTATTACCTCGCTGCAGGGGGAGGTGGTCGGCTTCAGGGCTGCGAGGGGTTGCCCTCAGGGGGGAGTTCTATCCCCCCTGCTGTGGTCTCTCTTTGTGGACGATTTGCTGGCTATCCTCGGGCTGTGCGAGGTTGAGGCCCAGGCGTATGCTGATGATCCAGTCATAATGGTTAGGGGCAAATATGAGGAAGAACTAACAAGTACTCTTCAGGAGACACTAAATGTAGTGAATGATTGGTGCTGGAGGGAACAGATATCTGTGAACGCCCGCAAAATGATCATTGTTCCATTTGCCAGAAGAAGAAGGTTGGCCAAATTAAAACCTCTTCACATATGGTTGGAGAGGGTGGCGGGGTGGACAACGTACAGACTAAAGCAAACGGCAGACAGTATGCCGAAGGTAGTCTGGGAGGGTCCGGACTCCTTGATGACATTGATGGTCACGGGATTCTGGGAATGGTCTCAGACTTGATGCCTACAAAAATCAGTAGTGATCTGTCTTTCAAGACCGTCTTCCCGGAAAGGGAGGACTGGGGGCGAATTCAAACGACCCTATTGAGAGACGATCTCTGCTGGTACTTTAACGGCTCGAAAACCAATATGGGAGTAGGAGCCGGCGCATATGGGGGCAGCACCGATGCTAGACTATCAACTAGCCTCGGCAAGTACGCAACCATACACCAGGCAGAAGTGTATGCCATCGAGATGTGTGCAAGGGAAAGTATAAAAAACCAGTGCACACACAAATCGATAAAGATATATGCAGATAGCCAACCTGCAATAAAGGCTCTTGGTTCCTACCGGTGTAATTAAAAAACGGTATGGAGTTGTAAATCTGCCCTTAACGAATTGGGCAGCTGTAATGAGGTGTCGCTGGTCTGGATACCGGGTCACTCGGACTATGATGCCAATGTTGCAGCCGACGCGCTTGTCAGGAGTGGTGCCCAGAGAAACTTTATCGGACCAGAACCGGTGCTGGGGATAACATCTTGCACAGCAAAATTCACCTTAAAGACCTGGACAGAAAGAATGACAATCCAATATTGGCAAAATCTTTCAGGATTAGCCCACTCTAAGGCCTTTATAAATGGCCTATCTGAGTCAAGGGCTAAAAAACTTCTAGAGTTAAACAGACTACAACTGAGTACTCTAGTCGGCCTGTATACAGGACACTGCCGCTTGCGGCATCACATGCACCGCATTGGGATCGGTCAGGAGACCGAGTGCCGGCTGTGTATGGAGAGTGACGAGACGGCAGAGCACGTGCTGTGTTCCTGTCCGGCAGCGGACAGGACTAGATACCTGCTCTTTGGCAAGATAAAGCTTTCTCCGGAGGATCTGAATCAACTTTCGCCCACAAAGATTATCGACCTCTGTAGGAGGCTTGCTTTGTTGGGAGAAATTTAGACTTTTAAGCGTGAGCCACAATAGACCATATGGTCGCAGTGGAGGGACCGAGATGGCCTACTCACATACAAACCTAACCTAACAGAACCTAACCTTGGACGATCCAAAGCCGCCCATGAGGCAGCGTGGGCGGTCGCTTGTGAAAAGGAAGTTGATATGGTAATCATTACTGAACCAAACTTAAACTGGGGAAGAAAAGAGGGCTTTATAGTAAACATTAGGAAATATGTGGCAATCCAAATCAAAAACAAGAGTAATGGAATCATGTAGCATCATCGTGTAGAAAAAGGCCAGGGATGTATAAAAGTTAAATTCAAAGAGTGGCACCTATACTGCTCCTAGGTTTCACCAAATATCGCTCTCTCTGCTTTCGAGGAGCACATAGATATTATAATGACGCAGATCAGATCAGGTAACACAGATTCAGTTTTCGCAGGAGACCTAAAGGCGAAATCATCTCTATAGGGGTCGTCCACTACAGACATTCGGGGTAAATATGTCGCCGAATGGGTAGCAGAGTTAAACCTGGTCAGCATGAACACAGGCCTCACTCCCACTTTTGAAAGAGGTAACAGTCGTTCCTACATAGACGTCACTGGAGCCACAGAAGGCATATCCAAGAAGATTCGAGGGTGGGAGATACTTCCGGGAGAAGTGTTGACCTGGTGGGCCGTCCGAAATGTAAGGGGCAGGCGTACATAAAACCGTTGTTCGACGCAAAACGATTCGAGCAGGCAATCGTGAACATCACCAAGAAGAGGGAAATCGAAGATTTAGAGTGCTTGCTAGCGATGCTGGAGGAAGTAACAAAGCAAAGCACGATTGTTCCAAGAAATTCTAACAGGCAGATGCCATATTGGTGGAATGCGGAAATTGAAACGCAGTGCAAGAGATGCTTGGAACTCAGAAGAAAGGTAATTAGAGGAAATGCCAGAGACACCAGGAGAAATGAGGAGGTCGAAAGCATCAGTGTGCAATATAGAGAATCCTGTAAAGAATTGAAGTAGATAGGGCGACACCTGGGCTCATCCCCTCCACTTTTTACTGCGCATGCGCGTGACGTCATGCGCATGCGCTGACCTGCGCTGACCTGTGACAGTTGACAGCTGACCTGTCAGATTTGACAGGTGTCAAATGTCACTGACCTGACAGCTGTCAACGTCAGCTGTCACCTGACCTGACATGTGTCAACGTCAAATGTCACCTGACCTGTCAGATGACGTCACAAGCATTCCAAGATGGCTGACCTGTCATAGACAGTCGCAAGCCGGGTTCTCTCTATGGAACTAACCTGAGATGACGTCACAAGCATTCCAAGATGGCTGACCTGTAAGAGACATCTGCAACTCCGGGGTTCTCTCTATGGAACTAACCTGAGATGACGTCACAAGCATTCCAAGATGTCTGACCTGTGTGTCCATAGATATCTACAAGTCAGGTTAGCTCTCCATGTGTGTTTGTCTGATTGTTTATTAAGGTTATGTATTTGTTTATTAAGGTTATGTATGTATTTGTTTATTAAGGTTAGGTGTTCGTATACAGACTGATTACCAAGCCATTTTGATTGTTTATTAAGGTTATGTTTGTATTTGTTGATTAAGGTTATGTTCGTACACACACACAGCTGTCTGTATTTGTTTATTAAGGTTATGTTCACACACGTGTTGATTACCAGTCATATGATTGTTTGTTAAGGTTATGTTTGTATTTGTTATTTGAATGCAAACAGAGATAATACAAGAGTGTACTTACATACAACAAGAGACGTCAGCCTTCTTTCACAGCTTAATACACACACTACTGAACAGGTGTCTTCTGTGTTGAGGATACAAACAGACAGACAACTGATTGCCATTGTTGAAGCTTATACATGCTGTTTAACAAACACGTCATGACAGTTCAAAGTCTTTGCTTAAACTGACAGATGCATGTGTATTTGAAAGAAAAGCATTCGCCTGAACTTAGATTTGAACCCACGAACCTCGAATCAGCCGTTGTTTGCTTTACATATATACACTGTCCCTAAACCAATAGCTCCACAGACACACACGTTAAAAGTTTGTTCGCTGTTGTATATATAAAACAAAGCCAGTTGTTGTTGACATATGAGGTTAGGTGTTTGTATACATGTTGATTACCAATCATCTGATTGTTTAGTAAGGTTATGTTTGTATTTGTTATTTGAATGCAAACACACATAATAATAAGAGTGTACTTACATACAGCAAGAGACGTCATCCTTGTTTCACGACTTAACACATACTGAACAAGTGTCTCTGTCTCTTGTATTGAGGAAACAAACTGATGTAAGAGAGAGAGGCCTTACAAAGGATAAACAACGTTTTACAGTTGTTAACCTTGATCCTGTTTGAGCTTGTCTGTGTATCTGTTTAATATACACAAGAGAGAGGCCCTCTTAAAGGTAAACAACCTGTCAGTTGATGACCTTGTGTTATATCTGTTCAATAACCCCACATTATTCGTGTTTGAGCTTGTCTAGAATACAGTCGTTAGAAGTATGACATCATCCATGTATTTTAGCAGATGTACCACAAGATAAGTTTGTTCAGGATATTATTGCTTTAAGACATACTTTTTAATTGTATTACAAAATAAAAACACATTAATTTTAACAAAGACTTTTATTTGATTCTAAGTACAAGTATGTAAACTCTTTGTTGGAATACATTTATAGAATTATTAACATTAGATGGTTCAGTGTTGCGTTGGTGCTGTTGTTGTTGTTGTCGTCGGTGTCTCTTCATGGCTGTGGGCTTACTAGGTGATAACACTAGCTTCTTTTAGTTCTTCCAAGATTGACTGAATTTCGTTGTTATGAGCAGTATTACCTGCAACTTGGGAAGCCACTAAAAGTCTAAGTCTGTCAACCAACTCGTTTATGTCATTCCAATACACATAGGCTATTTGTTTGTTATTTTGTATCATATAGTTGTTGGTGCTGATGTTGTTTGGGCTCATGCCGTTGCTATCGCTGCTCTTATCACTCTGAGTTTTAAGTTCAGTCTTTTGTTTTTTGTTAAGATGTCTGTCGGTGGTGTCGTCATCGTCTTCCTCGTAGGTGTAACCAAAACCTTGAGGAGTTGAGGATCTACGACCTCGTGGATTTATCACTGGTTTTATTAGAGTCAGATACTTTTCAGAGGAACAACCCTTGGTTCGGGCGTTAGGATCATAGTTCATTTTATAAACACTAGTTGCTTCTAGAATATCTCTATAGTGTTGAAGATCGTCATAAGTATACCCCCGGGGTCTTTTCATAAATAACAATTCTAGCAAACCTTGTGTTTGCGGGTATCTCCTTTGGCCCAGTTGAATCTCAGCATCAGTAAAGTCTAAGTGTTTGTTACCAAGACTCCAGCTACCGGTATCTTTAGCGTAGCGGGCACCATACGTTTGATCAATGGTACCGAGCCTTGGTGGTTCAGTAAAATACTTGTCTACATAATATCGAACTCGGTCAGGATATTGCTCCAAAAATTCTTGATATGCAGGGTTGGTTGTGACAGTTTGTAGGTCTGCCTCAAGCTCTTCAAATGTTGGGATATCCTCATCGGAACTTGCCGCCTCAGCCTCTTCCCTTGGTTCAGCTTCAAAAACTTCATCGTCTTTCAGGAACTCTACTTGGCGTTTCGTTTCTGGTATATCGACTTCGTCTTTGATTTGTTCAGCCTTTAGTGGTTGCGGTGGCTGCTGCTGCTGCAGTGCTGCTGTGTTTTTAGATATTTCACTTAGGGGTCAACAAGTGGTTTATATAAACGTTGCAGAGCATCATCATTCTCAGCTCTGTTAAGTTTAAGCATTAAATGTTTTTTTCTAATATTGTCAGCAAGTTGTAAAATCCTTTTCTTAACTTTTTGCTCTTCCTTACCCAACACTTCCATTGTGCTACAACTGTTTGGTGTTACCAGCAGGTCTAATCATTTGTTTGAGCGATACAGGTTGTGTGGTGGTTTAACATATACTGACTCCGTCACGGTACATGCCTTCTTATTTATCACGATGTCCGGCTGTCTTGTTAGACAGCTGTGTTAGACAGCTGTCTGTTAGACAGCTGTGTGTTAGACAACTGTCTGTTAGACAGCTGTGTGTTAGACAGCTGTCTGTTAGACAGCTGTCTGTTAGACAGCTGTGTGTTAGACAGCTGTGTGTTAGACAGCTGTCTGTTAGACAACTGTGTGTTAGACAGCTGTGTGTTAGACAGCTGTCTGTTAGACAGCTGTGTGTTAGACAGCTGTGTGTTAGACAGCTGTGTGTTAGACAGCTGTCTGTTAGACAGCTGTGTGTTAGACAGTTGTCTGTTAGACAGCTGTCTGTTAGACAGCTGTGTGTTAGACAGCTGTCTGTTAGACAGCTGTCTGTTAGACAGCTGTGTGTTAGACAGCTGTGTGTTAGACAGCTGTCTGTTAGACAGCTGTCTGTTAGACAGCTGTGTGTTAGACAGCTGTGTGTTAGACAGCTGTCTGTTAGACAGCTGTGTTAGACAGCTGTGTTAGACACCTGTGTTAGACACCTGTATGACAGCTGTCTGTCCTGTCTACCATTGTTAGAATAATATATATCTATCGAATCCTTTTCTATATCGACCTTTGTGTACATCGTTTTCCTTCACAATCACCAACACACCATACTTATTATCTTTCCAGCATTGGTGGCAGATAGTTTTAAATTGTTTAAAGTCCATATCGGTGGTTACATGATCGTCGTACACATGTTTTAAATTGGTTTCATCTTGCTTGAATAACACAATAACATTGGTGTTGTCACGTACCAGATGCTTGGGTATTCGTGTATATGTTTGACAGAGATAGAATGAATCAATATTCTTATGTCTGCCCATACTGAAGTATGCTCTTATTTTATCTTGTTTGTCACAAGCTACATCATCAAATATAAACACAGAGTTGTCCTTGGCATCTGCCGGATCTAATATTTCATCGTTTTCTCTATAAGGATAGTAACCAACACCTTTTGTTGCATTCATCACCTCCTTTAACATCTTGTATTTCGGTTGATACAGAGACTTTGAATACACATACACGTTATCAAATTTTAAACCGTTTGCTTCAAACAATAAACTCAGCATGACATTAGTTTTACCACAACCACTCGGACCACATATGATACAGCGAACGGTGTTTGGAAAGAGAGGACCATGCCTCAGTTGTTGTTGAGCTGTGTCCGTAACAACATCGTCTATATTTGTAATGGGTAAGGCAGAAGCGTGTTTGCTGGTACGCATCTTAACTTAAACTAAACTATATTTTTTGGGTGTGTATATATATATATATATATATGAATGCAAGTGAGACACCCAGTCAGTATGCATGTTGGTGTCACAGAGTGAGGGTTGTTATTAACAAAGACAGATACAGGTTTTGCTGAAACGTTGCTAGCGTTACAAACACCATGAAAGTTAACAGAAAACTTGATGAGGGGTTTTATGTAATCAACTCGAAGCCAAAGAAGAAGGTCCCCTTTAAAAACATACTAAGTCTGATTGAGGAAGTTATAAAAGATAGAAACCTTATTCCAACAGCGAACGCCGTGTTTGATATAGCTCATACAATCGTTAGAAACATTGGTGGACGTAAGAATGTGCAGAAACCTCGAGTTATTCCAATACCTAAAAGTGGAGGCTTCCTTCCGTTGTTGCCTCTTATATTTGGTGGGCTGTCAGCACTAGGAGCTCTGGGTGGCGGTGCTGCAGGTATTGCCAAAGCCGTGAACGATGCCAAGTCTGCGAAACAGAAACTAGAGGAGGAAGAACGACACAACAAAACAATGGAAGCCATCGCGATGGGTAGGAGAGGGAGTGGCTTGAAATTTAAGCCAAAATGCAAGAGACTGGGCAAAGGCATGTATCTCAAGAAACAGCGCTACGGTTATGGGTTGTATCTGCAAAAACCAATGCAATAAAAGACTGAAACAGTAGCCTGTGTGTATCAGTCATGGCGCACACCTTTGTGTTGAAAGACCGCAGCTCCCATCTGTCGTCAGACTACCATCCACCAATTGTTTTGGATGGTAATTATGCTGTTGCCTTGATAGGCTTTCACACCTACAACAACATACCCAACATCTATGAAGGTAAAAACAAATTTCATGTAAAAGAAGGAACCGGTTGGCGAACCATCACGATACCCACCGGTGCTTATGAAATAACACACTTGGAAGAGTTACTTCAAAATGAACTTGTTGGTGCTACAGCAACACACGAACAAAAGCAACAGGCTCTGATTCTGAGACCTAATCCGAACACCATCAAATGCAGACTAAAGTGTTATACAAATGTCAGTTTTGAATTTGATGGTTCGATTGGGCGAATGTTGGGCTTTTCAAAACAAGTTCTTCAGCCGGACACCTTTTATGAATCTGATTTACCTGTTGATATAGTGGATGTTAGACAGATTCGCATCGAAACCAATATCGTGTCTGGTTCCTATTATAACGGACAACCCTCACATACGCTGTATGAGTTTGCTCCGATGGTTGATCCTGGCTACGCAATCGACATAGAACCTAAAAATTTAATTTACTTGCCGGTGAACAAGCAAGAGATTTCCAATATAAGCATCGACATCGTCGACCAAGATTCAGTTCCTGTCAACTTTCAAGGTGAAGAGGTGTCTGTTCGCTTGAAACTTATAAAAGTTGCTTAGTATGTTGGTCTTCAAGGATATAAAAGCAAGTGCATCTACCACATCAAATTCAGTTGAGTCAGACACGTCAAAGGGTACGCTTCGTCCCGATAATATTGAGTTCCTGCAAAGCCTGGGTTATCATGTCGTCAAAACTAGAAATATTCAAAGAACCCGTGTTTGATGATGGCATCGATCGAGAAGAGCTGCGCTCTTACTATTCACCAACTAAATCGTTTGGTAACAGCGATGAAATTGAAATAGCCATCAACCAACAAGATGCGTTCGTATGTCTGGCCGAGTCAGCTCTAATAATCGAAGGTGCTCTGGAACCTGTAGCAGTCCAAAATGCCACTGGTGCTTGTTATCTGTCAAATAATGGAGGAGCAGCTCTGTTTGAATCAATGACCTATGAGTTAAATAACAAGGAAGTGGAACGAGTGCGAGACCCATACACCACAACCATCATCAAAAGTCTGCTATCGTTCAGTAAGAATGAAGCCCAATCTCTTAGCAACGCCGGTCTGAATGTGTCGTCGGAGCACATCACCTTAAATGATAACAAGTTTCACATGCTCATACCTGTCTGGTTCCTCTTCAGTTTCTTTCATCATTTCAAAGGAGTTCTCTGTGGCAAACATACTTTCCGCTTTACAAGAAGTCGAAACGATTCCAATGGCTATTACAGCACAGGTACGGCACGAGCAAAAATTACCGTAACCAATATGTTTTTAAAGGTAAAACATGTCTTTCCCAATGATAAAATGAAATTGGAACTGATGGATAAAATAGCCAAAGACACCTCTATATTTCTCGCATACCGTAAATGGGACATATACGAGTTACCAGCACTCAGAGATATCAACAGAGATGTGTGGGCTGTTAAAACTGCAACCAACTTGGAAAGACCTCGATATGTGATTATAGCATTTCAAACAGATCGTAAGGATAACGTGAAGAAGAGGTCAGACTATTTCGATAACATTGGTATGATGGACCTTCGAGTGTTTCTAAATTCAGAATGCTACCCTTATGAATCTATGAATATGGATTTTGAGAAATCGAAATATGCAGAAGCCTATAACATGTATACAGATTTTCAAAAAAGCTTCTGTTATAAAAACATGTCGGAGCCTATCTTGAATTATGACGAGTTTAAAGACAGAGCTCTATTTGTTATTGACTGTCAGCACCAGAACGAGTCAATCAAGTCTTCAACGGTGGACATTAAGGTGGAGTTTATGAGTCACGCCAACTTCCCAAAAAATACTCGTGTTTATTGTCTGGTTATTCATGACAGTGTAATGGAATATAAACCTCTAACGGGCATCGTTAGAGCCATTATGTAATAATAGTATGTCATTTATGTATCAATATGTACAACTTAATTAATCCTAATAAATTTTTATTGTATGTAAAACAGTTGTTTTATTTTTATTTTGTTGCATTTTTATTAACCCCTTTCTGTCTGTCAGTCTAAGCAAAGACTTCGAGCTGTCATGACGTGTGTGTTAACAGCTGTACAAGCTCAAACAAGATTATCTAAGATACTTGTTGGGCAATCAATTGTCTGTCTTTTATTACACAGCTCTGTCAGTCTAAGTAAAGACTTCGAGCTGTCATGACGTGTGTGTGTGTGTTAACAATCAACAACAGCGTCTATATGTTTTGTTTGGTTCAAGTGGATGTCATTATTTTGTTTGGTTCAAGTGGATGTCATTAAACAACTGTGTTATTTCTATAACGGGGCCCCATTCAAGACCTCAACATACGTTAGTGTGTACTAAGCCGTGAAACAAGTATGACGTCTCTTGCTGTATGTAAACATAAATGTTAAACAGCTGTACAAGCTCAAACAAGATTATCTAAGATACTTGTTGGGCAATCAATTGTCTGTCTTTTATTACACAGCTCTGTCAGTCTAAGTAAAGACTTCGAGCTGTCATGACGTGTGTGTGTGTGTGTTAACAATCAACAACAGCGTCTATATGTTTTGTTTGGTTCAAGTGGATGTCATTAAACAACTGTGTTATTTCTATAACGGGGCCCCATTCAAGACCTCAACATACGTTAGTGTGTACTAAGCCGTGAAACAAGTATGACGTCTCTTGCTGTATGTAAGTATACTATTATATTATTTATGTTTACATACAAACAATACTTATCAAACAATCCTCGTATATCAAAGTTTAATTTAGTTGTTTTAAATCGAGTTTTGTTACTTGTGTGTTTTTGATCACTCCCTATATAAATTTAGATTCATTCATTCAAAATACAAACACACTAACATAAACAAACACGCCGGCAATAAAACCAAGTCCCCGAGTTTTATTAGGCTATTAAAATAAACTCATTAACATATCTAGATGTAAATACGTTTTTCTTATTGATATAGTTTACTTGAAACGTTTTTGTTATTAAATGATATTAGATAGGTAAATTGGTACGTGTTTTAAATTTCTTTTTACTATAAATAAACAATTGTTTTTAACATTACAGTTCCTATTATTCAATTGGAATGTAATAGAGATACCACCCCTGCCCACACACACAAACTCAGCAGCCTCATAAACTCGTTTTATGTAACAGGTTTCTGTTTTATATATATACCCACTGATAACAAACTTTCATCGTATGTCTGAATAGCATGATCGGTTTAGGGGCGTTTGCATATCTTAGTAAGTTGTATGGTTGGGGGTTCAAATCTAATTTCTGGCGAATGCTTTTCTTTCAAAAATCATATTTCAAATTAAAATCAAAATTTCAAATTACCCGCTCAATATATCTTCCTCATATATGTATGTGTGTGACTAAACCGAATGACTGTGTCCAACAGATGTCTCCCCTCGAGCTAGAGAATATTCTCTACACTCTACAACTTTACAAATAGAATGTTCTCTAGCTTGAGGAGTAAGATCTCTGGACACAACAGACAGAAATTTTCAAACAAATTCAAATTTCCCGCCAAAAACGAAATACCCTAACAAACTTCAATACACCTTAACAACAACAACACAATAAACAAACCAAACAGCTGTGTTTACGAACACCTAACCTTAATAAACAAAATACATAACCTTAATAAACAAACAGATGCATGGTAATCAACACACACATGACATAACCTTAATAAACAAATACAAACATAACCTTAATAAACAAACAGATGACACGTGAGCGAACATAACCTTAATAAACAAATACATAACCTTAATAAACAATCAGACAAACACACATGGAGAGCTAACCTGACTTGTAGATATCTATGGACACACAGGTCAGACATCTTGGAATGCTTGTGACGTCATCTCAGGTTAGTTCCATAGAGAGAACCCCGGAGTTGCAGATGTCTCTTACAGGTCAGCCATCTTGGAATGCTTGTGACGTCATCTCAGGTTAGTTCCATAGAGAGAACCCGGCTTGCGACTGTCTATGACAGGTCAGCCATCTTGGAATGCTTGTGACGTCATCTGACAGGTCAGGTGACATTTGACGTTGACACATGTCAGGTCAGGTGACAGCTGACGTTGACAGCTGTCAGGTCAGTGACATTTGACACCTGTCAAATCTGACAGGTCAGCTGTCAACTGTCACAGGTCAGCGCAGGTCAGCGCATGCGCATGACGTCACGCGCATGCGCAGTAAAAAGTGGAGGGGATGAGCCCAGGTGTCGCCCTATCTACTAATTGAAGAAACTTATTCGTCGCTCTAAATGGGCTCACTCGAAGGCACTATGTAGTCAACTAGAAGAGGATGTGTGGAGTAAAGGCTACCAGATTCTTATGAAGACGACACAGGGTCATGGCTATCCTTTTAGTCTGACCTCACAGCAAAAACTGGAAATCGCTGCAGAGTTGTTTCCTCGTAGAGAGGATAGAGGGGCTAGAAGTAACAGAATGGAAGATGATGTTCTACTTTTACTTTGGAAGAACTAACAAAAGCAGTAAAAGAGGTCCAGTTAGGGAAGGCTTCGGGACCGGACTACGTTCCAGCTGAGGCAGGAAAGATCGCCGTTAAACAAGTGCCCCATATCTCCCTGGGAGTTTTTAATAGCTTACCAAAAAAGCAGGAGTTCCCCGATATATGGAAGACCGCAAAGTTGGTTCTTTTGTGGAAGGGAGGGAACATGGAAAATATCAGCACACCCTCCGCTTATAGACCGATATGCATGCTAAACATGGTTGGTAAGTTACTAGAAAGATTCCTCAAGAACAGACTGGAGATAGAAATAGAACAGAGCGGAGGCCTTTCTGACAACCAATATGGATTTAGAAAGGGACGTTCTGCAATCCATGCGATACACAGAGTGGTCAGTTCTGTGGAAAACTGTAAAAGTAGGTGGTTCATTTTGGTGGCCTTGGACGTCAAGAATGCTTTCAACACGGCCACATGGAGCCTGATAGTTAATAAATTAGTAAACAGGGTCGTGTCTCAGTATCTGATTAATATGGTAGAGAGTTACCTGCCCGACAGGAAGATCCGTGTGACTAAAAACATAAAAACAGAAATGAATGCAGGTGTCTCACAGGGTTCAGTGCTGGGACCTCTTCTGTGGAATATGCTCTACGATGATGTCGTAGGATTGCCACTTCCGGAGGATGCAACAACTGTTGCTTATGCAGACGACCTGGTGTTGCTGGTGAAAGCAGATGACGATCAAGAAACGGAGCATAAGGTAAACGAGTCTTCATTCATAATAAGTACATGGATGGACAAAAACAACTTGTCTTTGGCCCCACAAAAAACCGAGGTTGTTATTGTGAGGAGACCGCGCAGAAGAGAACATGTCCATTTTGAGATCCTTGGGAAAAAGAGCGTGCCTGTTAAACATCTCCGATACCTCGGAGTGCTCCTAGCCGAAAAGGTGGCTCTTGGAGAGCACATTAAACGCGCGGTGGAGAAAGCTGAAAAAAAGATGTCGGCACTGACAAGGATGCTTTCCAATTTGGGGGGACCTAGTGCTCCCAAAACACAAGTAATGTGCGAAGTGGCTCAGTCTGTACTACTCTATGGTGCACCAGTCTGGTCCAGGGTACTAGAGGCTCAAAGAAGCAGGTAAGAAATGTTGGGAATGCAGAGAATTGCTCCCGGGTACAGAACAGTGTCGGCGATGGCAGCGCAGGTCATCACAGGTATACCACCTATTTTCTTGTTGGCTGACGAAAGACTACGCCTCTTTGGGTTGCCAAATGCACAGCTTTCCATCGTGAGAAGACAACAAAGGGACATAACTCTCGAAAAGTGGCAGCGAATTTGCGACGGTCATACCAGCACGACAGCTTGGACCAAAACGCTGATAAGGGATCTCTCAACCTGGATAGAGTGTCGACACAGGAGGCTGGATTATTTCATCACTCAATTCCTTGCGGGACATGGGGTCCTTAGACATTACCTAAGGAGGATGGGAAAAATCGAAAGTGAGGCCTGTATATACTGTGGCTCCACCGACATAGCTGAGCATACGGTGCTATATTGCAGCCAATGGAGAGAGTGGAGACATGAATTGGTTGGACATTGGTATTACACTAAGTAGGGACAACGTAGTGGGGAAAATGTTGGAGAGTAGTGAGAAATGGGTCCTTTTTATTAAGAGAGCTGATGAGAGCGAGCGGGAGACAACACCATAGGCACCGAACTCCTCATCCTGCACTGCAGGGAAGGGCGATTAGGTAGACACGTTATGTTGGAAGAAAATGATGATTGTTATGTCAGTTGTGATAATTCCGGGGTTACGGGCGGTTCGTAAGGGTCTCTTGAGCCACCTGCGGGTGGCCAACATCCTAATAAAAAACTACTACTACTACTACTACTTTTTTTTTTGAGGGGGAAACCGCTTGGCGAAGAGCACGGGGTCTATGTGCTCAACAGTCTCGGGCGCAACTCCGAGTAAAAGCCCCTCATTCTTCGGCAAGGTGTCTGGAGTCGTCATCTCTGACATTTCATCGGATCGCCTTGTCCCATGTCTACTACTACTGCTACTACTACTTCATAAGGGAACGTATTATGAAAAAGTGGCAGGAAGAGTGGAACAGCAACACTGAGAAAGGACAGTGGACAAAGTCTCTTATAAGTGACCTGACGGCATGGGTGAAGTGCGAGCATCGGAAGTTGGATTTTTGGCTGACGCAGATCCTTACGGGCCATGGATCTTTTGGCGCATACACTAAAAGAATGGGACTGGAGACATCCGATCTCTGTGTGTATTGTGTGAATAGTGTAGACTCGGTCGAACATGTGATCTTTGAGTGTCCGAAATGGAGCGATGCAAGAGAAGAAGTAGAGGCGAAATTAAAATCTAAGCTGACTATAGCAAATATAATCCCTGAAATGATCGAATCTAGGGAAAGCTGGGATACACTTCACAACATGATGGTGAATATTATGAAGCAGAAGAAGCGGGAAGAAAATGAGAGACACCAAAGGAATATCAACATATAAGGCAAGAAAGAACGACGAATCAACCTGCGGCAGCCTGTGAATATCAGAAATGGTAAAACTGGCTAGCCTGAAGGCAGAACCAGAGGGGTTTTAGTCGGAGTTGCGCCCGACACTGTTGGATGCATCAGAAGCCATGAGCCAGCATCTTTCGCCAAGCGGTTTCCCCTCAAAAAAAAAAAAAACTACTACTACTACTACTACTTACTCCAGGGGCTCGCCGCTTGCGAGTACGTGGATGGCGACTACGGGGGTGCAGACACCACACCACACGCGAGCACAAACACATACTTACATACTCATACACATACACATGACCACCATACACACCTGAGCTGGATACTCACCTTTCTTCAACTTGTCTTGGGTGAGATCCCTCCACTTTCATCTTTCCTATCTGGTAAAACTTCTATTTCTCTAACTCTCGGCCGACTCTTGTTTCTTCTCTGGCACCGACGCTATTAGGGTATCCGAGAGCTAGGTGCCTTTCACTTCCCGCTTTAAAAAAAAACAAGATGAAATATGGGGGCACACCTAGAAGAAACAGAATTACGGGACAAGGGAATCGGAACCCTAGAACCGGTTGGGAACGTTGGTGTTAGGACAGGCCACACCCGACCGTCATCAAGTGACTGTCAGGCACACCTGGTAGGCGACCAGGCTGGGGTGCTGGAAACAACTACTGGAAGAAAAAATCTAGACGAGACAGGATTAAACCTTCTCAAATTCCTAGAAAGAAGTGATATCGAAGATGAGGTCTTCAAACGAAGAAATTTGATAGCGAGAACGCCACTGGAAAATGAGGATAAGACAGAAATCAAAAAGTCTGGCTCAAAGACGGATGCTCATGTGCAATGTAGAATTAGATCCCAGTCAGAACCTAGACAAGAGGACCAGGAGCAACTCTCTAGGGATGTCAAGAGAAAAAGGGTGGAAACGCCAACAAAAACTGAAAAAGAGACAGAATGTCGAGAAATTTTTCTACAAAAATGGGAAAAGGATGCAAAATCCATAACGAAGCAATCCAAGGAATAAAAAAGAAGATTAGAATTCTGCAAAAAGTAATAACGGAAATCCCTAATACAAAAAAAGAAATAAAATCAGCTATAACGAGACTTGACGTATACGTTAAGAAGATGGAGAGAGCAAACGTCATAGGCGAAATGCTGGAAAAACTAGTAATGTTGCCACAAGAGAAAAGCAAAGTGGAAACTAAAAAAGGGACAAGGGAGATGGGTACCCAAACAATCCCAAGGCAGGAAGAAGGAAAAACTGCACTAAAAGATAAGATAGAAAAAGAAATCAATAGAGAGCTAGCCGAAAACGAAATACAAGAGGTAATGGATCTCGAGTGACCCGAGGAAATATATGAACACTGCAAAATACACAAAGAAGACACAGAAATGGAGGAAGACGAAGGTTTGATCATAGTCTTAAACAACATGGAGAAACATATTGAAAGCAAGAAAATAAGAAATACCTTAGAAAAAAATCCCCAATTAGCAGCTATAGTTAAAGATAAAAATGGAAACAGGAAAAATGATATGCAGCGTCACGAGTAACGCAGTTATGGCAAATAATGTAAGCATACTTAATAGAACAGACAAATATATTTACCTTGTAACGCTGGTAGATGGGGGACAAACGCCCCGGGATAAAGCCTGCCTGCAAGAGAATCTACGAAACGCCATCCAAATGGCAAAAAAGAATAGAAGAAATAATACAGCGTGCATCTGTGGAAAGCAGACAAACCAGAACTATGTGAGAAATATCCTAGAATATTTATGCAGACGAGAGGGGATGGAAATAAATTTACTAGTAAAAAACACTGAAGAAGAAATGAGGGCGCCAAGAAAGCGAAATGCACGAAATGTGGAGACTATTATATTAAAACCACTAGAGGGTATCTCATATGCGGAAATAATTAAAAACATGAAAAGAGAAGTTGACACAGAAGGGGTCGAAATCAATAGAATAAACAAAATTCTGGACGCAGCAAGTGCGTTATGGTACTGAATTTTCATAAAACTGTTTTTAATGACAAATATGTGTTTTTTTTTAAGAAAGCAGGCATCAAATTTGTTTACCAGTATAACCTATATAGTAAAAACAATGTGCCTTGTTTCATCCAAATAACTTTATTGTGTGAAAATGTACAAAAATTTCCAAAAGTAAACTTAAAGTGTTCCCGAAAAAACACGTTTCTTGGTCAACCTTATAGGTTAATAGCAAATTGAGCTGTTCAAATATGAAACATTTGATCAAAATTCGCTACCATAACGCACTTGCTGCGTCCAGAATTTCTTTTCTTACAAACATGCATTATATTTCGATGGAAAATGCAAAAATGCAATAACATAAGGCGTGTTTGATTTAAAAAAATGGAAATTTGTATCACCAACGACTTATGGGCCATCCTGTGATTGTAGAAATATTATTTTAAGATGTAGCTCAAGACACCCTATAATTAATATATACAAAAATTTTTCATATCTTGTATAATAACGGATATATTGAGCTTTATTGATTTTTTACGAAAATTCGACAAGAATTATATACCATTAAACGATAAACTCTATAGCTAAGGCTACTGCCAAGCATCAGAGAAAGGGTCTATTTGAAATGAATTTTCTGGGAATATTTTAGTAAAATGAAGGACAATGACGATTGAAACTAAAACTTTAGGGTTTGTAAAACATCCTTCTTGAGACATTTTATTTCTATAGCCCGTATTAGATTCAAGTTCTTCGCCTAAATGTTGCCAATTTTGACATTTTAAATCGCCACTTTGACGTTTTGAGGAAAACCCCAATTTATTTTTCTTTAAATGCCTATAACTTTTTTTTCTTTTGACCTACATAGCTAAATTTTGGTAGGTAACTTACCTATAAGAATGTAAACCCCCGTGCCTTACTTTGTTATTTCCGGAGATATAATTTTTTTTCGAAAGAAAACACCAAATTTTCCGGGAAAACCTGGGCGGATTTTCCTGGCTAACGAACTCATCCAAGCCATTTGCAAAAGGATGTTTTTCACCAAATTTAAACAAAATCGGCCTATTATTTTTTAAGTTATCGGTGTGATACACACACACACACATATATATATATATATATATATATATATATATATATATATATATATATATATATATATATATATATATATATATATATATATATAAACATATAAAAATTGAAACTGACCCCGGATATGTTTTCTGGAGGGCCTAACTAGCGCTCATTTGAAGAAATTTTTTCAAAATTCAAAAGTCGGGATCTCCTCATTAGTGAATTTTTTTAAAGAAAATTCACTAAAACGGAAAGAGGAAATGTATGTCTGAAAATTATAGGAGAAAAAAAGAACATATTCAAAGAGGCGCTTACCCAAAAAAAGGGGCATATGGCAGCGATTAATACTAGCCAAAAAAGCAGGACCCTGATGATTTTCGATATAGATGAGACAGTACAGGAAGATCAGGTTCGGGAGACGCTGGAAAGGGAAGCGGAAACTGATAGTGGGGAGCAAGGAGTGTTTCAAGTTAAGCTAAGTGACAAAGTGAATAAAAACGGTGTGAAATACGCATTTGCGAGGGTATGTGAATCAGTGATAGCGCGCCTGCTGGCGAAGAAATTGGTAGGAAGCGGATGGAATAGATGGAGGATCAAAGAAATAAACAGGCCGTTGAGATGCCACAAGGCACACAGCTAATAAATGTACGGCAAAAGAAAGTGAGAATACATGCCATAAATGTGGAGAAGCGGGGCATATAAAAAATGATTGCCAGAAAGAACAAAAGTGCTACTTATGCAATGAAACAGGACATGTGGCAGAATCGATGCGATGCCCGAAGTACAGGAAACTCGTCCAAGAGAAACAGAAGGAGAAGAAGGAGCGCCTATCCAGCACAAAATGAAAAATATAAATGCAGTGACCACCCCGACCCCCCTGGCAGTCGAGCACACTACACCGGAAATAGTACACGGGAGAAAAAAGACCATAATGAAAGTACTACAGACAAATTTGGGGAGAGGCAGGGATGCACATGATATTGCGGATATGATAACTAGAGAGATGGATATAGATCTTTTAGCGGTGAGCGAGCCCAACAAAAAAATAATCCACAACCAAGGATGGGTAGCTGACAAAAGACTGGATGTGGCAGTGTACATTAGAAACAGAAACACGGGGATACTCTCAATAGGGAAAAAAGAAGGCTATAATTAAATTAAATATGCCTAATATACAAGGAACTTCTACAATTATAAATAACGCCACAGATATGCAGTTATTAAGGTGTCATGCCGACAGTATTCCTGTTTTTGACAGTAATGCTAGACAGTTAAATATTGTTTTCAATTCTTACGAAGCATTTTTAAGAAATTCCCAAAATTCTCAGGAAGCCTATCATTCAATAAATAGTTTGTTTAATATAATTTGGCCAAAATTAAATTTCGTCAAAATCAAAAGGCAGAGCAGCCGATCTCATTTATCCAAGACTAGAGCTTAATTCTTGGTTTGCAATCAAAGATGCGTTAACTTAAAGTTTTTCCGATCGAAGAAGTATAGATTGTCTGATACAATATCTTATTTCAATAAAACCTTTAAAAAATGAATCACCTACTCAATTTGGCATGACAATTCAAAATTCACGAAATCTGTTATTTGATAAGTTAATATGTCTATAGATGACGAGAACGAAATCAGAATAAAAATCGAACATTATAATGATTTTGCATTAAAAACATTTATTAGTCGTAAGAACTACAATTAGTGGTTAGATAAAGATATCCTAGTAGCTTAGAGAGAGCTATGTCTATAGTGATTGAAGAAGAAAACTTTTAAAATTTATTTAGACAAAATGCTAGTGCTTTTTACAAACAGCAACAACCACATAAAAATACTGCTTTTAATTATGTACCAACTAATGTAGGAACGCCTTAGCAGTTTAATAAGTTTGCAAATTAGAATCACCCTATAAGTAATTTTCTAGCGAATAATTGATATAATCCATCAAAGCAATTTAATAGTTTTCCGTTTAGACAAAACCCTCAAACACATTCTGGAAGTAATCAAGTAATACAAAATGTCCAGCCTAAGCCATTTAATGCCTTCGAAAATAGATCGAATAATTTACGGCATAATTATACACCACAAAATTATAATCAACAAAAATTCATTAATGCCAATTCAAGCATATACCCATAGCCGATGGATTTGAGTTCAGGTAACTCGAGAAATATGGCACAATTTGTATCTAGGTCACGACCAACGTTCAGTCATCAGGAACTATTTGCACAGTAAGTCGAAGATGCAGTCAATAATGTATCTCCATATGTGCATGACAATGAAAACGATACCACGCATCTACGTAACGTTCCAGATGCTTATAGTAACACGTTTGCAGATAATTCAGGCCTAGAAAATAAATTAAATGAATATGACGATATCAGCAATTATGATAATTGTGTAGAATATTCTCAGAGAGGTATTGATCATTTCTTTCAGGGCGGATTTCAAGAGCCAGAGAACGAAAATATAAATTTTTCACAAAACCGACTAACAATGTAACATAATACAACTTAATAATATAAGAACAGATCTCCCCTATGTGTATATGCCTCATCTAAATGTTAACTTTCTTTTAGATACAGATAGATCTAAAAGTCTTATAGATCCCATGTTACCTTATAAGTATTATGGCAGATATATAAAAAAGAAATGATCAACATACAAACAGCTCAAGCAATGACGTGTCACGATGAAGTAACTATTATTACAACCCTTAATTTATTTAATACTAAAGGTAAGTGGAGGGGTTCTGCAACCGCCGCCAGGCTCTGCGCCTGCGTGTAACGTCACGGTAACGAAACAAGATGGCGGGTTGGATATAGAGAGAAAAGAGAGTTAACCTGAGATGACGTAATCTAAGATGGCCGACCGAAAGTGAAAAATCTGGTGAGTAAAGTGATAAAACAAAGATGGCGGATGGATAGAGTATGACAAGAGACAGTTCGACTAACCTGTCACAATAAGAGAGCCCACCATTTCGATTTTTGTGCAAATGACACATAAAAAAATATGGCTGACAGCGCAGGCGCAAACCAACTTTTTTATTTGTATGGTTAGACATCTATGTCTGGGGTATCATCGTACTCGTCTCGATGAGTGGAATTTAAATATGACGTTTTCGCATGCGCAAGCCGAAATTTTTGAGTTTTCAAGTTAGAGAACACATGTGCGGTATCATTCCACTCGTCTCGATATTTATTTATTTAGTTTATATATATATATATATATATATATATATATATATATATATATATATATATATATATATATATATATATATATATATATATATATATATATATATATATATATATATATATATATATATATATATATATATATATGTGTGTGTGTGTGTGTGTGTGTGTGTGTGTGTGTGTGTGTGTGTGTTAAAAAAAAGGGGGGGGGGGGGTGCGCTTCGTGAGGGAAACTCGGAAGCATGTCAAGTAAGATATTAACATCAAGGGGCTAGCTGCACGCGGGAACATCTGAAATCCTGTTGAGACTCTTATGCAGCAGGAAATAAGATAACGTTTGTTAGACTCCCACAGCCGTTCGGCAAAAAGGCCTCCTTGTTTACTCTATTTTGTGCGTAATTTCCATAAGAATCTATGTATTTTGCCCATTAAACAGTTTTTTATACCGTTTTTTCATAAGAAACAATGTATTTTCAAGCACACTTCCGAATAATAGTGATAGTAGGTATACATGGGCGGTTCTAACTCCACCACCCACCACCCGGGTGGTGGAAGGTGGTGGAGCCACTGACCTGACTCAGCCGTCCCCGACCTAACTCGAGCACCTCCACCACCTGACGCCGAACCTAACCCGAATATCTCCACCACCTGACGTCGTATTTAACCCGAAGATTTAGAGAACTGACCTGAGATGACGTAAGCAAATTGAAAATGCAACTAACCTGTATTATGCAAACGAGGAACCGCCATTTAAAATAACATGGGTAATAAGAAGTTAATTATTAGTAATAAATATAAACCACTTGCCAAAGACACCTAACCTGAGAAGTATATCAAAATAAGTAATACGTAATAAATATAAACCACCTATTAAAGACACAGAACCTGAGGATTACATCAAGATAATTAATATAAAACACTAGGATGAAAAAAATTAACTCGATCGAATTAAATGAAAGCGAAATAAAATGGAAACAAAACGTTATGATTTCATTTCAAACGCTTAAATATTACACCAGCTGATTAACCGTTATCACAAGTATTTCCGGTTTAGTTGAGTGACCAGCTAATAACAGTTTAAATCATCAGCTGGGTGCGGTCATGACAATTATGTGTTTAATAATTTTTTGAATCTTACCTAATATGTCACATGTGTGTTTTCGTTACAGGTGTATATGTGTCTAGGTTTAGTGAAGCTAGAAGTTGTGTTTATTTCTAGATATTTCAGTATATAGAGCTATGGTTTGTTGGTGACTTTGTATCAAAATCAGAACTAAAACGTTTTACGAAAATAATCTGTCTGAAGGCGATGATTATGTCTGGTGAGTTATTGTTTTACTAGCAATTTTTGTAGAAATAAGCTAAACGCAGCAAGTGCGCTATGGTGGCGAATTTTCAGATACTTTTAAACAGACTTAAAAACCTTTTTATACTTTATCATATACTGAGAGCTTCAATATTATTATTATGGGACGACTGTTTCACATTATTTTTTTGATATATAAATGAGCTTAAAACCTGGGTACAGCAAGTGCGTTATGGTAGCGAATTTTCAGATAAATCTTCTGACACTAAATATTTGCAAACTTTTACATAAATAAGCTGATACAAAATATTTTAGCATAATTTGTTTTTGCTATATAGTTTTATATCACAAACTTACGAGCGTTATATAAATGAGCTTAAAACCTGGGTACAGCAAGTGCGTTATGGTAGCGAATTTTCAGATAAATCTTCTGACACTAAATATTTGAAACTTACATAAATAAGCTGATACAAAATATTTTAGCATAATTTGTTTTTGCTATATAGTTTTATATCACAAACTTACGAGCGTTATATAAATGAGCGTAAAACAAAATTAACTTGAAGACAGCAAGTGCGTTATGGTAGCGAATTTTCAGATAAATTTTCTATCACTAAATATTTGTAAATTTTCATAGAAAGCAGTTAATACAAAAATATTTTATTATAACGTAAACCCACCAAATTTGTTTATCATAGCTTTTCTTGATATGATGTATGTATATAAAAATAACCTCGGTTCTAGGGACATCTGAAGAAATTTTTTTCAAAGGCTTGTTGAATTTAAAAATTTAGTTTTTAGGATTTGAAGCGAAATATTGGTGATAGAAAAACTGTGTTACCTAAAAATGTTTTAAGTTTAGTGTAAGCACCCAATAAATTTTGTATTAGTTGGTTGAAACACTACATGGAAATTCAAAAGCCAGCTAACCTGTATTATGCAAACGAGGAACCACCATTTAAATGATGTGTGTAAGTATGGTGGCTAGCGCATGCGTACAAGTAATTTGTTATTTGTTGGTTAAAGTCCTACGTGTTTGGTATCATATGAATCGTCTTGATTCACATATTAAGTTAAAAGCAATAAAACTCAACACGGCAACAAAGCTCAGCTGTAAGAGTAATAATAATAATTATATAAGTATAAAAGTTGAGAATTTCAAACGGAGCATTTAGTTGAAAACTGAAGCAGAAAGAGTATAATATGGTGAACAACAGTAGAAAACGAAAATCTGCTAATGCAGAAAATAGTGGCGGTGGTAAAAAGCTTAAAGTGCTACAAGACGTCTTACTGGGTAATGCAATCGAAAGTATTATTCCAAAAGAAGAACCAAAAACGTTGGAAAACATGATAAGTGAACTATGTACATTATATCCAGCAGCAGAGGTTGATGAACAACAGAATCAAGCTATAGAAAATATAATTAATGCAGCATATCCAACAAACCTACAAACACCCTATCAGCCTACGCAAGAAGATATTTTCAATCAGAAGCTGGTAGAAATCAATAATAAAAGCATCGAGAAAAAATTGAAAACAGAAGACTGTGAACTGATGTGTCAAACAACTTTTTCTCTTACGTCGAACGGGGCTAAGCTGCTTATCATAGGTGTTAATCCAGTTTTAAATTTTTTGCCTTTAGTTAAATTATCTCAGAAAAACTGCAATATACCTGTGTTTTTTGATGTGTGGACATTTGAAGAATTTTTAAATGTATTACCTACGATAATTTACAATTTGGAAAACAAATCTATAGAAACTAGTGAAACATATACTTTAACCAAATATCTTGTTCAATCACAAAGAAAAACTGTAGGTTTTAAGCTGAAACTCTGTGGTAAGGAATATGTAATTAATTTTAACTTGTCAATTCAATCACTTAAAATACTAGAAGATATCGGTTGTGTAGCTAAAGATTTATTGTTGGAACTAAGCTGTAAAAGTTTCTTTAATTTGGAGATGTTTGCTAATGATTTAAGGAGCGAATTAGCTAAATTTAGAGACATTTCCCTAATTAGATGTGCCTTTTTCGTAGCTAGAGAAAGATATAGTGATACTTTAAGCATGGTATGTGAATTTGTTACAAAATACCAACACGTACTTAATATTGTAAACTATCGTAAATTTTAAATGTATAAATTGTAATAAAGAAATTATGAAAAATATATGAGTTTTATTGAATAATTTTTACAAGGATATGTGTCAACACTGTTTAAAAATAAAAGTCTGAGAACGCTATCTACATCCTCCGGAAAAACACATTAGGACCAGATGTTTCCAGCGACTAATTAACCGCTATCTACATCCTCCAGAAACTCTGTGGGATGTAGATAGTGGTTAACGGTTAATTTCGCAAAAAACTTGCGTCACCTATGGGGTTTCATACACATGTGGGAGCTGAGTAATCATATAAAAGCTGAAGTCGCAGACAGGCAGCAACAGTCACAGTCAGCTCGTGTAGTAAGAATGGGTCTCTTTAAGTGCGAGCAATGCGACAAACAATACACACGCAAAGATGCGATGAAACGGCACATGTTAAATTGCGGCCGAAACTCCAACTTGTTTTTCTGCTGTTTCTGTCTTTCTACATTTTCCAGAAAGGACAAGCTTGGAGCTCACACCAAGAGGTTCCATAGAGCAGGTAAATGCACTGTTTAATTAATTTTCTGTATATTCTCTTAAAATATTTTTCAAACTTTTTATTTTTTCTCATACAATCAGAAAATCTTCCACAATAAAACGAAGCTGAATTTTTTCTAAATATTAAATGTGGTGCATTGTGTTAAATAGATTGGAAACAAGGTACAAGTTTCTAACTGTATGGGCTATGAATATTTTCTCATACAAGCAGAAAGTCTTCCACAATAAAACAAAAGATTTTATGAAAGTTATATTTTTCTATTTCAGAAATCACAGCAGAGCCACAGCCATCAACATCAACAGCAGAACCACAACCATTAGCATCTACTAGCAACCCTCAACTAGCGGGGTGAAGCGGCAGTCCACCACTACCGAACAAGAGCCGCCTAACAAGGTAGTGAGGACCACCAGATGTTTCATCTGCATGATAGATATTCCAAAAGTAAGTTTCTATATTTATCGAGTGTTGTAGCTATCTAGTCTGTCTTATATGTGTTTCAACATAGTATATATCTGAGATTTACTTTCTCGTTTGTTACAGGCAGCATTCCCAGGCCATCTTCGAAGTCTCCAACACAAGAACCAAGCTTGTATCGACGGAGAAGATGGTGTGCAGCTGATTAAGCATGCATTTAATACAAAGCTGGCAACATTCAAAATTCCTGCAGAGGGTGTAGCGATTGACATCGACGAATTCCTACAGTACGCCCGGAGAAAAGTTCTGCAGACTGTAGGAAAGAAGATGGAGCAGCTCGGGTGTGTGAAAATCAATCTCGAGCTCTTTGGTTTATACCGACTACCGTTGAAAGAGCTCGAAGATATAAAAAGTTTCAACACCCGAACAACACCAATCGTTACACTCGGGGACGCTGTTGGAGTAGTGTAGAGTTTGGAGAACATCGTGAAGACCAAAGCTACAGAGTTCCAACACCATGAAAGTGGTAAGTTAAATATTTTAACAATAATATATTTAAAAGATTTTGACTCTACCGGAATGTATACATAAAAATTGAAACATTTTTACACAGGTGTCCTATTAAAAAATGTCGTATGCATATACTTATACTATCCTTCGATTTTCAGGTTGGGTGCTCCAAAAATGGCTTTGGTTGGAAGTGAGTGTTGCCAAATTTTCTCCACTAGCAGGCAATTCATACATGGGTCTACCGAAGTGCATTATGGATAAAAAGGCTTGTGTAAATATCCAAAATCAAGACAATCAGTGCTTTAAGTGGTCCATCCTTGCTGCGCTTTACCCAGTAGAGTATAATACAGAACGCTTATCTCATTATTTACCATATGAGAACGAATTGGATTTTACAGGTATTGAATTTCCCGTTTCTTTAAATCAAATTAGTCAGTTTGAACAACAAAACAATATTTCGATCAATGTTTACGGGTTGGATAAAGATTTTAACAACGGTAAATTTAATTATGAAATTTGTGGTCCTCTATATTTTACTACTTCTTGCAAGACCAGACATATTAACTTATTATTGTTAACAGATAAAATTGAAAGCAACACTCATTATTGTTTAATTAAAGATATGTCCCGTCTTGTTAGAAGTCAAATATCTAAACACGAACATAAAAAATTCCTTTGTGATGGTTGTTTAGTCTTTTTTGGAACAGAAGCAAAATTAGTTGAACTTCAGAAATTTGATTGTAATCATGTTAGAGTAAATTTACCAACAACTGAGATGCGGAAGGATAAATATGGTAAATACACACCCGTGAATTTACTTAGATTTGTCGATTTTGAAAAGAAAATGCGTGTTCCTTTCGTTGTGTATGCTGATTTTGAGAGTTGTTGTTGTTGTTGTTGTAATTTGGTTTGGCCTCGGACCGTGATTTTGAGAGTGTTTTATCCCCTTTAGAAACTGAACATCCTCAAAATTGTTGCGAGTCATTCACACAAAAGACTCACAAACACATACCGTATTCGTTCGCGTACTACATTAAATGTTCTTTTGACGACTCGCTATCAAAATTTGTCACTTACCGTGGTCAGGACGCCGCGAGCGTTTTTGTAGAGCGCTTAGAAAATGATCTTAGAGAGATTTATCAAAACCACCTAAGCAAAGTTTGGCCAATAACACCTTTAACCGATGAACAAGAACGTGAATTTCAAAATTCTAATTTATGTCACATTTGTGAAAGATCTTTCGGTCCCGATGAGGAGAAGGTTCGTGACCACGACCATTTGCTCGAATTCAATAATTATCGCGGTCCGGCTCACTCCATCTGCAATCTAAATTATCAAGTTCCTAAATTCATTCCGGTATTGTTTCATAATCTCTCGGGGTATGATGCGCATCTCTTCATCAAAGAGTTGGCAGAGTACGAGTCAAAATTAGATGTCATCGCTCAAAACAAAGAGCGGTACATCACTTTTAGTAAACATGTTTTGGTTAATCAAGAGGAGTCGGAAGATGGGACAACGAAAAAACACACATAAAACTTAGATTTTTGGATTCGTTTAGGTTTATGGCTAAAAGTTTAGAGAAATTAGCAAAAAATTTAGAAGATAGTCAGTGTAGGGAAGTGAAAAAATATTTCGCAGATGTAAACAAGTTTAATTTAATTCGGCAGAAGGGTGTATTTCCATATTCGTATGTTGATTCGTTTGATAAATTAAATGAGACTAAGCTTCCATCACAGTCGGGATTTTATGATAATCTAAGAGGGGAACACATCATGCAGTCTGACTATGAGCGTGCGTGTAAGGTGTGGCAGACGTTTGAGTGTAAAACTTTAGGGGGTTATTCAGATATATACTTAAAATCAGATGTGTTGCTTTTGGCTGATGTGTTTGAGAATTTTAGGAATGTTTGTTTTGAGGTGTACAATCTCGATCCTTGTCAGCATGTCACAGCTCCATCTCTTGCTTGGAATGCTGCCCTAAAAGCTACTGGGGTGGAGCTGGAACTGCTAACAGACATCGAGATGCATCACTTTTTCAAAAAAGGTATACGGGGTGGTGTCAGTCAATGTAGTGTTAGACGGGCTGTAGCTAACAACGAACATACTACTAATTATGACGCTACAAAGCCGAAAACGTGGCTTATCTATACAGATGCCACAAATTTGTACGGAAAAAGTCAAAGCGAGCCATTAGCAATCGGAAGCTTTCGTTGACTCTCCGAAACCGAAATTCAAAATTTAGAAATTCAAAATTGGGGGATAACGACGAATTTGGTTATGTTTTCGAAGTCGATTTAGAATATCCGGAGAGTCTACATGACTAACACAATGAATTACCCTTTTGTCCTGAATCATTCGTACCCCCAAACGCGAAACTACCGAAACTTATTCCAAATTTAAACGATAAAACTAAATATATTATTCATTATAGGAATTTAAAGCAATGTTTAGATCACGGACTGGTTTTGAAGAAAATACATCGCGTTATAACATTTAGACAATCTCCATGGCTGAAAATTTATATCGATAAAAACACAAACTTACGAAATTTATCTAAATATGAATTTGAGCGCGATTTCTTTAAATTAATAAACAACGCGGTATTCGGTAAGACCATGGAAAATTTGGACAAGAGGGTGGACGTGAAACTTGTGACGCACTGGGATAATATCGGTCGTAAACCGGGTGCGGCGGCATACATTAACAAACCACACTTTAAAAATCATTCGATTTTCACAAACGACTTTGTCGCTATACAAATGAACAGAACTCACGTGACGTATGACAGACCTATATATGTTGGTTTTTCGATATTAGATGTATCAAAAACCATCATATATGGGTTTCTGTACGACTACTTAAAGACAAAGTATGGTGACAAAGTGACTTTACTGTACACTGATACGGACTCGTTGATTATTTTAGTAGAGACAGACAACTTTTATGACGACATGAAACAAGACATTGACAAATACGATACATCAAACTACTCGGCTGACAATCCACACGGTATACCGGTGAGCGAGAGTGTGTTAGGACGAATGAAAGACGAGTATAAGGGCAAAATTTTATACGAAATGGTTGGGACGGGTGCAAAATCATATATGATTGACGGGGAGGGTATTTTAACAAAGAAAGCGAAAGGAGTGCAAGAATGCGTAACGAAAAGGGATTTGAGTGCTGAGGATTACAGAAATGTTGTGGATAGCATGGGTGAAACAAAAAGGAATGATGATGGATGTGTGGTAGTACAGGATGGACGAGTTTTTAAAAGTATGAATGTTTTCCGAACGAGACTGCATGATGTGTTCACACAAATGGTTAATAAGGTAGCATTATCACATTTTGATGATAAACGGTACCTTCTATCAGATTCATATAAAACGCTAGCTTGGGGTCATAAACAGATCGTGAAAAAGTAACGCGGACTACTTTTCACGATCTAAAATATTTATCCAACTCGCCAATACCTGTAAAATCCAATTCGTCTTCATAAGGCAGCTCATTTCACGCAATTCATTTAGGTTAGGCTTAGTTATTTATTTATTTACTTATTTATGTACTTATATACATAGTTATTTATTTACTTATTTATGTATTTATTTATTTATTTATTTATTTATCTAGTCAAACGTTCCTAATATTAGTTTCTATATTCTTTTAAGATTTCCTTGTGAAAATATTTAGTTTAAAGGTGTTTTATAATGTCTAAAGTGATTGTAGAAATTGAAAATCAATTTTAATACTGCTTATATTTAAGCGACTTGTCATAAATTTGCTACTAAAGAAAACTTTTACGTTTAGCTTTGTATTGAGTAGGTTGTTTAAATAAAAAACATATATTTTACAATGTTTGTTTTAATATAAAGTATTGTAATACAAATTATTTTATATCTTTGCTAGTTATCCATGAGTTATGAGATTTATCAAAACCAAGCCATTTGACATACGACTTGGCGCCTTTATTTCTTATCACTCTTTCAACTAAATAATAATCAGGGGTTGCAGTCTTTTGTAGCTCCTCTTCATAAAATCCACCACTGATTGGTTTGCCTTGCATGTCTTCTATTAAATAGGTGGTTGGATTAGTGTAGTGAACTTTAGTGATTTTAAACAGCTCCGTTGACCAACGTGGTGTATAACCTTTCTCAAATAATGTTTTAGCTTTACTTAGACGTACAACATCACCCACTTTAAATTTATTTTTGTTAAACACTTTCAGATTCGAGTAAACTTGTTTCAGAATAGCTTCTTCATTTTTCTTGTTAACATCTTGAGGTTTTACACCAGTTGTTCGATGAACAGTAGCGTTGTAAGCAGCAGTGACATCAGGTAGTGTATTAACCCACTTGTAGGAGCCAATCAAGTTGAAATTTTTATATATCTTCTCTTTTAAGGTACGTATGACTCTTTCCACTATTGCAGCCTTCTTCATGCTATAAGTGCTGTAGTGATTAATGTTGTATTTTTTCATTAAGGCGTTAAATTTAGCGTTATAGAATTCTAACCCAAGATCAGACTGGATGTTAGAGGGCGCTGTACTAGTAGATAAAATATCACCCATAGCTTTAGTCACCTCTTCAGCAGTTTTAGATTTAAGAGGGCGAGTCCACACATATTTTGAAAAACAATTAATAACCACTAAAATATACTTGTAACCAGAGTTTTGTTTGTAGTAGTCTGTAAATTCTGCTAAATCAATCTGCCACAAATCATTTAAACCTTTGATTATTGTACGTCTACGTTTAAAATTGATTCTTGCTGGTTTATATAACTCATCAATAATTTGTTTTTTGGTATCAGATGGCTCAACTGTTTTGCGTCTCATGGTGATGTTGGATTTAAAAGTATCCACCTATTATGTAAATCTTTTAGTTTGCTGTCTATCTCACCCAGCTTCTTTTTCAACTTGTTATTCTTTAACACATCAATATCTTTTAAAACTTGAGCAGCTATCGTCTTGTCTAAATTTTTCAATTTGTTTTCAAACTCGCTTTTAAGAGCAGCTAGTTCTGATTTATGCACAGCTTCACGGGTTATAGCGATAAGACTCTGTGATACTTCATCTTTATTCTTCTTATACTCATCTGCCCACACATCGACAAATTTTCTATTCACACCATCAGCAGGCGCGATAGGATCACCTACGTTACATAATTTATGGTTTTGCACATCAAAATCACCATTTACAGTTTTCGGAAATGTTTCTCTGTGCACAATATTGTTTAAGAAGCTGGAAGCCTTTGCAGAACGTCCGAACTTATCGATAGACATTTTTACACTGAACTTATTTTATTTGATTCCAACTAAACTCCATTTTTGATATACGTTTATCCACCATAATCCAAACTGCTGCCACTGCTTCCTGAACTAGATTTCTATTTATCCCTTCGATAGCACCATCGATATACTCCTTAGTCACAAACATGTTTTAAAGTTTATTTTCAATCGTAATCACTGCTTGATTTAAATCGTCTTTAGTAGCAAACGTATTTTTCAAGTCAGCTTCAAGCTTTGAAACTGCTAGATCTATATAATCTTTTTGAAGTTTAGATATAGCGGTATCAGCCATAGCAGTAAACGTTTTATGAAGAGGAAACACTGTTTGATGTATGTACTCTTTGATATCCTCTTCAAGACTAATTAATGTTTCATCAATGCTAGTTTTAAGTGGAAACGAGCTGTAGGCTTCGTGTTTAAGATCCATATAATTTTTCATTAATTGCTCTTCCAGCTTTTGTAGTGATTGATCAACACGTCTTAAGTGGAAATGAGTTATAGACTTCACGTTTAAAATCATCATATTTTTAAAATTTATGTTCAAAATCTTTTTTTAAAGCTTCCAACTCCGGTTTATGTACAGCATCAATCAGTATAGCAATTTGAAGTGCTACAGCGTCTTTGCTCACCTTATAATCACCTTTAGTTTTCTGATAGTCAACTTTAGTTTTCTGATAGTCGTCTATCCATACATCAACAAATTTTTTACTTACATCATCTGTAGGTTCAACAGGGTCACCCACGTTACACAACTTATGGTTTTGCACATCAAAATCACCACTTGTAGTTTTCGGAAATGTTTCTCTGTGAATAATTCTGTTTAGATGCTTTAAATTCTTTGCAGAACGTCGGAATTTATCGATCGGCATTTTGAAAATGGTTAAAAACACAAATCTGTTTATATAACACCCACTTCCTTCAGTTCTTCAATAATCGACTGAATTTCGTTGTTGTGTGCGTTATTACCAGCTGCTTGAGAAGCTACTAAAAGCCTAAGTCTATCAACCAACTCGTTTATATCATCCCAGTATACATAATCTTTCTGTTTTTTTGTATGTAGCATGTATGGCATACCAAGGCCTAAAGTTACCGAGGAATATCGAGCTCTAGCACCTTCTTGTTTTTCTAAAATTGGCTTTATTACATGTTGATATTTGGTAGAGGTATTTCGTAGAACGTCTTCTTAAGGATTGTTCTCTTTTCTGTAAAGACTAGTGTTGCCATAATGTCTGCGTAGTCACGTAAAGCTTCCCGATTGTTCAAAGCACTCATAGCAGGTTTTCTCAAAAATATCAATTTCAACAGATGATTAGTACCGTAATATCTTCTGTCACCAACCACAATTTGAAAGGTTTCTCTACTTTTAAAATCTACGTTAGTAACAACAAATTTAATAGGTTTGTTTCCAAGCATCCAAGTGTTGGTAGCTTTATCATAAGTAACACCATATGTTTGATCGCATGAATGATTATCTGTAAAATATTTATAAACATAATATCTAACAACTATTGGATATGAACTTAACATTCGTTCGTACACTGCTTTTGGTGTATTTGCAGCAGCATCTAATTGTCTATAAGCTTTAGTCGCCCATAATTCAGGTTCTGGTGCCTCCGCCTCCAATTCAAACGTTTCATCATCACCAAGGAATGGAATTTCCTCCTTTGCTGCTGTTGGTTTGACATCAACTTCAGTTTTAGTCGGTTTCTGTTGAGTTGTTTGAGTAGTAGCCAATAATGTAGCAGGTTTCTGTTAAGTTGTTTGAGTAGTAGCTAATGATGTGGTGGTTTTAGTCGGTTGGTGTTGAACAGTAGCCAATGCCGTGGTGGCCGTGTTTTTCGATATATCACTCAAAGGTTTTAACATGGGTTTATATAAACGTTGTAATGTTTCATCTGTCTCTGTTTTGCCAAGCTTCAAAGCTAAATATTTCTTTCGAATTATCTTTGATAGATCAGCTATTTTACGTTGTATGTTTGGTGGTGCTACTATTTTACGATGACGGGTAGCTTTAGATTTTTTCGACATGTTTACTCTATGTCGAACAACTTAATACTAACGTTTTCCAGTCAAGTGAGATATATAAAGTGACCCTTTGCGGTATCTTCCTTGTGTTAAATCAGAATCTTTAACGACAACCACCATATCATGTTTGTTTTGCCAGCATTCACCACAAAGGAGTTTGAACTTTTCAAAACTCATATCGGTAGTTACATGATCATCATACACAAGCAGTAGTAGTAGTAGCAGTGGTGGGGAGGCCAACGCCAAGCAAGTAGGCCACAATGGGCCCTTTTTGCCAACCCCAGCAACCCAGCAACCATGCTCTACTCTTCCTCGGTTCCGTCGCCAAACCGCCTCGACCTCGAGATGAAGGCCGTGACGGTCTTCAATTGGACGGTACTTACCTGATTCCTCTGCAGAGTCCTTGATCCGAACAATTCTGCTCGAAGACTCCCAAAAGCCTCGCATTCACACAGGTAGTGGTAGGACGTTTCTTCATCCTCGCCACATTCCTGGCAAATGGGATCCCTCTCTACGCCTATCAATGTGAGGTGTCTTCTAAGGGCGCAGTGGCCTGTCAGCACCCCGAGGATGCGGCGAAGCGCAGGTCGACTCCTTCCGAGTAGCCAGACAGCTTTATCTCTGTCCGGCCCCTCCACGAAGTCCCTCGCCTGCCTGCAGCCATCAACCGACCCCCAGTGCCTCTCCATTGCTTCCTCGGTCCACCTGTCTAAGACGACAGAGACTGTCTTCCTACTTATGCCTATCGCAGGCTCCGGGCCACAGAACGGCCGCCGGGAACCAAGCTTTGCGAGATTATTCGCCACCTCATTCCCCGCCACGCCACAGTGTCCCGGAACCCACACCAGTTGCACCTCCTTCGTCCTGGCTAGCCCTCTGAGGGCGTCAGCGCACTCCTGAACCAGGGGTGACCTGATTCTGGCCGCGCAGACTGCCCGGAGGACCGCCTGGCTATCCGAGCAAATGCACACACATTTCTCGGGACTCATCTTCACATCCTGTCTATTGGCCACAGACAGGATAGCATACGCCTCTGTTTCGAATGCCGTGGTGTATGCGCCAAGAGCATAGCTCTCGCGCACCCCCAGGCCCTCGATGTATATTCCTGCCCCGGAGGATTGCTGGTCCTCCAGCCGCGATCCGTCGGTGAAACAGACCAGGCTTGCGGGCTGGAATGTAACCTCATTTTCCCTCCACTGATCCCTACTGGGGATCCTGAGGGTGTATGGCCTAGTCAACCTAATATCGTCCTCGGCATCCCTCACCTTTATGGCGGAAATCGGAATTTCCTTTTCCACCTCCTTGGCGACTCTTGCATGCCCTATTACTGCTCCCTCTCCGCTCCAGTTACCTGAGTCCCGGATCCTAAGATGCGACGCCATAGCCTCCCTTCTGATACAGATGGGAAGCGGTGGCAGCATCAACAGGACCTCTAGTGCGGCTGAGGGTGTCGTCCTCATAGCGCCTGTGATACCCAGGATAGCCAGCCTTTGGAGTTTGGCCAGCTTCCTGCTGGTTGTTTGGTTCACACCACACCACCAGACCAACGCCCCATAGAGGATTCTCGGCCTGACGATCGCAGTGTAGATACAATGAAGGATCCGGGGGTTAACTCCCCAGGTCCTCCCTATCACACGACGCAGCTGCCAGAGGGTCGCTACTCCCTTCCTCACAACTCGTTCTATTTGCGACCCCCATGTTAGTTTCGGGTCCAGGATCACCCCCAGATATTTGACCTCCCGCACTAAAGCTAAAGGTTTTCCAAACATCACGGGCGCCCTGAACCCCTCTACCTTCCTCTTCTTGGTAAATAGAATCATCTCCGTCTTCGCCGGGTTTACGGAGAGTCCCTGCTCACCACACCACCTTTCGATTATGCTACAGGCAGCTTGCATGCACTCACAGACGACGCCGAGGAATTTGCCGGTGACTTAGACCAGCCCATCATCAGCGTACGCCTGTGCGTAGAAGCCATTCTCAGAGAGCCGCTCCAAGAGGCCGTCCATGACCAGACACCATAGATGAGGCGAAAGGCAGCTCCCCTGGGGACAGCCGCCCGTCACCCCAACGTCCAGCCCTCGGCCCCTCAAGGTCAGCGACACTCTCCTGTCCCCCAGCATGCTCGCCACCCAGCTTATTAGGGACCTCGGCGTTCCCCTCTCCTGTAGGGCGTTACAGACCGTATCCGTCCTTGCCTTATCAAAGGCCCCCTCCACATCGAAGAACACAGCTAATGTGCTCTCCCCGTAGTGTAGAGCCCTTTCCACCTTCCGCGTCACAGCGTGGAGCGCCGTCTCCGTCGATTTCCCCCGCTGGTACGCGTGCTGACCTTTGTGGAAGGGATGATCCTTGAGGATCCCTCCCAACATAAACCTATCTACTAACTTTTCCAATGCCTTAAGTAGGAAGGATGTTAGGCTGATTAGCCTGTACGCCTTGGCCAGCGTGTAGTCCTCCCTTCCCGGTTTGGGAATGAAGACCCCCCTAACCCGGCGCCAGGCCTTTGGGACGTAGCCCCACGCCAGGCTGGCCCGAAAAACCTCCCTTATGTTGGGAAGCAGTATATCCAGGCCCCTCTGGAGCAGGGCTGGAAAAATCCCATCGCAGCCTGCGGATTTGAATGGAGCGAACTCGCTCACCGCCCAGGTTATAGAGCCATCTGTGACCACCTCCTCCGCCAGCTGCCAGTCCGCATTCGGGACTGTCCACCGGCCCGGTTCGGCAGCCTCCGTGACGGCTCCACCGCTCTCAAGGTGAACTTCGGCGAGATGACGCAGGGTCTCCTCACCGGTGCTTGTCCAGCTCCCGTCCTGTTTCCTTAAAGATCCTACATTACTACCTAACTCTTGTTTGAGTACTCTCACCAGCCTGGCTGCGTCAGGCAGGGAATTGACTTCCCCGCAGTACGCGCGCCAACCAGCTCGCTTACTCCGGCGTAATTCCTTCTTAAACTCCCTTCTGGCAGTCCTAAACTCGTCCCAGGCCGCTTCACCCGATTCTCGGACGGCTCGGTTTAAGGCCCTCCGAGTCCGCCCGCGTAGTACGGCGAGATCCTTGTTCCACCATCTAACTTTGATGGACGGTTCCCCCCTAAGCGGTGACGCGGCCTCGTAGGCTGCCATTATTTTCCCTTCTAGGGCCTCGACCTCGCTATCTAATGCCTCTATAGAGAGTCTACTCCCCTCTGGGCTCCTTGGCGACCCACCGAGGCCTATTAGATAGGCATCCCAGTCGGTCTTCCTTGGATTTCTCCTGGGGGGAGAACTCTCACGGTCCACATCCAATTCAAAGCTGATCATACGATGATCAGACATTGATATGTGTTCCGTCACCCTCCAGTTAGATATATCCTCCGTTATTCCTCTGCTCGCTAACGTAATGTCGATCACCTCCTGTCGGATACGATTGACAAACGTTGGAGCTGTACCTCTATTTAATACCTCTAGGTTCGTTGTAGCCAAGTACTCTAATAGAGCCTCACCGCGTGGGTTGGTATCCGTGCTGCCCCACAATCTGTGGTGAGAATTGGCATCGCAGCCTATTATCAGTTGTAGCCCATGCTCCCTCGCGTAATCGACGATACGCACCAATTCCTCCGACGGAGGCAGCCCCCGCCGATCGTAGGGAACATAAAGGCTGCACATCAGAACCTTAAGCCTAATATTACTCACCTTATACTCCAGGACAGCTGCTGTGACGTCCCTGGACCCGAGCTGCGGCAGCAACATCACGTCCAGATCCCTCGACGCCAGTATGCATGTCCTTGGTTGTTCTTCCTGTGCTTCACCACCGATGAGGATGTTGAAGCCAATTCCTCCAAGCCCTCTAACTTGCTTCCTAAACACATAAGGCTCTTGAATCAACACTACGCCGCCTGGACCGCCTGCGAGGAGCTTTGCTAGCTCCCCAGTGGCATCCCGGCTATGCTGAAGGTTGATCTGGCCCACCCGCAGTTGCCCCGCGAATTTAATCGCGACGCCGCTCGGGCGGAGGCCTCCCCTGGTCGGAGCCCGTCCGTTCGCCCGCCGCAGGCCGGGCGGAGGCGACCGCACTCCATGTCGGAACTCTGGTTACACTCAGAGTCACCAACTCGAAGTACAGTCGCCAGCCTTGCCCGTCCAGCTCGCGAGCTACCTCAGGCCCCACCGAAAAGACCAGACGCCATGCCCCAGGTCCTCCTGCCGTCTCCAAGTGCCGCCACTGCCCAACATTGAGCGAGCGGTTCTGGAGCGCAAGCATCCTGACAACATCCTCTAGGTCCACCTCTTGACTTCTGAGCCAAAAGCCGATCCGGACCGGCCATGGGGCGCCCCCTGCCCTTACGGCGCTGAAGGCGATCTCCCCCACCGTCGTCCCGGACCAGCCGTTGAGAAGCCAACTCAGGGACTCGTCATCCTCGGCGGTCACCAAGAACCACCCCGGATCGACTATCCCAGAGTTGCGGAAGCGGAGCTGCAACGCCCTGTCGGATATCGTCATGGCGTCCAACATCCCCGCCAGCAAACTCCTCCTTATTGGCTCCGCCTCTTCCGTCAGGACTACGCCATCCCCCCTGTTGGATGTGATGACTACCTGCATTTCCCTCCTACCCGCCGGACCTGACGTTCCCGAGGGGCCAGGGCCCGCCCCAGCAGCCGGGGTCGCGACCGCGCCCCGCCCCCGAAGGAGTGGGGACACATTAGCCGCTTCCCCCCCGGCCGCCGGCGCACAACCGCGGCTAACCCTCTTGGCCCGCCTCTCCGGCGGTGTTTCTTTTTCCGGTCTTGGGCGCTTCGCGTACGCGCCCCCAGTTGACTTGGGCCAGCCTGCCGGCCTCGACCGTGGAGAGCCTGATGGTCCCCCCTGAGCCGGTGGCCGCCTGTCCAGCTTCTGTCCCTGTGGGCTCGGCTGCGCCCCAGATCTCTTTTTTTCCTGCTTCTCTGCCGACCGCCCGGGGGGCGACACAGGAGTAGAGCCTTTCGGCCGCTCCCCCACACCTCGGCCCTCGCCCGGTCCCGTCGGCAGGACAATCGCCTTCACTTCCTTTTCTCTCGCCTCACGGTGCCGTCGTCGCACCTGCCGCCAGGCCGCCCGATCCGGCAGCTTCCCCGCCCTGACGATCCCTGAGGGTTCACCCGGCTCAGAAGCAGCCCGACCGGCCGCAGTGGCGAAGGGGATTTGCGGCGGCCCCCCGCCTTGCGGGGCCGCCGCTGCCGAAGCAGCCTGCGCCTCTGGAGGACTCACACCCCCCTGATGACGCTGCTGCCTCAGCTCCTCCCTCTCTCGCCTCCTTTTCTGGGCTCTCCACTTCCTTTTCCTTCCTCTCTTCCGTTTCCTTCGCGACTCCTCGTCCTCGGCCCCTCCCATGGACACGTCCATGGGCCCGGCCAGACTCGCAGCCGACGAAGTTCGCCCCCCGTCGCTCCCCCCGGCAGCAACGTCCCCGACGGACCCGTACGGCTCCACCCCGGACACCCCGCCAGGAGAGCGGAGGAGCGTTTCTTCCAGTTCCCTGCTGGAACTGCTTGGAGAGACAGGGATCTCTCTACCTTCTACCTCCTCGCTTATTTTTGGCACGTTACCTTTATATTCTTTATCCTCATTCATGGTTGCTAGAAAAAATGTTGTGTGATGGTGTGCTTATGGTTTGGTGAGCGTATAGATACGGGAGGTCACCCCACCGCCCCCCCGGCGCTTCATCCGTGATGAGACTTGATTCCGTTAAGAGCGGCTCTGCGGCCACGCCGTGGCGACCCGAAGCGTGCAGCTAACCCCCTGTTCCGGAGCCACCCGGTGCTGCTGGCACGATCGAGCATTTTTCTAATGGATGATAGGGCAGCCCCCTACACCGGCCAAGGCAAGGGTGGGCCCCTGTACTGTCCATACGGCGCCAGGTGTGCCAACCCTGGTTTGCACAGCGCTGCCAGTCCAGAGCAGGCTCCGCTCGGAGCCCCTCCTCGGAGTCCGCGCCGAAGGCCGAGAAGCCCAACCCGATCTATGTGCCTCGTGTCTGTGTTTGTATGCGTGTGTATGACGTGTGTGTGAAGGTTTGAGACTTTAGTAGACCATCGGCCCTGGGCGTTATTCCCATTGCCGACAGTCGCGCCAGGGGTGGCACGTGGAGCCAGTCTCTAGGAGTCCAGTAGCTAAGTCACTCGCTGATCGATCAAGAGAACGATCAGCGCACGACCAGGCTAAGGGACCACACCCCCCCATCATACACATGTTTAAGATTAGTTTCATCTTGTTTAAATAAAACTACAATGTTAGCATTATCACGCACCAATTGCTTCGGAACTTTGCTATATGTCTGACAAGTAGAAACTGTCAATATTTTTATGTCTACCCATACAAAAATACGATTTTATTTTATCTTGCTTATCACAGGCTACATCATCAAATATAAAAATTGAATTACTCTTTGCATCTGCAGGATCTAATATCTCTTCGTTTTCACTGTATGGATAGTATCCAACACCTTTTGTAGCATCCAACACCTCCTTTAACATACTGTATTTAGGCTGATATAAAGACTTTGAGTATACGTATACGTTTTCAAATTTTAAACCATTGGGTTCAAACAACAAACTTAACATAACATTTGTTTTACCACATCCACTTGGACCACATATCAAACATCTAACTGTGTTTGGTAAAAGAAGTCCATGTCTTTGCTCTTTAGGTGATGGAATGGTAACAACATCATCTATGTTTGTGACTGGCAGGGTAGCTTTTGCGTGTTTAACAATACGCATCGTTAACTAAACTAAAACTTTTTACGAGTGCAACCATCTATATAAATATTCAGATTTATCATACCTCATTAGCAGTATAAATGTTGGTGTGCCAAGGTGAAGGTCTTGTTAACACAACCATCAACAAATTACCTGTTGAGCTGCACGTTCCTGGTTATCAGTTTTGTGGTCCAGGTAGTAAACTTAAATAACGTTTAGCAAGAGGTGATCAAGGTATCAATCCTCTAGATCGTGCTTGTCGAGATCACGATATCGCATACTCTCAATCAAAACAGTTGAGTGATAGACATCGAGCTGACGAGGTGTTGGAGAACCGAGCTTCGGAGAGAGTAAAGTCAAAGGACGCAAGTTTTGGTGAAAAGTTAGATGCTTGGGGTGTTACAAATACTATGAAAGTTAAAAGAAAGCTTGGTATGGGTTTAACCCCAAAGACAACCACCAAACGTAAACGTAGCAGTAAAAAAGTAAAATGTGGCGGTAAAATACCATTTAAAAACATAATAAATTTAATGAAAGGTGCTATAGCTGTGGGTGCGGAAGTTCCATCTGTAAAAAATTTACTACATGTAGCGAGAAAAGTAATTAAAAATGCTGGTGGTCGTAAGAAAGTCAAGACACCCCGAGTTATTCCAGTACCGAAAAGTGGAGGTTTCCTTCCACTACTACCTTTAATTTTTGGTGGCCTATCAGCGCTAGGAGCTCTAGGTGGTGGTGCTGCAGGCATTGCTAAAGCAGTTAACGATGCTAAATCAGCCAAACAAAAATTGGAAGAAGCAAAACGTCATAACCAAACGATGGAGGCTATTGCTGTTGGCCAACGAGGTAGTGGCTTGTATATGAAGAAACAGCGAAGCGGTTTCGGTTTGTATTTACATAAACCAAAAAACGTGTAAAGTGTTTACCAGCAAGACTTCTAACAAATATAGATCTTGTGAAATTTGCTGGTAAAATGAAAATTCCATATTTTAGAGGTGTATACATGTGAGATACTTTACCATCGAATGGATCACGCAAGAATGAATCATTTATCATGAATTTGCAAACAAACAAAGAGCCAAGTAGTCATTGGGTTGCAGTTAAGAAACGCGGTGACACAGCCGTGTACTTTGACTCATATGGAAACTTAAAGCCACCAATTGAACTGTTGTATTATCTTAAAAACTGTACTATATTGTATAACCATGATGTATATCAAAAGTATAATACTTATAATTGTGGTCACTTATGTTTAAAATTTTTAAATAAAAGACTTAAACAGTAGTATCTGTGTTTCAGTCATGGCGCGTACGTTTGCTTTGAAGGGTTCTACGTCCTCTTTATCGATGGAAATATTTCCACCGTTAGTATTAAAACCACACTTTGAGTATTCGCTCGCGCTTGCAAACTTTCATACATATAACACTATACCAAACATATAACGTGGGTGTAATAAGTTTCACTATTTTTCTGCTGTGAGTGGTAGAAAGATTCGACAAGAAATAAGTATTCCTGATGGTTCATATGAAATCAGTGATATCGAGAAATACATTCAGAATGAGTTGTTACGACGTTATATTAAAGATAAACATCTGGACCCTGCAGTAGAACACAACATCGATGTGGTAAAACTGTTTTCGCTAAAAGCCAACAACAACACTTTGAAATGTGAGATTACATGTCAGTATGATATAGACTTTTCTACCGATGCTTCAATAGCACCAATATTGGGATTTTCTAAACAACGTCTTGCTGCAGGTAAACTTTACGTTTCCAATTTACCCGTAGAAATTGTACGAGTAAAGACGATTCGTTTGGAATGCAACATAGTAGATGGTTCTTACCACGATGGAAAACCTACGCATACAGTATATGAGTTTGCTCCTATGGTAGACCCTGGTTATGCGATTGATATAAAACCATATAGTAAGGTTTTTATGCCTCTTACCACACGTATCATTTCGCATATAAATGTAAACATTATCGATCAGAATTCAGTACCTGTGAACTTTCAAGGTGAGGAGATCATTGTGATATTGGAGTTGAAAGAGACACCAACATATTATGCTGATTATAAATAGTAGTAATCAAACCGCTCCAGCTTCAGTATCTTCGCTACCTGAGTCGAAGGCGGTTCTATCTTGGGAGAACATACAGTTTCTACAGTCATTGGGTTACGATGTTAAGCAAACTACATATATTCGCAGACCCTGTGCACGACGAGTCAATCAGAGGGGAAGAAATACACACATACGCTCCTCAAACCAGATCGTTTGACCATAATGATACCTGTGAGTTTGCAATCAACCAACAAGATATTTTTTACGATTGGTCTTCATCTGTTCTATTAATAAATAGTAGTATTGAGACGAGTGGTACGATTGGAAATGTAGAAGTAACGTCTAATGCAGCAGCTCATTTGTTTTCCTCTATTGCGGTTGAAATGTGTAATCAGATTATTGAACATGTGAGAAATCCTGGTATAGTTACATCAATTAGAAAACTTTTGGAAGCAAACAGTGATGAAGCAAGAGCTCTGATTCCAGCCGGATGGCATCCAACCGAAAACAATGTGATGTTAAAAAATGAACGTTTTTGCTACTGCATACCTCTTAGCTACTTGTGTAATATTTTCAAAGACTATAAAAGAGTGATTTTCAGTAAATTGCTTCTACGTCTCACTAGAGCTCAGAATGATAGAAATTGTTTTATTTTGATTGGTGCCGCAGATGCAGATAAGGCATTAAAGTTTAACATTGAGTACATGGCTCTGCAGGTGAAACATATCCACCCCAGTGAAGTTATACAGCAGCAATTATTAAAGTCGATTGCTCTAGATAAGAAAATCCTTATACCATATAGAAAGTGGGAGATGTATGAATTACCAAATCTAAATAATTCAACGAAAGACTTGTGGTCTATTAAGACATCCTCAAACACCGAACGACCCAGATTTGTTATTGTGATATTCCAAACAGATCGATACAGTAACGTTAGAAAAGACATCAACGAGTTTGATCATGTGGGTATTCGAGATATAAGACTTCACTTAAATTCGAAACAAATCCCCACAGAGGGTATGAACCTGAACTTTAACCAAGCAAATTACGTCGAGGCATATAGAAACATGATTGAATTTCAACGTGCGTATGTTGGCAGAGAACCACAGCCTACCTTGGATTACAAGTCTTTCCTAAAATATCCCATGTTTGTATTTGATTGCTCCAAGTATAGCGACTCTATAAAACCTTCTACTGTGGATATCAAATTGGAAATGGAGAGTACTAACAACTTTCCCAATCACACAAAATGTTTTTGTGTAATTATACATGATTGCATCATCGAGTATGCCCCACTCTCCAACATCGTACGCTATATAATGTAGCTGTAAGGATGCTGCAATCACTTTCACGATGAGGTTCGTAGTCGTTGATACTCAGGGTTTTTGTCTGCCTGAATTTACACCTAAAGAGTTTGTGATTTATAATGGTTTCCAAACAGTGCATTGTGTTTTTAAACCGCATACACCATTACGTTTACTGTCTGCAGACATAACCAAGCAAGTGAAGTTTCTACAAACACAACACCATTGCATTGACTATAATTGTGGTGATATTAATTTAGAAGAATTACCAAACATAATAGCAAAACATATTATAGTCCAACAAGTTGACAGAATTTATGTTAAAGGTGAAAACAAGCAAAGGTTTTTGTTACATTTACTGTCAAATTGTGGTTATCAAGTGGATGTTATAAACCTGTGAACGCTGTCCAAAGTTAGTGCCTGATACTCCTTTGTGTATGGATCATACTTTAGGATATAATAGAAAATGTATCTGTAGCATAAATAACTGTATATCATTATTTACTTATATTGTAAGCTTAATGCCATAATAAAACAAACGTAAAATATATCTGCTTTTTATTTTAAACTACTTTAAAATACATTTATTAATATTAATTTCCAACCACATTAGTCTTTCCAACATCCATCCGCTATCGCCTTCAGCAAACTCTAAAGCTTTTGTGTAAATCTCCTCAGTAAATTCTTGATATATATTTTCAAAGTTAGTTGCCACTGTGATATTTTTATTTTTAGTATTAAATGACTTCATTTCTTTTTTATTTCGACTTTGGAGCACATACAAACCAAACAATTCTAGATTTATTTTAACTGTATCGTGTTTGGCTAACGCAGCCTCCATCAAATGAAACAATTTATGCTTCACACTTTCCATGGCAAGTCGTATATCACTACCATCCATACTAATACGATAGGTAGCCATTCTGTTTTTAAAAGCTTGAGTTAACATATAAACTTGTTCAACTTCCCACGGTTCACACACTTTAGATTTGTGAATTTCACTACGTAAATGTCCAGAGAAAGCACTCTTTTTCACTTGTAACGAGTACGATTCACAGTATCTCATCTTAACTACAGGTGCTTAACTAATGAATAAAACAGGCATCTTCAGCTTATATATTTTTATTAACAAATATGTTTACGATAAATATATTTAAGTACAGTGTAATATTTAAAACCAAAATACATGAGCATAAATATGGTAAGACACATAAGAAAACCAGTTGATATAAACATAGAAATATAATTTGAAGTGAACAGGTAAGAATCATTTAACACAAGAGTTCTCCAGTCAGCTGTCTCACCTCGGGTGCCATGATCAAACAAAAACATAAGTTTATAATGTACTATATCAGTCTTAATATTGGACATGTTGTATGTTGAAACTTCAATCACTTCATCGTTGTGTAGATATGTTCTTAGTAGTCCAGATCATTTGGTGCAGTCATCGAAACAGATTCGTACTTCTTTCACATTTGGTGATTTGTAGACGTAAAACACATTTTGACACAATGCTGTCAGGATGATGAAGCTTGCTTTAAGAGGTGGTGCCATTGATGAGGTTATTGATGTCGGTTAGCACTTGTTCTTCTTGAGCGTAATGCAAACACTCTGACATGTAATACTTGAATGTTGGAGACATGTTGTTGAGTAGGGTTTTTATCACTCGGATGGTTTGCGCGGCACTCACATCTGAATTACCCAGCTCTGTCAATGTTTGAAGGATGTCACGAAGAAAACACTCATATATCCATGCAAACTGTGTTTCTCTTACATATTCAAATCTTTCCTTAATGATTTCCTCATGCTCCACCAGCTTTTCTACAGTGCCTTCATTTAGATACATAACCATATGTGTAAAACAATTATTAACACATAAAACTTTTTCACTTAGCATAGTTGTAGGAGAGATTCGACAGTAGCTCGTCTGAGTTACAGCATGAGTTTCTTCATTATCTTTAAACCACTTTGCAGATAATGCACGTATGTTATCCATAAAATCGTAAAACTGCCACTCTTCCAATGCTAGATATTGATTTTCTTCATCTAGAGCCAAAGGGTTAACAAATTTCACAAGTATTGTGAACTCATTTCTTGCACTAACACCAGTCACTAATTTCACAGATCTTCTGATGTTGAAAGTGGTTTCCATCAGCATCCTAGTATCATCTTGATATTTGTTAAACAATAACTTTTTCCTATGATGTTCACGGAAATCAGGACCATCGTTTTCGTCACACATTGTTTCGGCACAACAATTCCAAGCAGCTTTCATAGCTAGAAATTTTAAACTAAACTTGCTATCGTAAACTTTGATGTTAAATAGGTTTTCCCTCTCCACTTTAATTGGTTGTATTCTTCTGGTTGGTTTACTGTTAAACTTTAAAAATGTTTTGCAATCACTAAACACCTTATAATATTTCGCACAACATTCCATGTTTTTTATATCACAGCTTTCTGTGTAAACTAAATATTTCTAATGGTTTCTACATCATAATAACTTTTATATTGATCTTGAGCTTCTCCAGGTAAATATTTGAAAAATGGTTTGCTTAAATGCGCATCTGGACGGTATCGAATGAGCGCTAGAGCGAAGAACTGTGTGGAGCAGTATCCAGCTAAATATATATCACATAATTCAACTATATGACCACTCTCATAGTCTTCACCTTCAGAGTCACGTTCATCTGTAAAAGCCTCGTTTTGTATTTCCAACACCACCTGTTTTAATTCACACACTTCATCGCCTATTCTATTTTTACGTCCATACCACTGCTCGTAGTTATACGCCATAGTTAACAATTAAATATTTGTTTTAAATTCTCAACCTTTTATACAAAAAATTGTGGAGTTTTATCTATTTCATATGACTTTAAGGTTATTCAACGGAAATAAAACCATAAACAGGAAATATGAACTGCTCGCAAGGTTATTTCAACAGCTGCGAGGAAAATATGTTGGCTAACAAGGTTAATTTCGGGAAATGCTAAATATAGCCATAGTTGGAAGCGATATCGCGGCTACCATTAGATGTATACCTTGTTGTCGGCTCTACTTTTAACGGATTATTTAAATCAAATCGATTTCAATAAGACTTAAGAATATAAATATTTTATTGTACGCATGTACATATGCTAAATTTGGATTCTGCTTACCTAGACGAGTGATATGACACCAAACACGTAGGACATCAACCAACAAATAAAAAATTACTTGTACACATGCGTTAGCCGCCATATTTACGTCATTTAAATGGCGGTTCCTCGTTTGCATAATACAGGTTAGTTGGATTTTCAATTTGCTTACGTCATCTCAGGTCAGTTCGCTAAATCTTCGGGTTAAATACGACGTCAGGTGGTGGAGATATTCGGGTTAGGTTCGGCGTCAGGTGGTGGAGATATTCGGGTTAGGTTCGGCGTCAGGTGGTGGAGGTGCTCGGGTTAGGTCGGGGACGGCTGAATCAGGTCAGTGGCTCCACCACCTTCCACCACCCGGGTGGTGGGTGGTGGGTGGTGGAGTTAGAACCGCCCATCTATACCTACTAGTGATTTAGTATAAAATATTGTGTATTTTTGCTCAGTTAGTTAGTTTAACATCTAAAGTATGTAGAACATGTTGTGGTTAAAAAATATGATGAACAGCGGTAGAAAACGAAAATCTGTTAACACAGAAAACAGTAACGGTGGTGGTGGTAAAAAAAGTCTAAGTGCTACAAGATGTGTTATTAGCTAATGCAGTTGAAAGTATTACTCCAAAAGAAGAGTCTAAAACTTTTGAAAATATCATAAGCGAACTATATACAATATATCCACCGGAAGCAGATGAAGAACAAGAAAATACTCAAAGTATTGAAGATACTATTAATGCAGCATATCCTACAAACATACAAACAACGAAATATCAACCCACACAAGAAGATATATTCAATCAGAAGTTACTGGAAATCAATAACAAAGCTATTGAGAAGAAATTAAAAATAGAAGATTGTGTTCTTATATGTCAAACTATATTCTCTCTTACACCAAACGGTGAAAAAATACTTACTGTTGAAGTTAAAGTCTCTCCCTATAGTAAAATTATCTCAGAAAAATTGCAGCATCCCAATGTTATTTGATGTGCGAACATTTGAAGAGTTTTTAAATGTGTTACATACAATAATCTATAATATAGACAACAATCCAACAGACAAAACTAGTGAATCATCATTAACTAATTACTTGATGAAAACTAAAAAAAGCAGTATTTATTAAGTTTAAACTGTTTAGTGATGGATATGTAAGTAATTTCAACATACCACTAGAGGCTCTTAAAATAATCGAAGACATTGGTTGCGTAGTGAGAGACTTATTAGAATTCAAATTAAAAACTTTTTTTAGCTTGGGTATGTTTATAGATCACGTTAGGGGTGAAATTTCTAAGCATATGGTCATTTCGATTCTTCCCTGCTTGTCTTTTATCGCGAAATTGATATTTTTTGAGAATGTACCTATTATTTGTGAGTTTATAACGAAATATCAGCATACAATTAAAGATATGGTTACTTGTAACCAGGTTTGATGTACCTATAATGTGATTTTTTTACCGTATTGTATTTTTTTGACATAATATAACATTCATATTGTGTTATTATATGTGTAAACAATATATTAAAACAAGTAAAAAATGACTTTTATTAATTTACACACAACATGACAATGTTTTACAGTAACACGTGTGCAACCAGTGTATGTATGTGACCCCAAAATGTTGTAAGATATTGGAAAATATTTTAACTTAGTTTAATTTATTACTGCAACGAATTAATTTATGTTTATAAACTAGTGCAGACAAAGAAACATTTGAAAGTTATCAGTGTAACCTCTAAAGGAAAGCAATTATTATGTAAATTTTAATCACCATTATGTAGAGCAATAATTTTAAAGTTATCAGTGTAACCTTTACTATGCAGCAATTACGTCTACAAATTATTATAGTACATTTTTTTCTATAGTTGCAAATTTTAATCACCACTATGTATGAGAATAGTCATCAACGTAACCTTTACCATGCAACAACCACATCTGTAAGTTATTATCATCATACAATTTTTCTACTTATATATATATATATATATATATATATATATATATATATATATATATATATATATATATATATATATATATATATATATATTTATTTATTTATTTATTTATTTACTACAAATACTCAACAGGAATTATCCCAAATTAAGAGTATGAATACAATACATATCATACACTATAAAAATTAACAAAGTAAAGTTCTATTAATTACCAAGCAGCGATGCAACGTGTCTCATCTCAGACTCACCACAACACAATATGTCTATTGACTGATGCACGCTGTTATAAATGGAGCACGATCTGTAAATCGGTGAGTTAAGCCTAACATTGGCCCTAGGTGGCGGTAGATAAAAGAAGTCGTGTCTTCTATAAACCAAAAACTAACTATTAAATAATAATAATACAGCTATTCGAGAGAAAGACTTGTGCGAGATCAAAATTTTATGAAATACTAAAAAAATATATCTTTCAACACATATATAGAGTCACACGAAGTATATTGTAGATATTGACTTTAAATTTGGCAAAATGCATGTTCTCAGCCTGACACAATACAAATTTTGACCTTTCATGCTTTCTACCAAGGACTCAAGACATATATATGTATATGTATATGTATATATATATATATATATATATATATATATATATATATATATATATATATATATATATATATATATATATATATATATGAGGATTTTTAGATCACGCGCATTCCTATATTCAGCATCTTTGCATTTAGAAGTATGATTTATGATTGTCAAAGTGTATAAATATCATAGATAGAGAAATGTATAATATAATATATGTATGTATACAATCCCAGATTCAGACAAGCATGAGTGACAAAATCAATTTTGAAGATGATAAAGAACATGGAGATTCTTTGTAAGAGATTTACAATAAATAGAGATACATGACTGTCTGCACCTGACAATATGAACCGTTCTCAGATCTCTAGAACACGAGAAACACATCCACATTAACAGGGCACAACTTCACCCTGTGATTACCCTAATCTAATCACTGGCTTACACTACCGTCACCCAGCATCCAGTCCGCGACATTCTAACAATACTAGCCATTTAATACTAGAGGTAAGTCCATGCAATTCTAAGCACTCTCCAGCACTGCACATTACACATGACTTTAACCTGTACAATAACGTTTATAATATTTTAATTAATTAATTAAACAATTTTTGTTTATCTATAAACTTACAAAAAATAATATCGCGGCATATTGATCCTTCCTTCTCATTATCTAGTCCCTAATGTTTGCTTACATATTAAAAGCCTCTCAATACTTTTGAATACTGAATAACAAATGCTTTATAATAAGGAAAAAACAAAAGAAAAGTATAAAACAAAGTACTGAGACAAACTGATCAGATCGAAATCATTCTGTCAAGAACATCATCTTAATAATAAAAATAAAAAAATCATGTAACAATGCTAACTTAACCTGAACAAATATTATAACTAAACTGTCAACTATTTCTTAATTAACTTAAATGGCTTAAATGTATTTAAACTACCAGAAAACATCAAATAAATCTACTTATCAATTGACCACATATATATATATATATATATATATATATATATATATATATATATATATATATATATATATATATATATATATATATATATATATATATATATATATATATATATATATATATATGCTGGTTAAACACGCTACACTATTCCAAATATTATTGTTCAGTAACACCAAGTGAATATTAAGTAATGGAAAATGGATTTTCCAACTAGAGTACAAATCGAATATCTCAAGTCATTCCGTTTATCATTAGATGAACATTTTGAGAAGTACCAGGCGCAGCCTGTTCGTTACTGTTCGGATTACGTGAAAAGTGATCATGATCATAAATCTTTTTGTGACTGGGGAGAGTCACGTAGTCACGTAACGCATATTAGATTGTAATTATGACGTATATTAGTAATTGCTGTAGAAAGTTCATATGTAATTATAGTAACTAATTGTCTTATACCACTATAAAGGGACACCTATTTTTTAGGCTCGACCTCATTCTTAGTTCGTCGGCCAAATAGTAAGTACTCTCTGTGTTAGTCGTATTTCTTGTTCTTGATATATCAACCGATTGTTAGTCAGTTCAAATCGCTAAATTTCATCACAGTTAGAATCTTCTTCTATTTGTAAAAGTAGTGCCGAGTTCTAGTTTGTAGCAAGAACACTTTTTTTAAGTTGAAATTGTACTCTCCTGTTGTTAAATAAATAAACTTTTGGAGTTTACAACCCCTCAACCCTTATTTGGCGCAGTCACTGGGTTAGCAGAAGAAAACAAGGTTCCCAGGAACAACGTTATTGCTTTTGTTATCCTCCAAAGAAATCTAGCTCCAGAGTCCACGCCACGTTCAAGATTGGAAGTTCTCTGCAACGACAGCACCTCACCAGGAAACCGGCAAGCAAAATTTCAACCCACAGGCAACCAAACAGAAGACCAAACGTGAGTTTTTCTGAAATATTCTTTCTCTTTGTTTTTTTTTGCCACAATCCTGTTATTTTGTTAATATCCCTATAGTTTATGTCTGTATCTGACATTGAAGTAGAGTTAACTGCAATTTTAAGCAATCTTTCTCTTGATAATAATAGTAACAAAGATAGTTTAGAGTCTAAAGTAGAAATCATGGCCACTACAGAACAAGCCATCACTTCAGCTAGGAACTATGGAGAAGTTCTCCCTAAATTTAACGGCAATCCAGACACTCTGGAATGTTTTATAGCCGCTGTGAACAAAGTTTTCTCACGATACGTTGCTACCACCGATAATACTTTAAACGAATATGTGTTTTGCTTGATAAGAAGTAAATTGTCCGGAGAGGCAAATCATTTTGCAACCTGTAGATCGGACTTAGATTCTTGGCCCACTTTAAGGGACGCATTAAAAACAAAATTCGGAGATCACACAGATCGATTTACATTAGCATATCAATTTAAATATTTGAGAATTAAGTCAAATGAAAATATTTTAGATTTTATAAATAGAGTTAAAACCTTACAAAATAGGTTAGATATAAAAATTGTAAACGACCCCAGTATACCCCCAAATCAAAAGACCGTTCATAAAGAAATAAATTCGCAAACTGCGTTAGAAGTCCTGTATAATAGTTGTCCACCAACTCTCCAAACCATTCTAGAAATTAAAGAACCAACTAGTTTAGAAATGGCTACAAGCACAGTGTTAAAATACTTGACAAAACACCCTCAAAGTAACCAAACTCCTAAACAAAATTTCTTTCACAGACCCTCCCCAAACATAAGTAATCCTCAACAAAACCCTATGCCGGAAAGGCAATTTTATAACAGAGCTAATAGTAGACCTGTACAATACTCCAACACTTATAACAGAAACCCCGATTACAATACTTACCCTAAACCCCAGTATAGGGAAAACGTTTTTCGACCGAATGGTCAAAATTCCGTACAAAACGCTTTAAGTAATAACCCAACTCCCATGAGTGTTTCTACCCGGGTTACTCAAAATAACCCAAGAGCTAATGTTTTTCACCCTAGGAGTTACAATTCCATTCAGAACGGTGCCACAAACCAACCCACCCCCATGAGTACATCAACTAGACTTTCACACGAAAGTAGATTTAAAAATAATTCTAGAAAACCCCAGGAATTTCATAATCAAGAAATGTTCAATTCAGAATTAACAGACTACGATTACCCAGATGATAGTTACCCCTCTTATAATAGTTATACCCCAGAGGCTCTACCCAATCTCGAAGTCGAGCAAGAAATACCAGAGCCCAAAGAAAATTAAATTTTTTTATGCCAAACAGCCTCGGAACACCAAAACTTCCGTACATACATCTAAAATTTCCCAACATTAAATTATTAATTGATACAGGTGCTACAAATTCCTTAATTCATCCTCACATAGCTTATAAGTATACAAAAAATTATATTTATTCTAACCCATGCTCGCTAAGAACAATGTTCAATGTTTCACAACATCAATACGCCACAAAAATTACATTTTTAGACACGGATCTTGATTTTCATCTAGTTAATTTTCACCCTAAGTTTGACGGACTTTTAGGTTCGAATGCCCTTAAATCCTTATACGCTCAAATAGACTATGTAAATGATCTCATTTATTTCAATGGGGAACCATACGAACTATCTTGGTATTCTCCACAAAATCCTTCTATCTCCCAATCGGAGATAACACTAGCTTCACATAGTCTTAAATTTCAAACCCCTATTAAAAAAGGTACTGTTGTTGTACCTGCAGTTAATCTTGGCTGTCTTAAATTTCCAGACAGCATATTAGAAATAAATAACCACACTGGTCACCTTCCCTTGACACAAAACGACATTCAAATAAACACTGACCTGACCACAATCCCTAAAATAGAAAATTTTTCTGACAACAATTATGATGCATATCAATTATACGAAAATAATCCTATTAAAAATATTAAACTGTCTCATCTTCCATACGAACAAAAAATGACAGTAGGAGACCTATGTAAAAAATACTCCGACATATTTTATAATGACTCTGACAAACTCACTTATGCAAGCATAATAAAGCATAAAATACCACTTAAGTCTAACGAACCAATTTTTAGTAAAGCCTATAGGTTCCCCTATACCCAAAAGGCGGAACTAGATAAGCAAATAAATGATTTATTAGAGCAAAATATAATTACTGAAAGTGTATCACCATATTCTTCACCTGTATTTTTGGTCCCTAAGAAACCAGGAAAAGACGGAGAAAAGAAATGGCGCATGGTAGTAGATTTTAGAAAATTAAATGAAAAAACTATAGATGATAAATTTCCGATACCAAATATAGCTAGCATTCTAGATGCATTGGGAAATTCTAGATACTTTTCAAAATTAGATTTAAAGTCCGGCTTTCATCAGATTGAGATAGATCCGGAAGATCGTCATAAAACAGCCTTTTCTACGGATAATAATCACTATGAATTTTTGCGTATGCCATTTGGATTAAAAAATGCGCCCAGTTCGTTCCAGAAAACGATGTATAAAGTCCTTAAAGGCCTTATTAATAACGTTTGTTTAGTTTATTTAGATGATATAATTATTTTAGGTAAAAATCTAACAGATCACCTTAATAATATAGAAACTGTTTTAAAAAGATTGCAAGAAAATAATTTTAAAGTACAAAGCGAAAAATCAGAGTTCCTTCTAGAGGAAATAGAATACCTAGGTCACCTAATTACGACCAGAGGCATCAAGCCAAATCCCGCCTTGGTACAGAAAATTAAAGATTTAAAATTGCCCACCACTCAAAAACAAATTAAATCATTTTTAGGTTTAGCAGGCTACTATAGGAAATTTATAAAAAACTTTGCATCACTCACTAAGCCCCTTAGCAAATGCCTAAAGAAAGATGCCAAAGTAATCCATACCCCCGACTTTATTTCGGCATTTAATAACATAAAGGAATTATTAACTAATGAGCCAATACTCAGCTATCCCGACTCTACCAAACCATTTTTAGTCACCACAGACGCTTCCAACTACGGAATCGGCTGTGTATTGTCACAAGGTCCTGTAGGAAGCGACAAACCCATCATGTACGCCTCACGTACACTTAATGATCATGAGGTTAATTACTCAACAATAGAAAAAGAATGCCTTGCAATAGTATGGGCCACTAAAATGTTCAGACCATACTTATATGGACAAAAGTTTACAATACTTTCTGACCACAAACCCCTTCAATGGTTGTTTTCACTAAAAGAACCAAATTCTAAACTAATAAGATGGCGACTTAAACTCGAAGAATTCGATTACGATATAAAGTATAAAAAAGGCAAAGCCAACACAAATGCTGATTTTCTCTCACGATTAGAAACTTACGCCGCAGATTTCGAACAGGAAAATCCCGACGATTTGTTAAGCTTATTTAATAATGCCGGTGATATCAAAGAAAGAGACAAAATCCTTCTCGACGACATTGATGAGGTTCTAGCTAACCTAGATCCTCCTGCACCACCCACAAATAGAACAACATTATTTCAGATATACAATCTCAGCCACCAGAAAATACAAATCCCTTAGATAGTCTGGAAGCCTTAGTTCAAAGCCTTGGCATTGACCAAGAAATGAGCACACCGTCTGACAATCTTCAGTCAAATATTCCAATTCAGACGAATAATTCACAACCACCTAATACGAACCCCACTTTCCAGCAAAATAATACAGACCTAGACACAGTTCATAGTCAAGCCGAAAACGTTTCAGCAACTTTACCCATAACTCCTGAACCCTTAAATTATTTTAAAACACAAATAATTTATTCATTAAAACAAGAACCCAAAGTAGTACACCAGGTACATTTCGATAAACATATATATACAATAGATATAACTCCCTCAAATCTTACTAACGAAATAATTCAAACATTAAAGGAGATAAGTTCCCCTTCACACAAAAACGCTATACATACAAAAGAACCAGAACTTTACGAATCGATAGCCCAAATAATCAACCAAAATTTCACGAAGGACATAGGTTTTGTATTTTGTAGAAACCATCTAACTGACGTTCCAGATATTGAAAAACAAAAATTGATCTTACACAAACTTCACGAACAAAAACATCGAGGCGCAAAAGAGTTAGAAGCAGAAGTAAGACGTTCTTATTATTGGCCATCTTTATCTAAAGATTGCCAGTTACAAGTAGATTTATGTAGTATATGCCAGGAGTGTAAATACGAAAGACACCCCATACAATTTAAATTACAAGCCACTCCAATCCCCTCTAGGCCATTTGAAACAGCGCATATGGACACTTTTTCAATGGACAACAAAAAATATTTAACGATGATAGATAGTTTTAGTAGATTTTTTATTGCAAAAGAAATCAAAACGTTAAACTTTCCGGATGTAATACCGAAGGTTTTAGAGATTTTCATGACATATAAAATACCCTCGATAGTAATCACAGATAACGGTTGCGAATTCTGCAACCAGCAATTCAAAGGGTTAACTAATTTATATAATATAGACCACCATCTAATTACGAGTAAACACCCCAATAGTAATGGGATAATTGAACGCGCTCACAGTACGATTATAGAAATAGCTCGTACAATTAAAACTAGAGATCTTAAGTTTCAAAAACTAGATCTTATGAGTAGTGCCGTTATTGCATATAATAATACAATTCACTCCAGCACAAAACATAAACCCGTAGAACTACTTTTTGGTCATTTAGAATGTCGCGCTATTTTAACCTCACCAGCTAACGACAAAATTTATACGGACTATGTCAATAAAATAAAGTCAGAAACGAAAAATCTGTACGAAATTGTCAAACTTCAAAATCAAAAAACTCAAGCAACAATGTTAAGCCGCGAAAATGCGAAACGTGAGTCATTCCCTAGCCTTCAAGAGAACAGTAAAGTTTACTTAAAACATAATAAGAGAAATAAAGTAGATAACCCATATGAAACAAAAATAGTAACCTGTGACGCATCTACTAAATTTGTAACCTCAAAAGATAAAACTTATCACAAACAAGAGATTAAGCCAATACGCAAATCTCAACGAAGACCTTTTGTTCCAGATGCTACACCTGGTCCTTCTAGTAGCATGCCTGCACCTAATACACACACAGAAAGTAGAAATTAAACCCCTAAACGATAATTCTGGGATCCTTCCCATTAAACTTGGTACAGCAAACCTTCAAAACGGACAACACACCTTTATACACTCCATCCCTTTAGACAAAATCCAAGACAATATAAACCATTTAGACGAAAGTATTAACTCATTAAGAGATCATATAAAAGAGTTACCAGCTACTCAACAAAGCGAACTTAACATAATAACCTTATTAGCAAAACAAACTAGAGACAATTTGCATTATTGCAGCCAAATCATAACCATTTACAGAAAAGAGGCCTAGTAAACGGTTTAGGAAAAATCTTTAAATTTATCTCGGGGACATTAGACGCAGACGACGGAGAAAAATACGATAAAGCAATCGAGATGCTATATAGATCACAGGAAAACTTAATAAAACACTATGACAGTCAACTATCAATAAACTACGAGTTTAAAAACAATTTAGATAACTCTATAAATAATATATCCGCAAATTTTAAATCATTAAGTGAAGCAATATTAGTTATACAGCATAAATTTGAACAAAATTTATGGAAAGTCACCTTAGACGAAATTAGAACTAAAATTTTGTTGCTCGATCACTTGATAGAAAATTTACAGGTGTCAATTACGTTTGCATCTCTAGACATGCTTCACCCTTCATTGTTAAGCAATTCTGCCGTTCAGTATATATTTATGCAACTATTAAAACATCACTCTCCTTCACAGTTCTACTACAAGGACTCTATACTCTTTTTGCATACTATAGAGATTGAATATTACATTACCAATAATAAGCTAACCTTCTTGTTACACGTACCATTGTTAGATGCAGATAGTTACGAGTTTTACCACCTTTACTCAATTCCTACTCCTACCCATAAAACCATAATACCTCCAACTACATATGTGGCTTTAAACGAGGGAAGGAGCGTTTTCACGAAAAACAAATGCAGAAAAATTCAGAACGAATTTTACTGCAGCCGAAAACACCAAAGTCCCAGTTATCAGCGGGAAGACTGCATTCACAACCTTCTACGACTTAAGGCAACGCCTTCATGTCAAAGTATCCCGGTAACAATCGAAGAACCTCTGGTAGAAGCCATCTCAGATGCCACCTATATAGTTATTACACCAAGAGAAATAACTATACGAACTAAATGCAGAAGCGAAGAGGTAAAAGCAATTAATGGAGTTTACCTGATCAATTTGCCACTAAACTGCAAATTCATCAGTCAGAACTTTACATACGAAAACTTGCAAGAGGAAATACCGGAAGACATCGTACAGCTACCCCACTTCGAAACCCATGAAGTTCCAGCACAGCCCATTCACCTCAACCTCAAATCAGTAGGCCTGGATAATTTGCACAAACTAACCGTGCAATACCTTGGTGAAAGTTCACAGTTCAGCCCCTATAAACAGACTGGTATAATCTCTATAGTTTTAGTGTTAATTTTAATTTTAAGTATTTTTTCTTATATAAAAAGAGAAAACATCAGAGAGTTACAAAAACGTATAGATATAAATCTGTGCCAACAGGCAATAGTCCCACAGAAGAGGCTTTCCCTCTACCTCAAATTCAAATTACTCCGTAATTTTCATTTTTCAGGATGGGACGAGTCACGTAGTCACGTAACGCATATTAGATTGTAATTATGACGTATATTAGTAATTGCTGTAGAAAGTTCATATGTAATTATAGTAACTAATTGTCTTATACCACTATAAAGGGACACCTATTTTTTAGGCTCGACCTCATTCTTAGTTCGTCGGCCAAATAGTAAGTACTCTCTGTGTTAGTCGTATTTCTTGTTCTTGATATATCAACCGATTGTTAGTCAGTTCAAATCGCTAAATTTCATCACAGTTAGAATCTTCTTCTATTTGTAAAAGTAGTGCCGAGTTCTAGTTTGTAGCAAGAACATTTTTTTAAAGTTGAAATTGTACTCTCCTGTTGTTAAATAAATAAACTTTTGGAGTTTACAACCCCTCAACCCTTATTTATTAAGTAATGGAAAATGGATTTTCCAACTAGAGTACAAATCGAATATCTCAAGTCATTCCGTTTATCATTAGATGAACATTTTGAGAAGTACCAGGCGCAGCCTGTTCGTTACTGTTCGGATTACGTGAAAAGTGATCATGATCATAAATCTTTTTGTGACTGGGGAGTAATGGAGAAGGAATATGTTACAATTATGCGGTGGGAAGCTATCACAACGGAATAATGGGAATGGGTAAAGGCGGTGATCTGGTTCGAATCAAAGAAACATAATTTCTATTAACGTTTATAATCAAAAAATAAGATAGGTAAATATTGGTATATCACAGTGGTCTTATTAGACCGACGTTAAAGGAAGAAAAAAAAAGATTTACAAAAGCACACATTTCCAAATTCAATGTCAGAAAATGCTAAATGAAATTATTTGATGTATACAACAAAAACCAAGAGTAGTGTTGGCATTCACGGTTTGTCACCATTTTCTGTTTTAATATATAATATAATTAATAACTGGGCGGTTAATTTTAATGAGCTAAATTAAAATTTTCAGTAGATTGCAGTTTTATAATTAATTAATAATAAACAAAAATGTTGGATTGTCTGTCCAAAACCGGAACATTATTCAATTGTTCCAGATTTAATGATAAAGCGAAATAATAAAACAGATCACCTTACGCTTGACTATATGGCACGTCAATGCAAGGTATTTTATGAATATGCCAATTTTTTTAAAGTACCAACTTTTTTCATACATCACAAAGAAATTAACGGTTTATTGGATATATTATATACTAATATCGTTTATTTATATAGCTCAACGAGATATATATATATATATATATATATATATATATATATATATATATATATATATATATATATATATATATATATATATATATATATATAACCTTGTCCACTTCATCTTTATCTTGTACTTCTTACCCTTCTTGTTTTTTCTGTTCTATACACGCTATTTCAATAGAACCCAATGAACCCAAATTCTTCAGAAACTTTATTAACCTTTTAAATTTATCACTGCCAATGAAAGTTAAATCAAATGTTTTAACACATTCTTCGATGGCTTTTTTATATTTATCACTGAAATATTTAAATTTTCGTTTTCACAACTAAACAGGTCTTGCTCTACTTCATTGTTTATTGAATGAAGGATGTCTAATAATTTATAAATTGTATTAAAGTCGAACTTAATTTTCTTAGATGTTTTCATATATACTACAGGCAGACATTTTAAATTTGAAAATTTTAATTTTCACCTTCACACTTAAAATATATCTATATTATTGATACATTTGTTAATATTTAGCTTATAAAATGTATACCTAATATGTATGACAACAATAAATTTAAAAAATGTTTCTTATAGGAGAGGGGAGTGAGGTACTTCTTTATAACATATTAAATTTAAATTTGTAGGAAAATTATCTAATATGTTGTGTAATTTGAGTGACATGTTACATTTATAACATAGTTTCGTTTTTATCAATTTAAAGGGTTGTTTTGATTCATTTGATGAAATAATCGTGGTTGGTGATATTCTGCGTGCAGGTTTTGTTGTTATCAGTAAATTAAATTTATGTAGTCTATTGAAAACTGAATTCCACTTAACATCTAGAGCGCAGATTTCTATTTATATATGAATTTACTTAAACTAAATTTGATAATGATAATATTAGGAAGGGGAATATTTTTATTTTTTAGACCCTGTATGTGTTGGTTGATTTTCTAGGAAGAAATTGATATTATTTTGCGAAATACTAGTTATATCAGCTTAACCTTAGACAATTACTAAAAACAATTTTTTATTCTTTCAAACTATATAAATGAACGTAAACAAAAATCTTAAATGTCAGTAATCATTATCTGTTTGAATAGAAAAGTTATAAACAGAAGAATTCAACAGCAATGTGGGGAGTTATTGTATCAGTTTGTGTATTCGTAAGTGCATGCAATTCTATACGTGTCATTGACGAACATAGAATAACAGCGGATATAAGTGACTAGTCTATACTTACAGTTCATGTCATTGAAGAACCGAAAGTCATTGTTGAAAATTTAATTTTTACCATAGAGGATGGAACATTTTTACTATATGAAAGGGCTGAAGATAATGCAACTTTGCAAGAATATTCCGCGTTTTATTACGATGAGAAGCAATTTGAATTGGAAACTGAATCAAGGATCTGAATAATAATACAATTGGCTACGTAATAGGACAACACTCAAATCATTATCCAGTTACACCAAGAAGGGCTGTGATGTATTGTGCACATTATGATGTGTTGAAATTAGTTGGAAACAGGGAAATATTTTATCACAACAAAAAAAAAATTTCACAGATGAGATTATAAGTGAACTTAAAATCTCTGAAGAAGCTAAAGATATTATTTGTTGCATTTATTTGTAATTTATTTAAATATTAAATGTATAGGTAAAAAAATTATACAAACATATTTAAATTTTTAATAAGTGTTTTGTTGTAATCACATATTACAAATAGATCCTCGGTGGTTCAGGGGTAAGAACGTGTGCCTCTGAACCGAAGGGTACTGGGTTCGATCCCGGGGTACTCCTTTCACGTTTTCAGTACAAACTATAAAATTAACATCAACCGAGGTTCTGTCATTGTATTTGAGCAAGTTGAATGTCTGCACGTTCCGCCCTTCGGAAGGGGCGTAAAGCCGTCGGTCCCGTGTCCATGCGAAGTTGGGCACGTTAAAGACCCCTACCCTCCTTACAGAAAGGCACGGGTTCGGCAAAATTTCCAGGATAGTGAGATGAAACTAGTCCCTGGCGTCGGTGATTGGCCATAGTCGCGGAAATGGGCCGACGTTAAAGAAACAAAACACAACACACACACACACACACACACATATTACATATAATTTGATGTATCAATCCAGCTGTTATGTTAATTGATAAAGTCTAACCACTTTACAAAAACTTTGTTTCCTTTTCGTCTTAATACTTTTTCGACTAAATAAATTTCAGGATATTTCACTTTTTGCAATTGTTCGTTGTAGAAACTACCTTTAATGTCTTTATTATCCACATCTTTCAGTAAATATGTTATTGGATATTAGTAAATTGCACTTTTCTTATAGTAAATATTTCTGTAGACCAATTTGGCATATATTTTTAATCGAAAATTCCTTTTATTTTTGAAATACGAACATGATCTCCAACATGAAACTTTGAATTTATATTTATGATTTTATTTTTATTATAGACTGTTTTTAATAGTCTTTGTTCATCTTTTTCTGTAACTTCAGAAGGTTTCATTCTTATCGTCTGGTGTTTCGTATTGTTATATTTTTTTATAATTTCCTTTATTAAATGTATCCATTTATAATGTCCTTGCATATTGAACTCCTTCCACATCATATTTTTAAGAGTGTGGTTAACTCTCTATTATACTAGCTTTTTTCTAACTAAAGATGCATTAATGATTGATTTTGTATATAACAATCAAATTCTTAATAATTTTTTTTTAAAAATTCACCCTCAGAATCAGTTTGAAAATTTAAAATCTGTTGTTTCTGAAATATCTTGTCTAATGCTTGAGATACTTGTAAACCTATTTTCATTTTTAATGGTAAGGCCCAGGCAAATTTAGAAAACCAGTGATAATCAATATATATTTGGTAGCTAGAACCAGCAGGAAATATTTTACTGATAATAATAATGATCATTAAGAGTTAGGAAGTTAGGACCCTATAGTTAAGTTTTGAAGGGCCACTAGAGGGTTAATTTGGGTTTTGCTTGCGAAATAGTTAGGGGGTTTGACTTTGTTATTTAGAGAATTTACAGTTTTCAGGGCGCAATATATAAGGTCGATTATATTTTAGGAGCGACTTGTTTGGAGAGTTTTCGTACTGGTTTCATAGTTTAACAAATTTGTTTTTAAATAATTTTCCAGGTCAATTCCATTTTCAGGAGCGACTTGTTTGGAGAGTTTAATTTGTTGGTTTCCTAATTTACCGAGATTGTTAAAATAATTTTCCAGATCAGTTCCACTTTAGGAGCGCCTTGTGTAGAGGATTTTATTGCTGGATTCCTAATTTTATATATAAATGAACGTAAACAAAAATTTTTAATGTCAGTAATCATTATCTGTTTGAATAGAAAAGTTATAAACAGAAGAATGCGACAGCAATGTAGGGAGTTATTGTATCAGTTTGTGTATTCGTAAGTGCATGCAATCCTATACGTGTAGGTCTTGCTCTACTTCATTGTTTAATGAATGAAGGATGTCTAATAATTTATAAATTGTATTATAGTCGAACTTAATTTTCTTAGATGTTTTCATATATACTACAGGCAGAGACATTTTATATTTCAAAATTTTAAGTTTCACCTTCACATTTAAAATATATCTATATTACTGATACATTTGTTAATATTCAGCTTATAAAATGTATGCCTAATATGTATGACAACAATAAATTTAAAAAATGTTTCTTATAGGAGAGGGGAGTCAGGTACTTCTTCATAACATATTAAATTTTAATTTGCAGGAAAATTATCCAATATGTTGTGTAATTGGAGTGACATGTTACATTCATAACATAGTTTTGTTCTTATCAATTTAAAGGGTTGTTTAAATTCATTTGATGAAATAGTCGTGGTTGGTGATATTCTGCGTGCAGGTTTTGTTGTTATCAGTGAATTAAATTTATGTAGTCTATTGAAAACTGAATTCCACTTAACATCTAGAGCGCAGATTTTTATTTATATATGAATTCACTTAAACTAAATTTGATAATGATAATATTAGGAAGGGGAATATTTTTATTTTTTAGATCTTGTATGTGTTGGTTCATTTTATAGGCAGAAATTGATATTATTTTGCGAAATACTAGTTATATCATCTTAACCTTAGACAATTACTAAAAAATTTTTTTTTATTCTTTCAAACTATATAAATGAACGTAAACAAAAATCTTAAATGTCAGTAATCATTATCTGTTTGAATAGAAAAGTTATAAACAAAAGAATTCAACAGCAATGTGGGGAGTTATTGTATCAGTTGTGTATTCGTAAGTGCATGCAATTCTATACGTGTAATTGGCGAACATAGAATAACAGCGGATATAAGTGACTAGTCTATACTTACAGTTCATGTCATTGAAGAACCGTAAGTCATTGTTGAAAATGTAATTTTTACCATAGAGGATGGAACATTTTTACTATATGAAAGGGCTGAATATAATGTAACTTTGCAATAATATTCCGCGTTTTATTATGACGAGAAGCAATTTGAATTGGAAGTAGATAGTGCGACACCTGGGCCCACCCCCTCCACTTTTTTTCTGCGCATGCGTGATGACGTCACGCGCATGCGCTGTGAGGTGTAAGTTGACAGCTGACCTGTCAGTGTTGACAGGTGTCAGATGTCACTGACCTGACAGCTGTCAGCTGTCAGTTGTCATATGTCAGATGACGTCACAAGCGTTCCAAGATGGCTGTCATAGACAGCCGCAACCCGGGTCTCTATGGAACTGTCTTATGTCAGATGTTCCGTCTGACCTGTCCAGAGAGAGAGAGAGATAGATAGCTACAAGTCAGGTTAGACGTCTTGTGATGACGTCACAAGCGTTCCAAGATGGCCACCTCTGTCCATAGATATCTACAAGTCAGGTCTCCATGTGTGTGTGTTTGTCGAATACCATTTGTCTGATTGTTTATTAAGGTTATGTATGTGTTGTATGACAGAAGCATGCTTATTACCAGCCATCCGATTGTTTATTGAGGTTATGTTCACACACACACACACGTGTTGATTACCAGTCATTTGATTGTTTATTAAGGTTATGTTTGTATTTGTTATGTCGTCAACGTGCTATCTGTTTGTTTATTAAGGTTATGTATGTATTTGTTTATTAAGGTTATGTTCGCACACGTGTTGATTACCAATCATCTGTTTGTTTATTAAGGTTATGTTTGTATTTGTTTATTAAGGTTAGGTGTTCGCATACAGACTGATTACCAAGCCATTTTGATTGTTTATTAAGGTTATGTTTGTATTTGTTGATTAAGGTTATGTTCGTACACACACAGCTGTCTGTTGTTTATTGAGGTTATGTTCACACACACACACACACACACACACACACACGTGTTGATTACCAATCATCTGATTGTTTGTTAAGGTTATGTTTGTATTTGTTATTTGAATGCAAACAGACATGATAATACAAGAGTGTACTTACATACAACAAGAGACGTCATCCTTCTTTCACAGCTTAACACACACTACTAAACAAGTGTCTCCTGTGTTGAGGAAACAGACAGACAGACAGACAACTGATTGCCATTGGAGCTTGTACATGCTGTTTGAAAGGATATAACACACGTCATGACAGTTCGAAGTCTTTGCTTAGACTGACAGATGCATGTGTATTTGAAAGAAAAGCATTCGCCTGAAATTAGATTTGAACCCACGAACCTCGAATCGGCCATAGACAGCTTTCTCAGATATACACTGTCCCTAAACCAATAGCTCCACAGACGCACACGATAAAAGTTTGTTCGCTTACCAATCATCTGATTGTTTAGTAAGGTTATGTTTGTATTTGTTATTTGAATACAAACAGACATAATAAGAAGAGTGTACTTACATACAGCAAGAGACGTCATCCTTGTTTCACGACTTAACACATACTGAACAAGTGTCTCTCTCTTGTATTGAGGAAACAAACTGATGTAAGAGAGAGAGAGAGAGAGAGAGAGAGGCCTTACAAAGGATAAACAACGTTTTACAGTTGTTAACCTTGATTCTGTTTGAGCTTGTCTGTGTATCTGTTTAATATACGTAAGAGAGAGGCTCGCTTAGGGGTAAACAACGTGTCAGTTGATGACCTTGTGTTATATCTGTTGGATGACATCACCCCTCCAGTCGTGTTTGAGCTTGTCTAGAATACAGTCGTTAGAAGTATGACATCATCCATGTAAAAACAAATACAGTTTAAAACGGTTACTGTGGGTAATATGTATAAATTGGCTACACACAGACACTCTTAAACATATTCACAATTCAGTTGTTGTTGAGAAAAGACGTGCTTCTAGTTGCTCTTACCCAAATCTGTTTCAAAATGGCTACATTAAGTGCTGTGTGTTACCAACAAATTAAAGACAACTTCTGGTATGGTCTGTTTGGAGATTTTCAACTTATTATCGATAAGAACACTGGCTATTTTAATGCAACTAAACTGTGTAAAACTAGAAATAAAAAAATGTCTCATTGGTTGGAAAATAAGAAAACCAAAGAGTTGATTACCTATTACAACAATCGACTGAAGGAACAGTTGGGGTTTCAGCATAACGACATGACAAGTGTTTCAACCGAGGGAGCCCACTTAGAGTTATCGCCAAGGAGTCGAAATACCCTAAAAACGAACGCAACAGCTCAAGTAATACCAACAACAGCTACATATGTGGTGGACTTTGATGGAACAGATGCTGAAAACAATTTGATATCTGGTACATATGTGTGTAAAGATTTGCTATTACATTTGACTTGCTGGATATCCATTCAGTTCTATGATAAGTGCAATCGAATTATGTTTTGATTTTTTTTTTCCTAAACGAATTTGATCAGAAATCAAAAAGGACAAGCCATAGGTTAGTAAAGTGAAATTACCGGGGTATAAATGATGAGGTACAGCTTGTGCGACAAACAAACGCTAAAGTCACAGAACATATTGAAGATACAACCCCCTAAAACCAAGTAAACGGAGAAAAATAAGTGTGTTTGGTTTACTTGCAAGAAACGAGACAGGCGCCATCTATCCATATCATGCCGTACGAACGCAAAAGAAAAGTTTCCCAAGAGCTGTGTAAGGAACTTTAAAAATAAACACCCAAATGCCAAAGTGATTCTAAACATGCTGTACGATCCAATGTCGGTAAATCTCTTTAACAGAATAAAGACTGAAGTGAAATACCTTACAGCCCATAGAAACATACATATAGCCGATGTAGCACAAGATAAGTTTGTTCAGGCTGTTGTTGCTTTAAGACATACTTTTTAATTGTACAAAATAAAAACACATTAATTTTAACAAAATACTTTTATTTGATTCCAAGTATGTAAACACATGCAGTTTGTTAGTCCCCTCAATAGACTTGTTCGGACTTGTCTAGAATACAGTCGTTAGAAGTATGACCTCATCTATCTGTTATTCCAAGTATGTAAACATTACCCCGTTTGTTAGCTTCCCCATTATTCGTGTTTGAGCTTGTCTAGAATACAGACATCAGTACAGTATTTGTGTTTGACACGTTTTCCCATAAGAAACAACGTATTTGCAGACACACATGAAACAGACAGACCAATGATTGATATATCGATATCAGTTGCTTATAACAAACACGTACACGCTATGTTTTTTTATATGCTATAGTTGTTGAAATAAGACACATACCAAGTAAAAACAGAAGCTACAGCAAAGGAGTCGAAACAAATTTTGTTCATAACTGTCTAAACACTCCCTGTATATACGGAACGCCAAAGCAACTAGAAATATTTGTAAATATAAAACGCTAGTAAAACGGTTTCATCGGTGACTAATATTCTATCTGTTTCCACTAGCCTCCAACATCTTAATGAGTTATTTTAATTTATAATCGTAAAACACGTTCTCATTAATAATACATACAGCACTAATATGTATTGCATTAATACATACAACGTAGTATACCGTTCTAGATTAACACAGTTTAAAGGAACTGAGACATACGTATGTGTATACGTTTTTTATGTTTGTTTTTGTAAAAATGTGTTTACCTTACACATTTATAGGTTTTATTTTAAAAAACACAAGTTAGACTATGAAGGGGTTTATTTAACACTATACTTTAATATATTGTTACAGTTTTCCACTATACTGTGGAGTTTATATTGGTTGTTACAATTTTTATTTTTTTTACACAAAAGTATAGTTTATACAAAAAATACAATATTACTTAGTACAAAAAGAGTACAACAGCTTAATAAACACTAGACTAAAATACAACAGTTTTACTATAAACACAACCGAAAAATAATACTCTAGATTTGGCGAGCTAACAAGCCCATACATAATGATTGCAAGGTTTGCGGTTTATAAGATCGCCAAAAATTGAAACCATTGAGTGGGTTTTCAACAAAAAGAAGTTTTTTAGTCTTTTCTGCTTTATAAAAAACAAAACTACTATCTAAATCATATTTATAGTATTGAAATATTTTGAGTATAAAAAGTTCTTTATGAATAAGCAGCTCAGACAAAAAACTATAACTATACCACACATTCTTCTCATCTGAAAAAATACGGTAAAACATAAAACCATTCGTAATCCTATGATAACCCAGCATATTAGGTAAATTACAAGAGTCATACGTATCTCCAGATATTATTAAACGAATTATAAGATAATGTTGTTCTGTACCGTATAGTGTTGAAGCATAGCCTCCTAGCACACAACAAAATTTTTTCTCGGTTTCAAACCACCCCATATCAGCCAACACGCTGTCCAGGATTAGTTGATCAATTGGTGTTTTTAAGTGTGGTTTTAATTCCTTGCTGATAAAAGTTATATGCTTTAACTGCTCCATTATAAAAAAACACTTCATACCATGGTTCATACTTGTTACTGTTACTGCTGCTGTTGTTGTTTTCTAAAGTACATATGGTTGGTAGTTTACGCTGAAAACCCCCTCATAGGCTGATGTTGATAGTTTATCACCTTAACTACTCTGTATACGTTTGATTAGTCTGGTATATTACAAGTCGGTGATGGTGTTGGTTCGTTTGTCTTGAAATTGGAATGTACTAGTATACATACCATTTTTTAATTTTTTTTTTCTCCTTTATATATCGCTTGAGCATTCCCAGACTCAAAAAAGACGACTCGAGCGTCAGTTGGTAGCATACGTCTCGGTAGAAACACCACCCCGTTTTCCAATTTCATCAACATTCGATAACCATAGCGGGTTTTCACTTTTTCACCCCCTAATATGTTATATGGGGTGTTTAACAACAAGTCTGACGCTTTAATTACAGGTGACGCTTCACAAAGACCCTCGCGATTTAAGTCAGCTAACACTGATGCTGATGATAAAACCATGGTTGTTGTTGTTTCTGATTTTATACTGTGGGGTAGAGCTTTGATAAGGACGTATATATATAAGGGTTCCAGGTTTGAAAGCGCAGGTTGAAAGACCCCCTAGTCTTAAAAACCGCTTTTCCTGAGTTTTCATCTACCTACATACATTCTGTTATCAAACAGCTCTGATAACTAAAGGTTGATTTTAGGTAATGAATCACAAAAAACCCGACACCTATAAAATCCAGATACACTTTTTAATTGGGTGATAAAACAGCATCGTTGTCTTCAAATTCCTTAGCGTGTTTTTGTTTCAAACCAGGCAATAAACAATTATATATATAACATTTTTCTATTACCTATAAATGCAGATACACTTTTAATTTGGTAATAAAACAGCCTCGTTGTCTTCAAAGTCCTTAGCGTGTTTTTTTTTTGTTTCAAACCAGGCAATAAACAATTATATATATAACATTTTTCGAGGGTCAACTTGTGTTTCTAGTCAAAGACAAAGGCATTTTTATCGGTTTGCAGTTTTTTAACACATACCATGAGTGATGATCTACTTTAAAAGCATCTCTGCAGGTTTCGACTTTCAGTTAGCAAAAAGCAAACAGAATGGAAGGTATGTCCAGTCTCTCTGTGTTTAGAGTGAAATTATTAATAAAGTTTTTGTTTGTTCTAGCTGAAATATTTTCAATTGTTAACAATTTGTTTTTGGGAAATGCAGTAAGTAATTTTTAAATGGTTTTTTTTACTTTATAAAGATTTGTTTTTATTTTAGCCAATAATAGCGATTTATATTGCTGGGGAGGGGGAGCTGCCCTCTCCGCAACTGTACTCCACCCTGGTGTGGGTGGGTTATATATCCCCCTGGGGTGTGGGGTTGATTTTTCAACCCCCGCCCCAACCTGTAGGTGGTGCAATTCTCGAGATCTACGTCTTGTAGATCTCGAGAACGAAAGGTAATAGCCATTGTCCCTCGTTTGGATACAGGAATTTATGTTTCATTTCTTTTGTTTCAGTCTGTGACACCACCCGGCCACCAAAAAAAATCTAATATATACATATATATCTATATATATATATATATATATATATATATATATATATATATATATATATATATATATATATATATATATAAATAAACGTTTTAAAAATAATGTTGTTTGATTTTATTGTAATATTTTTCAGTGTAAACCCAAAACGTTTGATACACACGTATAATCTGCTCAAACACACTTACAGATTAGTACAGTATTGGAGGGTAATGAAGGTATCTTCACTGTAAGGTAATATTTGTATTTGTTTTACTACTTGATGGTTATATTATTTTTAGCATGTATTTAATAGTAAAATAGATTTTTGTTGTGAAACCTTTTGTTATTTAATTTGTAAAGGGTTTGTTTTTTTTAACTGCATGTTTGTAACCTGTTTCAGCTCTACTTCAGTTTTAGATATAGAAATCTGCCTTTGTGTACTTGTTTTTCTTAGCATCAAATATTTTGACAGGTCTCTTTTCTGTTACTGTTTTGCATTTTTCTGGCTTACAGCATGAAAGGTCATATGGCGGCATAATATCAAGTAGTATCATCTTTGTCTTTACACAGTCAACAGAATTTTTTTTGTTCTCATTTCAATGGTTATAGACTAAAACTTGTTTCATTTTTCAGACAATCAAACAGCTTGTTAAAGCCTCAACACAATCAAGGAGATCATTCAAGAAACCGTATTATTTTTTAAAATTTCTATTGGACATGTATAGGACCGTTTCATGTAATAAATGTTTTTAAATTACTTTCGATTTCGTTTAATCATTCCAACGTATGTATATAGCAGTGTGTGTGTGTGTGTGACCTGTGAGATAACTCTAACCTTGAACTCTGCTGATACAGTTTTGACTGGGGTCAGTAAAGAGTTTGTTTATGTGTTTACAAACAACTACCATATACAAGGAGTTATATTTAAATAAAGACAAAATTCAATATAAAAAGTATTTTTATTTGGTACTGATATTCTAGTGAAAAAATGCTTAATCAAACATTTTTTAAAATAGTAAACTCTCTCTTTAAAATACAAAAGTAATAAACACTTAATAAGCTACTTTGAGAAAATTAATCTGTTATACAAAAATATGTCTTCTTACACTGAAATTAGGTTAAAAACAAACAACCTGAGTAAACACCTAATAAGCTATTTGAGATAATAACAGTAATACTATATTATAAAAATATATCTTGTAGACAGACAGCTACAAAAATACACACACTGTTTGCTAAACATAGCCAGAAAAGCCGAAATTCAGATAAAAAACACTAACCCTAATAAACACTTACTCTTAAAGCTACTTTGAGAAAATAGTAATACTTAGTTTTCAAGACAGTTTTAATCTAAACAAAAATATGTCTTTTGAACTGAAAATGCAGCTAACAAGAATAACCCTAAGAAGCTATTTTGAGCAAATTACAATATTTATTTTCAAGACAGTTTTAATCTAAACAAAGAAAAATGCTCAAACATATATCTTGTAGACAGAAAGCTACAAAACAAAAAGTACAGCCCTCTTACTAAAATTAGCTAGGAAAAACTTAAAAACTAACATATTTAGATACCCAAAACCATTTTAACCTAAAATACAGTAACCTATGGAAATATTACGAAACACACTCAACGTGTATGTCTTGTATAAAACTGATATAAAAGCTAAAAATAGTCACACACACACACACACACACACACACACACACACACACACACACACACACACACACACACACACACACACACACACACACACACACACACACACACACACACACACAAATTCATTAACCTAAAGCTATAGATATACAAGAAAAATATATATATATATATATACAAGATTTAACCTAAACTACACACACTTAGTCGCTCTGTTTGAGTCTTTTAAAGCCAAAAGGAGTAGAGTCGAAACTGCCATCGTTGTTGAACTTACGTTTCGTCAAACACGGTTTGTACACTTTGGTTTCCGATCTGGTTACCAGTTCGTGTGTTTGTGTCCTCCGTATCTGATCAAAGTGAACAACGACCGGTTCCGCACTAGAGTTCTCAACCATCTGTTTCATAACCCCGGTATTAATGTGTTGTGATGCTTTATAGTTGAGAGCAAACCCTTTTACTTTGCACACTTTCTGTGTCTCTCCGGTTGTGGGAGAGTACACGGTAAAACTATAATTTTTAGGCCCAGCCGACACAAATTCCATAATATAGCTCCCCGCTCCATAAGCAGCCAACTCATCAGTCATTTCACCCAAGCTGGAACCTGTTGGAATGTCCCATTCACCCTCTCTGGACACGTAAATGACAGTCAGTGTCATAATACAGCACTCTGTCACCCAACTTTTCCAAATATGAATATAACTTCAACCGGGCTTGGGCTGTGACGTAGGCAGCAATGGCTACATTAACGGTGGCTGTGCTGTCGGCGGCTTCATCCTTATACTCCCAACTAACTAGCAACACATCTTCATTAATTATTGTTACGTGCTTTACGTTGACGGCCGGGTTGTTTTCTAGTTTATAAAATTCAGATGGTTGTCTCACTATATCCATTCTGGTCTGGTTCTCTCGCTGTCCGAATTTGCCCCTGAAACAATAGAGAGAAAAACAATAAAAACACATGCACACACACACATGAAACAAACATATAAACGTACCAAAAACTGTTCAGAATCAGTTTAGCTAGTGACCTCAAACCGGGGTTGTTGGTGATGGCTGCAAACTCCAACTGGACACCTTCATTCTCAAGAAAAGCCTCGACGTAGGTCTCTTTGGTCTCGTTGGTGGAACAGTCTGAAGGCCAACCTGATGCTTCCTGCTTTATTTTAATAAATTTATTCATCATTTCAGCAAAAAGACCACCAGTGTTTAATGACCTATCATATTGGGTTATGGTATACTCCCAAACCTCTTGTATTTCCATCAACTTGTAACCCTTGTCGAGAGCTTTTCGAACCTCATCAACCACCCAAGTACCAGTGAAGACCCGTTCTTCTTCTGAATGACAACACTCACCCTTGTTCATATCTTTGGCACACGTTCTGCACAAGGCAAACATCAATTTATTGTGCATTTTTACCGGCAACACAGGGTGATATAAGTCTTGCGGTGGTAAGATGGTGCATTTAATGAGTCCATTCACGTTATCTATATTAGAACAGGCTGTGTGTACTGTGGGGTGTCCCATGGGAAACTTCCCATATTTACAAACCCAAGGGTAGAGACTGCAAACATCAACATAACGTATTTTCTTTCCTGGTTTCACCTTGTAATAACTCTTTACACAACCTGTTCTACCACCGAAGAAGGCTTCCCGAGGATTAAGTGGCAGGTATGTTAACAAAGGATGGCTATTCAGTCTATGTTCGAGCACTTGGTCGTTTTCCAACAGCTGTCTAAACTCATGTTCCCACATTTCATGGACTGTGTAACCTCGCTGGCGAAGTCGTTCTGTTTTCCTCACAGTACGTTCGTAGCGAGCGTTCAAGGTGTCTGTTGGATCTTCGTGTAGGGGGCCCTCTCTGTTGGTGGTGGTGAAACACTTTGGACAACCGTGGAAATAGCAACCGTGAAACTCGAACACTTCTCCAGTTTGCTCGCAATAGCCATCAACTTTAACACCATCAACGACTGCTTCCCGTTGTTTGGCAGAGTGTCTGATGTCTACACCTCTTCTTTCTTCCTCGTGGATGAGCCATTGTGTGGCTATCTTTGATTGTGTGTCTCTGTTCCTATAGCCGTTCTTTGGAATAATGCCAATGGTTTGAGGTTTTAGGAAATTTCGACGGAACAGCTTGTTACAAGCCCCAGGTATGGTTATGGCTTCGGTAAACGGAGACACGTTACCCTGTTCCATAACCATCTTGTGAAATGTAAGGCAGGCCTGGGTTAATATTTCCACATCACTAATACAATATTCAACCATTTCCTTCTGCATGTCGAACTCCTTATGTTTATTCTCCTCGTACCACTTGAGGAATGCTGTTCGGTCGGCTTCTTTCATAGCATCGGGGTTGTAAAACCTCATGTGGGGCAATGGACCAACATAATTACGATTTGCAAGAGTGTTGAACAGATGCGGAAAATACCCTTTCTTCAACTCACTCAGGCCGAAAGCTTTAGGAAGGGAGGCTAATTTCAAAGAAAAATAGCTTAAGCTGTCAACGAACTTGATTCGATCCATTAACAACATAAGTATCTTACTCCCACGCATAATAACCTCGGGCTTAAGACCGGTCATTTGTTCCAGTGCATGACGTAGAATAAACTGGTGATCATACGCCTGGCCGTTGTGAGCTAAGACAATGACACTTTTTAATTTCTTGCTGCTGATGAATAGCTGTTGCAGAAACGGTTGAATGACGTCATCAGCTGTTATAACCTGCCTTCTCACTCCACACTTTTGGCATGTAGGCACCACACTGCCCAGCTCAAAACAGTCACTGCATCGTTGCTGGTAAACACACAGAACAGGCTTGTGTACGTGTTCGCCACGGGCATTCTCTTCATCTTGCCTCGTCTCAAAATCATAAAAGACAAACAAGGTGTTATCTATCTTTGGCTTACCAGTGTCCACCTGGATGTAGCATTGGTGTGTTGAAGGTTGGTGCTTTTTACAGATATTACAAAAGATCTCCCCACATATGTGTGTTCTGTCTGCTTTAATTGTTTTTAAGCAATCACTGCACCTTCGGACACGCTCGCACAAGGTCTTTCCCTGCGTCGAAGATGAGGCCTTGTGTTGGTCAAAGCAGCTCTGACCCCTGAACTTACGATTGCAATCTGAGCACAAAATTTCATTCAAAATCTTCTCACACGGTGGTTCTTGCCGGCAACATGGACACTGGCCTAAACACCTATGATCGTCTTTATGATCGTATGGTACGTGGCAACGTTGACAAAAATATCCGGAAGAGAAAGCTGATGTAAGGCTGGTGATGACATTAAAATGATTCCTATGGTGCAGCAAATTCAGCTTGTACTTGGCATCGGGTCCTTCATACAGTACATCTCTTCCTCTAGAGCCGTACTCATACACGGTAATTTTACAGTCTTTGAGATGCTGTTGGAACTGCTGAATTTGCTCGACACCGGCACCATTAGCAGGAATATCAACACCAACCTTCTGCATTAACTCCATCACTTCCTGGTCCTGCCTTTTCCCTATATTTCTCCTGACTTGTTTTATATACGGAGCATTCATAACATATGCCAGGGCAACAACGAGAGCTCTAACAAGGCAGAGGTTGTCCTTGTTTTTGATTGTGATTACACCCCTTTTCTTTGCACACTCCTCTTGGAAGGTCATGTAGGGCGAGTGTTGTCGACCAGACCCTCTGTACGGCCGGAAGCTTGTGGTGATAATTTTAAATGTATCCCCAGCTACAGCTTCCTTTTTGCTCTGGTACAGAGAGTCCAACAGCTTCCACAAGTCGTCAAATTTCAAACTTGCCACCGGTTTGAAGGGTATGTGGAAGTCTGTGTCTAATCCATCCGCCGTAAACGTCAACCCTACCTTGCTTTCGACATCCAAACTCTCGACTATATGCTCGTAAATGCCCCTTAAGCCCTGTTTAAGCCACTGTTCAGGCTCCTGAACAGCAGCATCAAGGGCATTTAGCCTGAATTCGATGCAGTGCTGTTGCATTCTATACTTTTGGTTTGATTTGCTAAAGTCCCGTACAATGGTGAAAGCCATTATTATTATTATTCTTCAAACACAAAGCCGGAAAATAGTTTTAAAAAGTTTTGTTACACACACGCACACACCAACACAAGCACAAGCACAAAATGTTTACTAAGTCTACACACACAAGTTTTAACTATATAAAAATATTAAACCGATAACTATATATATATACGCACCAAAAAATATTTAAAAGCACACACACACACACACACAAGTTTAAATATACACCTAATTATACGAAAAATGTTTAATAATCTAAATATGGTTTAATCTTTAACACAAAAACATAAATACCTGTATAAACAACTGCTTGACGTAAGTGGTGAAGATCGGTTTCGCGAGTTCTTTTATAGAGCTACAAGTATGTGTGTGTGTGTGTGTGTGTGTGTGTGTGTGTGTGTGTGTGGGTAGTTCCAGTTGTATGACTGTGATCCTTTCTAATATTTACCGCCAATTTTCTATAAATATTCATGATAACACCTACGTTACTAAAAAAGCGCGAAAAGCTGAACATGTTGCCCTTGCTTTCTCCATAAAACTTTAATCATCTCTAATCTGTAACGCCTATTTTCTATTTATATTACTAGATAACACATATATGTCTGTTTGTTTTACAAGAGCACGCGAAAACAAAAAATAAACCCTCTGTATAATAATCGCTCGTATCTCAACTTATTGTAATAGTAATTTTGAGCGGGGGACAAAGCAACGTTTGTTGTTATGAATCAACGAGGTTGGACCGTCTCGGGCTTCAGTGAATCTGTCGCGGTTTGCTTACTTTAACATAGATACAGGGAGTGTTTAGACAGTTATGAACAAAATTTGTTTTGAATCCTTTTGCTGTAGCCTTCTGTTTTTCACTTGTTGCGTGTCTTTCTCTTATTTCATCAACTATAGCATATAAAACTTAGCATGTACGTATTTGTTATAAGCAACTGATATCGATATATCAATCCTTGGTCTGTCTGTTTCATGTGTGTTTGCAAATACGTTGTTTCTTATGGGGGGAAAACGTGTTAAAAGCTCTATATTAGACTAAAATACATGTAATCTTATGGAAAATAGAAACGATTTAAGGTGTGAGCCGGGGCCTTTTCTACAAACACAAATACTGTGATGATGATGTCATCCTTTCTGTTATGATAACTTCTAACGACTATGTTCTAGACAAGCTCAAACATGAATAATGGGGTGATTGAACAGATATAACACAAGATAACATTCGCCAAGGTCATCAACTGACACGTTGTTTACCCCTAAGCGAGCCTCTCTCTTACGTATATTAAACAGATACACAGACAAGCTCAACAGAATCAAGGTTAACAACTGTAAAACGTTGTTTATCCTTTTGTAGGCCCCCACTCTCTTACGTCTGTTTGTTGAACACCGTGTACAGACTCAAACAAGATTATCTATGATACTTGTTGGGGAATCAATTGTCTGTCTGTCTGTTTCCTTAACACAGGAGACACTTGGACAAAAGAATATGACTATTTTGTTACGTTTTACCTATGTTACTAGCTCTAACTGTCGTTAACCAACTGTCTGTCTGTCTGTCTGTCTGTTATTACACAGCTCTGTCACTCCAAGCAAAGACAACAACAAGTTGTCATGACACGCTTGTTACACGGCTGTATAAGCTCAAACAAGGTTCTATATGATACTTGTTGGGCAATCATTGGTCTGTCTGTGTGTGTTATTACATACCTCTGTCTTGTCACTCCAAGCAAAGACTTCGAGCTGTCATGACGTGTGTGTTATATGCTTTCAAACAACATGTACAAGCTCTAACAAGACATCGAGATGTCATGACACGTTTGTTACACGGCTGTATAAGCTCAAACAAGGTTCTATATGATACTTGTTGGGCAATCATTGGTCTGTCTGTGTGTGTGTTATTACATACCTCTGTCTTGTCACTCCAAGCAAAGACTTCGAGCTGTCATGACGTGTGTGTTATATGCTTTCAAACAACATGTACAAGCTCCAACAATAGCAATCAGTTGTCTGTCTGTCTGTCTGTTTCCTCAACACAGGAGACACTTGAACCAAAGAACATGACTGTTTTGCTGTGTTTTACCTGTGTTACACGCTCTAACTGTTGTTAAACTGTTGTTTGTCTGTCTGTCAGTCTAAGTAAAGACATCAAGCTGTCCTGTGTGTTATATCCTTTCAAACAGCGTGTACAAGCTCTAACAATGGCAATCAGTTGTTTGTCTGTCTGTTTCCTCAACACGGGAGACACTTGGCTATTTTTTGATACGTTTTAGCAGTGTTACACGCTCTAACTGTTGTTAAACAGCTGTCTGTCTGTTTGTTATTACAAACACATCTGTCTGTCAGTCTAAGTAAAGACATCAAGCTGTCCTGTGTGTATATCCTTTCAAACACCTTGTACAAGCTCTAACAATGGTAATCAATTGTCTGTCTGTCTGTTTCCTCAACACATGAGACACTTGAACCAAAGAATATGACTATTTTTGTTACGTTTTACCTATGTTACTAGCTTTAACTGTCGTTAAACGGCTGTTTGTCTGTCTGTCTGTTTGTTATTACACAGCTCTGTCACTCCAAGCAAAGACAACAAGTTGTTATGACGACGTTTGTTACACGACTGTACAAGCTCAAACAAGATTATCTAAGATACTTGTTGACAATCAATTGTCTGTCTGTCTGTCTGTTTCCTCAGTTTTACCTGTGTTACATGCTCTAACGGTTGTTAAACAGCTGTATGTCTGTCTGTCTGTTATTACATACCTCTGTCTATCAGTCTAAGCAAAGACATCGAACTGTCATGACGTGTGTGTGTCACAACAACATGTACAAGCTTCAGCAAGGTTCTATATGATACTCGTTGGGCAATCTATTGTCTGTATGTCTGTTGTTACACACATCCATTAGTCTAAGCAAAACCTTCGTGCTGTCATGACGTGTGTTATATCCTTTCAAACAACGTGTACAAGCTCTAACAATGGTATTCAATTGTTTGTCTGTCTGTCTGTCTGTTATTACACACCTCTGTCACTCCAACCAAAGACAACAAGTTGTTATATGACAACGTTTGTTAAACAGCTGTTTCCTCAACACAGAAGACACTTGAACCAAAGAACATGACTGTTTTGGTACGTTTTACCTGTGTTACTTGCTCTAGTTGTTGTTGTTAAACTGCTGTCTGTCTGTCTGTTATTATTACAGCTCTGTTTGCCTAGACAAAGACATCGAGATGTCATGACACGTTTGTTACACGGCTGTATAAGCTCAAACAAGATTATCTATGATACTTGTTGGGGCAATCTATTGTCTGTATGTCTGTTGTGACACACATCCATTAGTCTAAGCCAAGCCTTCGTGCTGTCATGACGTGTGTTATATCCTTTCAAACAACATGTACAAGCTCCAACAATGACCATTAGTTGTCTGTCTGTTTCCTTAACACAGGAGACACTTGGTTATTTTTTGATACGTTTTAGCAGTGTTACACGCTCTAACTGTTGTTAAACAGCTGTTTGTCTGTCTGTTTGTTATTACAAACGCATCTGTCTGTCAATCTAAGTAAAGACATCAAGCTGTCATGACGTGTTTGTTAAACAGCTGTACAAGCTCAAACAAGGTTCTATATGATACTTGTTGGGCAATCAATTGTCTGTCTGTCTGTCTGTTTCCTCAGTTTACCTGTGTTAAACACTCTAACTGTTGTTAAACAGCTGTCTGTCTGTCTGTCTTTTATTACACAGCTCTGTCAGTCTAAGCAAAAACTTCGAGCTGTCATGACGTGTGTGTGTGTGTGTGTGTGTGTGTGTGTGTGTGTGTGTGTGTGTGTGTGTGTGTGTGTGTGTGTGTGTGTGTGTGTTAACAATCAACAACAACGTCTATATGTTTTGTTTGGTTCAAGTGTATGTCATTAAACAACTGTGTTATTTCTATAACGACCCCATTCAAGACCTCAACATACATTAGTGTGTGTTAAGCAGTGAAACATGTATGACGTCTCTTGCTGTATGTAAGTATAATCTTATATTATTTATGTTTGCATACAAACAATACTTATCAAACAATCCTCGTATATCAAAGTTTAGTTTTCTTGTTTTAAATCGAGTTTTGTTACTTGTGTTTTTTTTTTGATCACTCCCTATATAAATTCAGATTCATTCTAATAGGAAAACACTAACATAAACAAACAAGCCTACATAAAACCCGGTCTCAGTTTTATTACCCTATTAAACAAATTCATTAGCATATCTACATGTAAATACGTTTTGTTATTAATAGTTTACTTCAAACGTTTTTGTTTTTAGAATTTGATATTAGATATGTAAATTGGAACGTGTTTAAATATCTTTTTACTATAAAATATACCCATTGTTTTAAAATTACCGTACCTATTAGGTTACTATTGAAATGTAATAGAGAGATACCATCTGCCCAAACACACACACTCATCAGCCTGATAAACTCGTTTTTAAATTATCATATGTAACAGGTTTTGTTTTATATATACCACTGCGAACAAACTTTCACCGTGTGTCTGGCTAGCATAATCGGTTTAGGGACGTTGCAAATCTTAGTAAGCTGTATGGTCGGGGTTCAAATCTAATTCAAATCTAATTTCAGGCGAATGCTTTTCTTTCAAAAATCATATTTCAAATCAAAATCATATTTCAAATTACCCGCTCAATATCTTCCTAATATATGTATGTGTGTGTGACTAAACCGAATGACTGTGTCCAACAGATCTCTCCCCTCGAGCTAGGGAATATTCTCCCACTCTACAACTTTACAAATAGAATGTTCCCTAGCTCGATGAGTCAGATCTCTGGACACAACAGACACTAATTTTCAAACAAATTCAAATTTCCCGCCAAAAACGAAATACCCTAACAAACTTCAACACATCTTACCACACACACACACAATAAACAACAAACAGCTGTGTGTGTGTTTACGAACACCTAACCTTAATAAACAAATACAAACATAACCTTAATAAACAAACAGATGATTGGTAATCAACACGTGTGCGAACATAACCTTAATAAACAAATACATACATAACCTTAATAAACAAACAGATAGCACGTTGACGACATAACAAATACAAACATAACCTTAATAAACAATCAAATGACTGGTAATCAACACGTGTGTGTGTGTTTGTGTGAACATAACCTCAATAAACAATCGGATGGCTGGTAATAAGCATGCTTCTGTCATACAACACATACAAAACCTTAATAAACAATCAGACAAATGGTATTCGACAAACACACACACATGGAGACCTGACTTGTAGATATCTATGGACAGAGGTGGCCATCTTGGAACGCTTGTGACGTCATCACAAGACGTCTAACCTGACTTGTAGCTATCTATCTCTCTCTCTGGACAGGTCAGACGGAACATCTGACATAAGACAGTTCCATAGAGACCCGGGTTGCGGCTGTCTATGACAGCCATCTTGGAACGCTTGTGACGTCATCTGGCATATGACAACTGACAGCTGACAGCTGTCAGGTCAGTGACATCTGACACCTGTCAACACTGACAGGTCAGCTGTCAACTTACACCTCACAGCGCATGCGCGTGACGTCATCACGCATGCGCAGAAAAAAGTGGAGGGGGTGGGCCCAGGTGTCGCACTATCTACTATTGGAAACTGAATCAAGGATCTGAATAATAATACAATTGGCTACGTAATAGGACAACACTCAATCATTATCCAGTTACACCAAGAAGGGCTGTGATGTATTGTGGACGTTATGATGTGTTGGAATTAGTTGGAAACAGGTAAATATTTTATCACAACAAAATATAACTTCACAGATGAGATTATAAGTGAATTTAAAATCTCTGAAGAAGCTAGAGATATTATTTGTTGCATTTATTTAAATATTAAATATATAGGTAAAAAAAATTATAAAAACATATTTAAATTTTTAATAAGTGTTTTATTGTAATCACATATTACAAATAGAACCTCGGTGGTTCAGGGGTAAGAACGTGTGCCTCTGAACCGAAGGGTACTGGGTTCGATCTCAGGGTACTCCTTTCACTTTTTCAGTACAAACTGTAAAATTAACATCAACCGAGGTTCTGGCATTGTATTTGAGCAGGTTGAATGTCTGCACGTTCCGCCCTTCGGAGGGGGCGTAAAGCCGTCGGTTCCGTGTCCATGCGATGTTGGGCACGTTAAAGATCCCTATCCTCCTTACAGAAAGGTAGGGGTTCAGCAAAATTTCCAGGATAGTGAGGTGAAACTGCTTCCTGGCGTCGGTGATCGGCCATAGTCGCGGAAATAGGCCGACGTTAAAGAAACAAATCACACACAACACACACACATATTACAAATAATTTGATGTATCAATCGAGCTGTTATGTTTATTGATAAAGTCTAACCACTTTACAAAAACTTTGTTTCCTTTTCGTTTCAATACTTTTTCGACTAAATAATAAATAAATGTCAGGATATTCAACTTTTTGCAATTGTTCGTTGTAGAAAATACGTTTAATGTCTTTATTATCCACATTTTTCAGTAAATATGTTATTGGATTAGTAAATTGCACTTTTCTTATAGTAAATATTTCTGTAGACCAATTTGGCATATATTTCTTATCGAAAATTCCTTTTATTTTTGAAATACTAACATGATCTCCAACATGAAATTTTGAATTTATATTTATGATTTTAGTTTTATTATAGACTGTTTTTAATAGTCTTTGTTCATCTTTTTCTGTAACTTCAGGTTTCATTCTTATCGTCTGGTGTTTCGTATTGTTATATTTTTTTATAATTTCCTTTATTAAATGTATCCATTTATAATGTCCTTGCATACTTAACTCCTTCCACATCATATTTGTTAGAGTGTGGTTAACTCTCTACTATACTAGCTTTTTTCTAACTAAAGGTGCATTAATGATTGATTTTGTATATGACAGTCAAATTCTAAACAAATTTTTAAAACAAATCACCCCCAGAATCAGTTTGAAAATTTAAAATCTGTTGTTTCTGAAATATCTGGTCTAATGCTTGAGATACTTGTAAACCTGTTTTTGTTTTTAATGGTAAGGCCCAGGCAAATTTAGAAAACCAGTTATTCATAATCAATATATATATATTTGGTAGCTAGAACCAGCAGGAAATATTTTACTGATAACAATAATGATCATTAAGAGTTAGGAAGTTAGGACCCTATAGTTAAGTTTTGAAGGGCCACTAGAGGGTTAATTTGGGTTTTGCTTGCGAAATAGTTAGGGGGTTTGACTTTGTTATTTAGAGAATTTACAGTTTTCAGGGCGCAATATATAACTAGACATACATATAGATATAACTATATATCGGTTGGGGATTTATTTTTTTTTTTCTTTCAGCAAATTTATTGAAATCAGGGCGAAATAAATACAGATATAAAAAAATAACTAGCTAGGATATAAGTATTCTCCTTCCGGGGAAAACATTTTTTTCTCTGGGTTTTAGAGAGTTTAATTGCTGGTTTCCTAATTACCGAAATTTTTTAAATAATTTTCCAGGTCGATTATATTTTAGGAGCGACTTGTTTGGAGAGTTTTCGTACTGGTTTCATAGTTTAACAAATTTGTTTTTAAATAATTTTCCAGGTCAATTCCATTTCAGGAGTGACTTGTTTTGGAGAATTTAATTACTGGTTTCCTAATTTACCGAAATTGTTTGAATAATTTTCCAGGTAAATTCCATTTTTAGGAAGCGACTTGTTAGAGAGTTTTCGTGCGGGTTTCATAATTTACCAGATTTGGTTTCAATAATTTTCCAAGTCGGTTCCAACTTTAGGAGCGACTTGTTTAGAGTTTTCGTGCTGGCTTCATAGTTTACCAAATTTGTTTTAGACAACCTTCCAGGTCGATTCCATTTTCAGGAGCGATTGTGTGGAGAATTCTTCGTACTGGTTTCATAGTTAAGCGAATTTGTTTTGTATAATTTTCCGGCTCCATTCCATTTTTAGGAGCGACTTGTTTGGAAAGTTTTCGTACTGGTTTCATAGTTTAACAAATTTGTTTAAATAATTTTACAGGTCAATTCCATTTCAGGAGTGACTTGTTTTGGAGAATTTAATTACTGGTTTCCTAATTTACCGAAATTGATTGAATAATTTTCCAGGTAAATTCCATTTTTAGGAAGCGACTTGTTAGAGAGTTTTCGTGCGGGTTTCATAATTTACCAGATTTGGTTTCAATAATTTTCCAAGTCGGTTCCAACTTTAGGAGCGACTTGTTTAGAGTTTTCGTGCTGGCTTCATAGTTTACCAAATTTGTTTTAGACAACCTTCCAGGTCGATTCCATTTTCAGGAGCGATTGTTTGGAGAATTCTTCGTACTGGTTTCATAGTTAAGCGAATTTGTTTTGTATAATTTTCCGGCTCCATTCCATTTTTAGGAGCGACTTGTTTGGAAAGTTTTCGTACTGGTTTCATAGTTTAACAAATTTGTTTAAATAATTTTACAGGTCAATTCCATTTCAGGAGTGACTTGTTTTGGAGAATTTAATTACTGGTTTCCTAATTTACCGAAATTGATTGTATGATTTTCCAGGTAAATTCCATTTTTAGGAAGCGACTTGTTAGAGAGTTTTCGTGCGGGTTTCATAATTTACCAGATTTGTTTTAATTTTCCAAGTCGGTTCCAACTTTAGGGGCGACTTGTCTCGAGAGTTTTCCTGCTGGTTTCATAGTTTACCAAATTTGTTTTAGATAACCTTCCAGGTCTATTCCATTTTCAGGAGCGACTTGTTTGCGAGAGTTTTATTTGTTCGTTTCCTAATTTACCGGGATTGTTAAAATAATTTTCCAGATCAGTTCCACTTTAGGAGCGCCTTGTGTAGAGGATTTTATTGCTGGATTCCTAATTTTATATATAAATGAACGTAAACAAAAATTTTAAATGTCAGTAATCATTATCTGTTTGAATAGAAAAGTTATAAACAGAAGAATGCGACAGCAATGTGGGTAGTTATTGTATCACTTTGTGTATTCGTAAGTGCATGCAATTCTATACGTGTAGGTCTTGCTCTACTTCATTTTTTAATGAATGAAGGATGTCTAATAATTTATAAATCGTATTATAGTCGAACTTAATTTTCTTAGATGTTTTCATATATACTACAGGCAGAGACATTTTATATTTCAAAATTTTAAGTTTCACCTTCACATTTAAAATATATCTATATTACTGATACATTTGTTAATATTCAGCTTATAAAATGTATGCCTAATATGTATGACAACAATAAATTTAAAAAATGTTTCTTATAGGAGAGGGGAGTCAGGTACTTCTTCATAACATATTAAATTTTAATTTGCAGGAAAATTATCTAATATGTTGTGTAATTTGAGTGACATGTTACATTTATAACATAGTTTCGTTTTTATCAATTTAAAGGGTTGTTTTGATTCATTTGATGAAATAATCGTGGTTGGTGATATTCTGCGTGCAGGTTTTGTTGTTATCAGTGAATTAAATTTATGTAGTCTATTGAAAACTGAATTCTACTTAACATCTAGAGCGCAGATTTCTATTTATATATGAATTTACTTAAACTAAATTTGATAATGATAATATTAGGAAGGGGAATATTTTTATTTTTTAGACCCTGTATGTGTTGGTTCAGTTTCTAGGAAGAAATTGATATTATTTTGCGAAATACTAGTTATATCAGCTTAATATTAGACAATTACTAAAAAAAAATTTATTCTTTCAAACTATATAAATGAACGTAAACAAAAATCTTAAATGTCAGTAATCATTATCTGTTTGAATAGAGAAGTTATAAAGAGAAGAATTCAACAGCAATGTGGGGAGTTATTGTATCAGTTTGTGTATTCGTAAGTGCATGCAATTCTATACGTGTCATTGACGAACATAGAATAACAGCGGATATAAGTGACTAGTCTATACTTACAGTTCATGTCATTGAAGAACCGTAAGTCATTGTTGAAAATTTAATTTTTACCATAGAGGATGAAACATTTTTACTATATGAAAGGGCTGAAGATAATGCAACTTTGCAAGAATATTCCGCGTTTTATTACGATGAGAAGCAATTTGAATTGGAAACTGAATCAAGGATCTGAATAATAATACAATTGGCTACGTAATAGGACAACACTCAAATCATTATCCAGTTACACCAAGAAGGGCTGTGGTGTATTGTGCACATTATGATGTGTTGGAATTAGTTGGAAACAGGGAAATATTTTATCACAAAAAAAAATTCACAGATGAGATTATAAGTGAACTTAAAATCTCTGAAGAAGCTAAAGATATTATTTGTTACATTTATCAAATTCACCCTTATCATCAGATAACATTGCTTTAATATAAGCTTTCGGTAATGGCTCGTGCTGATCTAAGTACTCTAGGAAAAATTCGTCTGTAATTTCATTACCATACTTTTCATTTAATTTTCCTGGGACTTCTTTTAGCTTTTTTTCACTAGCATTGGTAGCTTCTACATGTTTTTGTTTTCTTCCATTTCATCTATCATATATTGTTCTGTCTTAGATATGTCTTTTTGGTGTTGATTCCCCATAAAATAGTTTGTGCTCCTGATCATCATAATCGTCATTTTTAATACCAGTATCTTCAAATTCGGTATACTGAGGAATTTCAAATTCATCATAAGCAATAGGCTCACATAAAACTGTCGACTGTAGTCGAGAAACGTTAGATACGTATTCTTTATTTTTCTTTACCAATTTCTCTTTAATATTTTTCAAAGGCTTCGTTATAGGTAAAAACATTTTTTCCCTTACGAATTCTCCATGTTTAAGTAAATCCAGTTTATTTTTAACATATCTTCGTTTTGCTATCAGTTTTTCTTTTATTCTTTTCGATTTAAAATCCATATCTAAACCGTATACAGGTAAAATCAGGTAACGAATCAGCGAATTATCAGGTTGGAAACAGGTCTGATCAGGGGTTGATCAGCTCGTTAACAGCTTTTGTACTGTATTGATAGTATTTTCCTTCTTGAGTGGTTTATATTTGTATCAAGTTATCAAAGTGTTGTTGGTAGCGACCTTAATTAAAATTATCTTTGAAGATACTTAAAAATTCATACGGTTTTTCCCAGCATTTACCTCAAAGTATTTTAAATGTTGAGAAAGACAAATCCGATCCAATATGTTCGTCATATATATCCTTCAAATTTATGTCATCTTGTTTGAAAATAATAAGCATATTAGCATTATTTCTAATCAGGTTGTTTGGTACTTTAACGTATGTTTGTCAAAGATGGAAATCATCAATTTGATTATGACGACCCATTTTTTTTCCCTCAGGGCTCGTCCGCGGCCTTGCCGCCCCGATAGCACCGCAACCCTTGGTTGATTGTGCATACCCTTAGTCTTACTCCACCCATTCCAAGATCACTGTGCCTTGAACTAGTCTGCACAGCGATTGGAAGGGTGAAGTTTTATATTGCTCTGTCTCCGGTCTAGAGTGACCGTAGATCAGTTGTCTTTTCCGGTCCAGAGCTATACACTCACACAAGATGTGCTGGGCTGATTCCTCACCCTCGCCGCAGAGTCTGCATGCGAGGTCCCCTTCGAACCGCCCCATTTTATGCAGGTGTTTCTTGACGGCCATGTGTTCCGTCAAGAGACCTGTTGTGTTTGTGAGCTGTCCTCTGCTAAGGTTTAGCAGCTCCACAGCTCTCTTTGAACTGGGTCCGTCAATTATTGACTTCCCATGTCTGAGCCCTGGACAGTCCGCCCAGTACTCCTTGTGTTGGTTTCTGACCCAGGACTTAATGGCTCCCCTGGCAGTGCTCTTTGACACGCCCAGAGCCGGTTCTGGTCCCATAAATGGTTCTGCTGACCCTCTCTTCGCGAGACTGTCAGCTTCTTCATTGCCTTTAACCCCCGAGTGACCCGGCACCCAGATGAGGGTCACCTCATTCTGCCCAGCCAGGTCGCTCGTCTCGTCTCGGCACTCACTCACCAGCCAGGAATTTACCCGTGAGCTACTTAGTGCCTTAAGAGCTGCCTGGCTGTCTGTGGCTATGAGGATCCGCTTGTTGGTGTAGCCCCTCCTCTTGTTCTCCCGCACACAATGCAGAATGGCGTACATCTCGGCCTGAAACACCTTTGGATGGGCTCCGAGGGAAATACTATGACTTACCCTCGGTCCTTCCGAGTAAACACCTGCCCCCGTCCCACGCTCCCCGCCAGATCCGTCCGTGAACCAGACGAGCGCGTCCCGTGGCATGCCCGGCGTCTCCTCCCGCCATGCCTCGCGATCAGGGATTTCCACTGTAAAGTTGTTTTCCCTGCACATTCGCAGGCTCGCGAAGTCTGACCTCATTTCAAGCATGGGCTCCTTCACGATCTCCTGAATTTTGCAGTGGCCCCTGAAGCCTGGGTTGATCTTCAGTCTACCATTGCAGGCTAGTCTGTATAGTCCTAGCCTGGCCTCTCCCATAATAACTAAGTGTAGGGGGGGTAGATCCAGCAACACCTCCATGGCGGCTGTTGGGGTTGAAGACATGGCCCCTGTGATGCCTAGGCAAGCCATCCTTTGGATCTTGCCTAGTTTTTGTTTGGCACTGGATTGTGTCACCTTAGGCCACCAGACCAGTACCGCATATGTTAACGATGGTCTGACCACCCTTGTGTACAGCCAGTGGGCCATACTAGGTCTTAGTCCCCACGTTTTTCCATATAGCCGCCTAGTGTTGGCTAAGGTCATGACTGCCTTACGCAGTATTTTTCCAATGTGACCATTCCAGGTTAGCTTAGAGTCCAATACGACCCCAAGATATTTTACCTCCCTGGCGACTGGAACGCTCCTACCGTATAGAGTGAGAGTTCTGTGGCTTTCACACTTCCTCCTCCTCGTAAACGGCACGACGGTTGCTTTCTCGGGGCCCACCCCGAGCCCTTGATCAACCGTCCACCCTTCCACCACTTTCAGTGCAGTCTGCATACGCTCCCACACTGCCTGTGTGACCTTTCCTCGGACTATGATGACAATGTCGTCCGCATAGTCCTGTACCTCATACCCCCCTCCCGAGAGCCTCCCCAGCAGGCCGTCCACGACTAGACACCAGAGCAAGGGAGACAGAACGCTCCCCTGCGGACCCCCGCCAGCAGAGTCCCTCCCGCGAGTGAGGTGAACACCGCCCTGTCCCTGAGCATGGAACCGATCCACCTGCAGCAGGTCTCCTCTATTCCACGCTCCCGGGCAGCTGCCAGAACCGATCCGAACGAGGTGTTGCTAAAGGCCCCCTCTATGTCTTGGAAGGCCCCCAGCGCCACCTCCTTGTTCTCCAGCATGACGACCCATGCTAAAATATTCTCTCATAACGTCTTGATTTGCACAAGCAACATCATCAAATATAAATAAATAATTTGGTTTTGTTACAACAGCTTGTACAATATTTTCTCCATTGTTGAAGGCATAATAACCTATTTCCTTAATGGGTTTCAATAACCCTTTGAAGTATAAATATTTTGGTTGATAAAGAGACTCTGAATATAGGTAGACGTTTTCAAATTTCAAACCAATTGGGTGTTCTATTAAATTCAACATAACGTTTGTTTTACCACATGTTGATGGTCCTACTATAATACATCTAACACCTGGAGCGAAAAGCTTCCCATGTTTTGAGACTATTTTCGTATCTAAGCCGTGGTTATTAATATTTAATCTTGTTGTTTGTTTTATAAACTTCATACAAACTTCAACCCTTCTACAGATAACATTAAACTAGCATAAATGCAAGATTACTTCGGTTATATACTTATTCTAAATATTATAGCACAATATTAACAAAGTGAGGAAAGAATGAGATATTACATAGGTAACGGTCTAGTTAATGACGCAATTAATAAGTTACCTTTTGAATTGCACATACCTGGTTACAATTTTTGCGGTCCTGGGACTAAACTAAATGAACGTTTGATGCGTGGTGATAGACCTATAAATGGGCTTGATGCAGAATGCATGAAACATGATATTGCATACCACAATACAAAAGAATTAGCTCTGAGACATCAAGCAGATAAAAAGTTGGCTGATATAGCGATGCAAAGATTCAAATCAAAAGATGCCTCTGTTGGTGAAAAGCCTTAGGTGTTGCAGGTGCTATGAAAGCAAAAGTGAAGATGGCGATGGGATACACTGGTATTAGCTGTCCTAGTCATTAGTGAGTCTCAAAAATCCTTTGAAAAAAATTTAAAATGTTGATAATTCTCCAAAATATATTGAAGCTCATAAATCAAATACAATAATTCGAAAGGCACAAAAGAAAAAGCTCAAAAATAAAAAAATATATAACAATTTCTGAGCCTATCAATAGAGCAGATTCAATAACAAATTGTAAAAGAAAAGTTAATGCTATTCTAGATAATGTTAATAGCGATGATGAGATTATAAAGAAACCTAGACTGGAAGTAAACAGAAAAAGGAGACTCAATAACATAGTGAGTGATAACTTAATAAAAAGGTCGAGATTAGAAGTAAACAGGAAAAGAAAATTAAATGATATATTAGATGAATATAATGAGTTTCACAGAGAATGTTCTATTAAGCGAACCAGAGATGGAGATCAAGTATCATTAAAACGAAAATTAGATGATAATTATGATGGAGATTATGTTAATCAACCTGAAGTTTAATATTTGAAAACAGATTAGGTCTAATTCAAATTTATCTGTAGGTTTTATTGAGAAAAGATGTCTTATAAAGCAATAGAAATGATTTTGAGGGGTGAATAAAAAAATCCTTTTCTTACTATGATAATCTTAATTAACTTAGATGTTATTTCTACACAGACTACTTTAAACATGATGACATCGATAAACATAAATATTTAAAAGTAGATCCGGCTTTAATATCTGCTTAGTTTCAGCGCTACTTTTGCACTAACAACAAAAGCAATAACAACAGCAACAAGAACCAAATGGTGGTGACAAAGAGAAAACCAGTAAAGAAGAAATCAAAATAAAATTCTCAAAAACGTAAAGTCAGTGGAAAATCAATTAGTTTTATGGACTTGATACGACGTATAAGAAAGTCTCCGACAAAAGAATCCGAAAAGTTTTGCTGATGCTATTGCGGCAGTTGTGAAGACAGCTGCTCAAATAAAAAGAGTATACGGCTTACTCGTGTGATTAAGATACAAGAAAAACTGGATGTATTTTACCGTTAATACACATTTTTGTTGGTTTATCAGCATTAGGTGCCTTGTCAGGTGGTGCTGCTGGTATAGCTAAAGCAGTCAATGATGCAAAAGCTGCAAAACATCAATTAGAAGAATCGTAACGTCATAATAAAGCAATGGAAGCTATCGCTCTAAAAGGTAAAGGTCTGTATTTGAAGCCATACAGACCTGGTCTAGGACTTTTCTTAAAAAAAAACTTCCAATAATACTATCCAGACGAGCACTAACAGATATAGATTTAAAGCATTATACAAGTGTACTTAAAATACCATATTTTAGCGGAACTTTTATGCGAGATAACTTACCAAGAAAAATTCGTAAGAATGAAAGTGGTATTATAAATCTAGATCATGAAAAAGGACCAGAACGCATTGGACAGCCTATCGTAAAAAGAATAATTTGATAACATATTTTGACAGTTATGGTAATTTGAAACCTCCGAAAGAAGCAATTGCATATTTTAAATCAAACTATAACAATCTATTATTCAGTATAATCATTATCCTTATCAGTCTTACATATATATATATATATATATATATATATATATATATATATATATATATATATATATATATATATATATATATATATATATATATATATATAACTGTGGTCTTTTTTGTGTCTTCAGTTTTTATATAATAAGTAATTAAAAACTTCAAAGTAATACAGGTTGTATCATTTAGTTACGGAGAGTGGTCGTTCTAACATGTCTTACATTTTTACTATAACACCTCGACATTCATTTCTCTCTACAAATATGCATCATCCTATAATTTTGGATGATAATATACATGTTCTGGGATTAATTGATTTCGTTACTTACAACACAATACCAAATGTAGATCATACAAATTGTAAAGAAAGACTTAAAAGAAATTATTTTACCAGAAGGTTCATATGAAACATCAATCAGTTCTTGATGAAAGAAAATATTGCTAAAAGCACTGCTAATAACTTAATTATAAAAGAATAAGACATTTACATTTACATTTACAAACAAGGATCGTTTAAAAATTGTACCTAATTTAAATACTGTAAGATGTGAAATAGAGTGGAATAAGGATATAGATTTTACTCAAGATAATTCTATTGGTACTTTACTAGGATTTGATAAACTAATGTTGGAGAAAGAAAAGAAGCATATATCTAACCATCTTGTAGATATATTTAAGGTAAATGTTGTATGTATTGATTGTAACTTGATAACAAATTCGTATACAAATGATAAACCTATGCATATAATACATGTTTTATCCTGGACCCATCTGCATATAAAATTGTAGAACATCCCACCAATGTAATTTATTTACCAATAAATACAACATCTATTAATCACATTTCACTTAAAATACTAGATCAATCAGATAACATGATCAATTTTAAAGAAGAACGATAAGATTACATATGAAAAAGCTTTCTTAGACCGGTGTTCAGGTATAATGTTTTAGCTGGTGAAACTTCATCTCCTTCATGTATAAATAGTGTTGAGACAATTAAAAAAGTTAGTCAAAGAAAAATATTTAAAGTGTTAGCAGCCAAGAACAGGGAGTTTCTAAGAAGTTTAGGATTTACACTTGTTCAAGATAAGTAAAAAAAGTAAAACATTTCTTTGGAATCGTCAAAAACAAAATTTTTAAATGCATTTGTATTTATCAAACAAAAGATGAGTTTTAACATGTTAAATGTTAATGAATCTGTGTATGTTGACAATTTAGTTTCAAGTAAAGAACATCACACCTATCAACCATATGAATCTACTTCATTGAATCAAAATGATGAAATTAGAATACCTATTCAAACGCAAGATCTCATTACTTAACCTTCTGCAAGTTTTCTACTAATTGAAGGTAAATTGACTGTCGATAAAGATAAGTTAGCCCAATAATTAAATTTGTCAATAATGGGATACTTAGTTTGTTTGAAGAAATAAGATATGAGCTAGGAGGTACATTTGATCGAAATAGGAATCCTGGTATTACTTGTACTTTAAAAGGTTACACATCGTTTAATACTAATGTTTCTTCACGGTTGATCAATGCAGGATGGTCACCTCTAGAGAACCCTGATATTATTAATAAAGATGAAGAATTCTGTGCATGGATACATCAAAACATGCTACTTGGATTTATTGAAGATTATCAAAAGGTTATTACAAATATTCGTCAAGAACTGGTCCTTATTCGAAGTAATACAGATGTTAATGCTATTATAACAAATGTTGATGCAGAAAAAAACAAAAATCACATTAAACAGACTTTTTTGGAAAGTTCCACATGTATCTGTTTTGGACATTGAAAAATTAAAACTCTTGAAACGCAAAGAAAATAATAAAGATTTAAACGTTCGATTTAGAAGTTAGGAGCTGCAAGAATATCCTTGATTACCAGAAACAATACACCACTCTTGGTCTATCAAAACAAGCAGTGATCTAGAAAAACCTAGATTTATAATTTTTGGTTTTCAGACTGATATAAAGTATAAACATACTTAAAATATGAGCCATTTTGATCATTGTGATATATCAAAAGTTAGATTGCAGTTGAATTTAGAAGTTTATCCTTATGATAATTTAAATATAAACATTGCAAAAAACAATGGGCTATACTTTATGAGATGTATGCTCGGTTTCAACAATCATATTATTATAAAAATCAAAGTGAACCATGTCTCCCACCTCTGGCGTGTATAGAAAAAGCACCTATAATTGTTATTGACTGCAGTCATCAAAACGAAGCCATCAAAGGAGGAACTGTTGATATAAAGTTAGAATTTGAAACAGCAAAAGATATTCCACCTAAAACTAGTGCCTACTGTTTAATTTTAAACGATCGTTTATTGAAATATAATCCACTAACAAGTTCAGTTAAAATTGTTTCAACGTAGAATTATTGGAAGGTAAGATGATTATTGCAGATTTTCAAGGTTTTAAATATGGCTGCAGATTATATTTTATATGTAAAGAAATATCAATGTTAAATACAAGTAATGGAAGCTTCGTACATAAAATTGTAACTTTCCCAATGGACATTAAAATTTTTAATTCGAAACTAACAAGACATTTACAATAGTTGAGTAATAATATCCATGGGTTAGAATGGAATAGTGATGGTAACTGTTGTGAAACTATAATTTATGAAGATTTAACGAGTTTTGTTAAGGCCTTCATTGATAACAAAGACATTGTTGCAGTTAAAGGAATACAGAAGAAGAAATGGTTAGAGAAATTTATTCCTAATGAAGTTATTGATTTGTCAGATGAAGAATGCCTTTCCTTGAGGGAGCTCAAACAAATATTTAAATCATACAATTGTAATCAAGATATGAATAATAATTTAAACTGTACGTTAGAAAACATGTTCTTTTTAAATTATTGGCAATTATATTTAAAACATAAAAATATCAGAAATAACTCAATATTTTTTTAATGATCATTAAAATGTTATTCAAAATTATATTATTGATTCATCTCAAGAAGTATATGTCTTTAGAGGACCTAAAAGTAGTTTTGAAATCATACTGTAAGCGTATTATTATGTGAATTACACACTAGCAAATGTATTTTCTTGTATGTGAGAAAATAATAACAAAACTATGAAAAACTATAAATTTCTTTTATTTATTTATTAATTATACAACTCGTCTTTAAATACAAAGTATAATTATTTAGAAATAATAAGGGTTCCTCTCCCTCTTTGATGAGGAGGGGGTGTTTCTGGAGCGAAGATCACGTTAAAACCAAGAAATACTTCATTTTCCATATTATGTCGCTTTTTCTTCTCTCTGTCTTTTACTTCTTCCCCCTCTTCATCAATATTGAAAGTATATTCACTTAAACTTTTTCCAAAAACTTGAATTTCCTCTTCAGATTCCAGTTTCATCCCATATTTGCCTTTTTAGGACAATAAGATAATAGTATCACTTTATCCCTTGTTATTTTTAATTCCTTGATACCATACATCCGAGGAAAAAATAAAAATAGGAATGAAAGAAAGAAAAAGCTAAAATTATTAATAATTAAATTGAAAATGAGTTCAGTAATAAGTGAAAAAAATGAAATGAACTTACTGAAACAACACGAAAACCTTTCTTGTAGGAAATCACCATTGGCTGTAGTAGCCACAATTGTGCAAGGTATCGTTGCCATATTTTATTATTATTTAGAACAGTGATTCTGAATGTTAGTTGGCTAATGGTACTTTATATACATATTAAAAAAATAAAGAAAAATTCACTTAATCATGTCCTGGTACACAAGATGCGGAAAGTAAATTATTATGAGATCAAACGTACAAAGTTTATGCAAGTTCAGCTTATTGTATGATTTACAATGACGTTTAGAGATAACATGATTTACAGTCAACAAAAGGTGAACAGTTCAAAAGAGAATGCAATCACTAAGAAACTTCCACAAATTTTACATGTGATGGAGATCAGACCACATTATTTACGTAATGAACATGGTTTAATTAATGTACATAAATAAAAGATAATTTTTAGCAATTCAGCAGAATTATTATTGATAATTTAAGTAAGTTCAAAGAGTTATAAAAATTCTTTAACGTATATATTTATTTTGATATAAAAGAGAAAGATCAGAGAGATCCATCAGACTTTGAAAGCAGTTAAATTTCGTTTCAACAAAATGTTCACTACACTGTATCTTGAGAGTGTAGCATGTTGTTTTAAAACAGCAGTATTAAATCGCTTAACTGCAAAGTTTCCAGTGTATTTCAGTAAGTAAAAGATTATTTATTATGTTCTACTTTTGTAATTTTTTCATAGTTCTTTTCACTATTTGCAGCAGATTATCATGAGGATGTAAAGAAACATACATTTTTACACCCATTGAATGATAATACTAAATTAAGTTACTTAATATATTCTATGCAAAAAAGGACCAATATTGGAATATATGACACATCACCATTTGCAATTTTATTGTATAATATTATAAATAATAAGACATTTGATTTAGGTAGATTAAATCAAGTTTTTAGGGAAATTAAGGATTTAGATTTACTTAGAAATAGTGACCAGTTCTTAATTGTTTTACCAAAACCTGAAAATTATTCTTTGGTATTACATTATATGAATGAAAGAAAAAATAGTATAGATGATTTAACAATTGATTACATAAGAAGACAAAGTAAAGTATTTTTTGAATTTGCGAAATATTTTGAATTACCTACACACACAGATGATCATGCAGATATTGATAACTCTATAGATTTGTTATGTGTTACAGTAAGTTACCTATTTAGCTCCACAATATATACTTCTTTTCCATTAAGAAAATTTTATCCTTCAGATGCAGCTTATGATTTAACTTTAGATTCAGATTATATCATATTGGCAAATAAAAAAGCTGAGTTACATTTTAACGAGAGAATCGTAATACCAATTAAGTATGCTGGCTTTATTTGCGCTCGTTCTAGTACAAATTTAGTTGGCTCTCTTAGACTGGGGCTTATAGATGCAACATACAATGGACAGTTATCCTCAATATTTAAGGCTGACGATGAAATTGTAATATTTAACAAAGGAGAGAGAATAGCTCAACTTATTATTTTTCCTATAGCTAACAACCTTCCTATTATTCAGTCTAACTGTCTTCCTAGCTTACTAAGAGGACATAATTCGTTTGGTTCAACTAGACGATTCTATACTTAGATTGAGGAAATGGCTGAAAATTTACAAATTGATCCTTTAGCTAAGAAAGTAATTGAAAAAATTCATACTTTAAGTTATTAAAAACAAAAGATGATTATAAAAATGGGTTAAATTTTTAATAGAAATATTTTGTTATTAAGAAGATATATTAGAAAAAGTAACGAGATAGAACGAAGTTTAAAATTAGAATCAAGTTTATCAATACTTAAATATTATAATAAGTAAGTAATCAAAAGTAAGCACAATACAAACAGGTCTTGTTTAATTTGGCAGGATGTAGAATCATGTTTTAAAAATATAATTAAAACTGGAGCAATAATAAATGTATGTATTAAAGATCCTATAGAATTTTTTTGAAAGCGTTTAGAAGCTTTTCTAAAAAATTAAGGAACATTTAAAACAGTGTTTGTTGAAAGTAAATGTTATCTTTTTAGGAAATTTTATAAAACCTCAAACGGAAGAAACACATTAAACATTTTAATACCAAAGATAGGGTAATTGATCATAACACAAATTTGAAGCAATTTTATACTACATTAAAAATAATATTTTAACTAAACTACAAGAATTTCAAGAGAAAGATTCAGGTTGGGCACTTTATGAGATTCTGCAATTAAAAGTGAACATTAATCAATATAACCCTATAAATGCTGGCATTTCTACGTATGTACTGAAACATTCTGGTATGTTATCATTAAATTTTGTTTCAGAGAACATTTACTTTAGACCCTTCAGCAATTATTTTGCTAGTTTCCGTCATTTTATTGGTATTTAATGTTTATTGGGCGTTTCAATAAATAATTTTCATACTACAGGTGTAAATGCCAGATAAGAAATGTATTTTTGTGTTTGCCCTGTGTAGAATTAATAACAGATAACAATACAGTGATGCACAAAGGAGGTTCCGATAGGATTGCTCTAGAAATTTCAATATCGCTATAAGCTGATAAAACAAACCACGTCAAATAAGTTTCACACGCTATGCAGTTAAAGGTCAAGATATAGGTCGCACACTAAGATCACTTGTGACAAATTATATTCCTTGAAAGGCAATCAAGAGCTCATTTCAAGTATTTTAAAAGAATTTTGTCATTAAAAGATAATTAAAGAGAATAAGTGTGTCTAGTTTCATGGGAACGTATCTCCCAGCGCACCGATCGGAAATATCCTAGACGACAAAATAAAACCAGAAGGTGAAATGTGAATACTTGCTATTTGAGGGCAGGTAATAAATCTCCGGCCTTTTTGTCCTGAATACGCCAATATTTAGATTTGTATTATGCGATTGGCATTATTTTTGCAGTCATAGGAATGTCGTTGAAAATTACGTATTAATTTTTCCAGTAAACATTTCATTTGCCTACACGGTTCTAGAGTAAAGAAGTTAATTGTAAATATCTGTTCTCTTGTTTTAGGAAATAATTAGGTGGCACGTTTACTAATTTACTAAAGGGCGAAATTGTTAAGAAATGAGTGATAAGCATGTAGACTTTTCACTGTCTGTCACCGGTCGATCATAGAAATAACGGCCTGCCAATCTTATCGTTACAGCTGTTACCTCTCGAGTTTAATAATGACGAACTACTCTATGCAGACGAGCACTCTATTAGCAAAGGTGTATTTAGCATGCAGTTTTAACGGGAAACATTGTTCAAAATAACGATACAAGTAGATAGTGCGACACCTGGGCTCATCCCCTCCACTTTTTACTGCGCATGCGCGTGACGTCATGCGCATGCGCTGACCTGCGCAGACCTGTGACAGTTGACAGCTGACCTGTCAGATTTGACAGGTGTCAAATGTCACTGACCTGTCAGCTGTCAGCTGTCAGCTAACCTGACAGCTGTCAACGTCAGCTGTCACCTGACCTGACATGTGTCAACGTCAAATGTCACCTGACCTGTCAGATGACGTCACAAGCATTCCAAGATGGCTGACCTGTCATAGACAGTCGCAAGCCGGGTTCTCTCTCTATGGAACTAACCTGAGATGACGTCACAAGCATTCCAAGATGGCTGACCTGTCATAGACAGTCGCAAGCCGGGTTCTCTCTATGGAACTAACCTGAGATGACGTCACAAGCGTTCCAAGATGTCTGACCTGTGTGTCCATAGATATCTACAAGTCAGGTTAGGTATTAACTGTCTTGTGATGACGTAAGATGTTCCGTCTGACCTGTGTGTCCATAGATATCTACAAGTCAGGTCTCCATGTGTGTATTTGAAGAATACCATCTGTCTGATTGTTTATTAAGGTTATGTATGTATGTGTTTATTAAGGTTATGTATGTATGTGTTTATTAAGGTTAGGTGTTCGTATACAGACTGATTACCAAGCCATTTTGATTGTTTATTAAGGTTATGTTTGTATTTGTTGATTAAGGTTATGTTCGCACACACACACACTACTGTCTGTATTTGTTTATTAAGGTTATGTTCACACACACGTGTTGATTACCAGTCATATGATTGTTTGTTAAGGTTATGTATTTGTTATTTGAATGCAAACAGAGATAATATAAGATTGTACTTACATACAACAAGAGACGTCAGCCTTCTTTCACAGCTTAATACACACACTACTGAACAGGTGTCTTCTGTGTTGAGGATACAGACAGACAACTGATTGCCATTGTTGAAGCTTGTACATGCTGTTTAACAAACACGTCATGACAGTTCGATGTCTTTGCTTAGACTGACAGATGCATGTGTATTTGAAAGAAAAGCATTCGCCTGAACTTAGATTTGAACCCACGAACCTCGAATCAGCCGTTGTTTGCTTTACATATATACACTGTCCCTAAACCAATAGCTCCACAGACACACACGTTAAAAGTTTGTTCGCTGTTGTATATATAAAACAAAGACAGTTGTTGTTGACATATGAGGTTAGGTGTTTGTATACATGTTGATTACCAATCATCTGATTGTTTAGTAAGGTTATGTTTGTATTTGTTATTTGAATGCAAACAGACATAATAAGAAGAGTGTACTTACATACAGCAAGAGACGTCATCCTTGTTTCACGACTTAACACATACTGAACAAGTGTCTCTGTCTCTTGTATTGAGGAAACAAACTGATGTAAGAGAGAGAGGCCTTACAAAGGATAAACAACGTTTTACAGTTGTTAACCTTGATCCTGTTTGAGCTTGTCTGTGTATCTGTTTAATATACACAAGAGAGAGGCCCTCTTAAAGGTAAACAACCTGTCAGTTGATGACCTTGTGTTATATCTGTTCAATAACCCCACATTATTCGTGTTTGAGCTTGTCTAGAATACAGTCGTTAGAAGTATGACATCATCCATGTATTTTAGCAGATGTACCACAAGATAAGTTTGTTCAGGATATTATTGCTTTAAGACATACTTTTTAATTGTATTACAAAATAAAAACACATTAATTTTAACAAAGACTTTTATTTGATTCTAAGTACAAGTATGTAAACTCTTTGTTGGAATACATTTATAGAATTATTAACATTAGATGGTTCAGTGTTGCGTTGGTGCTGTTGTTGTTGTTGTCGTCGGTGTCTCTTCATGGCTGTGGGCTTACTAGGTGATAACACTAGCTTCTTTTAGTTCTTCCAAGATTGACTGAATTTCGTTGTTATGAGCAGTATTACCTGCAACTTGGGAAGCCACTAAAAGTCTAAGTCTGTCAACCAACTCGTTTATGTCATTCCAATACACATAGGCTATTTGTTTGTTATTTTGTATCATATAGTTGTTGGTGCTGATGTTGTTTGGGCTCATGCCGTTGCTATCGCTGCTCTTATCACTCTGAGTTTTAAGTTCAGTCTTTTGTTTTTTGTTAAGATGTCTGTCGGTGGTGTCGTCATCGTCTTCCTCGTAGGTGTAACCAAAACCTTGAGGAGTTGAGGATCTACGGCCTCGTGGATTTATCACTGGTTTTATTAAAGTCAGATACTTTTCAGAGGAACAACCCTTGGTTCGGGCGTTAGGATCATAGTTCATTTTATAAACACTAGTTGCTTCTAGAATATCTCTATAGTGTTGAAGATCGTCATAAGTATACCCCCGGGGTCTTTTCATAAATAACAATTCTAGCAAACCTTGTGTTTGCGGGTATCTCCTTTGGCCCAGTTGAATCTCAGCATCAGTAAAGTCTAAGTGTTTGTTACCAAGACTCCAGCTACCGGTATCTTTAGCGTAGCGGGCACCATACGTTTGATCAATGGTACCGAGCCTTGGTGGTTCAGTAAAATACTTGTCTACATAATATCGAACTCGGTCAGGATATTGCTCCAAAAATTCTTGATATGCAGGGTTGGTTGTGACAGTTTGTAGGTCTGCCTCAAGCTCTTCAAATGTTGGGATATCCTCATCGGAACTTGCCGCCTCAGCCTCTTCCCTTGGTTCAGCTTCAAAAACTTCATGGTCTTTCAGGAACTCTACTTGGCGTTTCGTTTCTGGTATATCGACTTCGTCTTTGATTTGTTCAGCCTTTAGTGGTTGCGGTGGCTGCTGCTGCTGCAGTGCTGCTGTGTTTTTAGATATTTCACTTAGGGGGTCAACAAGTGGTTTATATAAACGTTGCAGAGCATCATCATTCTCAGCTCTGTTAAGTTTAAGCATTAAATGTTTTTTTCGAATATTGTCAGCAAGTTGTAAAATCCTTTTCTTAACTTTTTGCTCTTCCTTACCCAACACTTCCATTGTGCTACAACTGTTTGGTGTTACCAGACGGTCTAATCATTTGGTTGAGCGATACAGGTTGTGTGGTGGTTTAACATATACTGACTCCGTCACGGTACATGCCTTCTTATTTATCACGATGTCCGGCTGTCTTGTTAGACAGCTGTGTTAGACAGCTGTCTAACAGACAGCTGTGTGTTAGACAGCTGTGTGTTAGACAGCTGTCTGTTAGACAGCTGTCTGTTAGACAGCTGTCTGTTAGACAGCTGTCTGTTAGACAGCTGTGTGTTAGACAGCTGTCTGTTAGACAGCTGTGTGTTAGACAGCTGTCTGTTAGACAGCTGTCTGTTAGACAGCTGTCTGTTAGACAGCTGTGTGTTAGACAGCTGTCTGTTAGACAGCTGTCTGTTAGACAGCTGTGTGTTAGACAGCTGTGTGTTAGACAGCTGTCTGTTAGACAGCTGTCTGTTAGACAGCTGTGTGTTAGACAGCTGTCTGTTAGACAGCTGTCTGTTAGACAGCTGTGTGTTAGACAGCTGTCTGTTAGACAGCTGTCTGTTAGACAGCTGTGTGTTAGACAGCTGTGTGTTAGACAGCTGTCTGTTAGACAGCTGTGTGTTAGACAGCTGTCTGTTAGACAGCTGTCTGTTAGACAGCTGTGTGTTAGACAGCTGTGTGTTAGACAGCTGTGTGTTAGACAGCTGTCTGTTAGACAGCTGTCTGTTAGACAGCTGTGTGTTAGACAGCTGTGTGTTAGACAGCTGTGTGTTAGACAGCTGTATGACAGCTGTATGACAGCTGTATGACATCTGTGTTAGACACCTGTATGACATCTGTGTTAGACACCTGTGTTAGACAGCTGACTGTCCTGTCTATCATTGTTAGAATAATATATATCTATCGAATCCTTTTCTATATCGACCTTTGTGTACATCGTTTTCCTTCACAATCACCAACACACCATACTTATTATCTTTCCAGCATTGGTGGCAGATAGTTTTAAATTGTTTAAAGTCCATATCGGTGGTTACATGATCGTCGTACACATGTTTTAAATTGGTTTCATCTTGCTTGAATAACACAATAACATTGGTGTTGTCACGTACCAGATGCTTGGGTATTCGTGTATATGTTTGACAGAGATAGAATGAATCAATATTCTTATGTCTGCCCATACTGAAGTATGCTCTTATTTTATCTTGTTTGTCACAAGCTACATCATCAAATATAAACACAGAGTTGTCCTTGGCATCTGCCGGATCTAATATTTCATCGTTTTCTCTATAAGGATAGTAACCAACACCTTTTGTTGCATTCATCACCTCCTTTAACATCTTGTATTTCGGTTGATACAGAGACTTTGAATACACATACACGTTATCAAATTTTAAACCGTTTGCTTCAAACAATAAACTCAGCATGACATTAGTTTTACCACAACCACTCGGACCACATATGATACAGCGAACGGTGTTTGGAAAGAGAGGACCATGCCTCAGTTGTTGTTGAGCTGTGTCCGTAACAACATCGTCTATATTTGTAATGGGTAAGGCAGAAGCGTGTTTGCTGGTACGCATCTTAACTTAAACTAAACTATATTTTATTTGGGTGTGTATATATAAATGAATGCAAGTGAGACACCCAGTCAGTATGCATGTTGGTGTCACAGAGTGAGGGTTGTTATTAACAAAGACAGATACAGGTTTTGCTGAAACGTTGCTAGCGTTACAAACACCATGAAAGTTAACAGAAAACTTGATGAGGGGTTTTATGTAATCAACTCGAAGCCAAAGAAGAAGGTCCCCTTTAAAAACATACTAAGTCTGATTGAGGAAGTTATAAAAGATAGAAACCTTATTCCAACAGCGAACGCCGTGTTTGATATAGCTCATACAATCGTTAGAAACATTGGTGGACGTAAGAATGTGCAGAAACCTCGAGTTATTCCAATACCTAAAAGTGGAGGCTTCCTTCCGCTGTTGCCTCTTATATTTGGTGGGCTGTCAGCACTAGGAGCTCTGGGTGGCGGTGCTGCAGGTATTGCCAAAGCCGTGAACGATGCCAAGTCTGCGAAACAGAAACTAGAGGAGGAAGAACGACACAACAAAACAATGGAAGCCATCGCGATGGGTAGGAGAGGGAGTGGCTTGAAATTTAAGCCAAAATGCAAGAGACTGGGCAAAGGCATGTATCTCAAGAAACAGCGCTACGGTTATGGGTTGTATCTGCAAAAACCAATGCAATAAAAGACTGAAACAGTAGCCTGTGTGTATCAGTCATGGCGCACACCTTTGTGTTGAAAGACCGCAGCTCCCATCTGTCGTCAGACTACCATCCACCAATTGTTTTGGATGGTAATTATGCTGTTGCCTTGATAGGCTTTCACACCTACAACAACATACCCAACATCTATGAAGGTAAAAACAAATTTCATGTAAAAGAAGGAACCGGTTGGCGAACCATCACGATACCCACCGGTGCTTATGAAATAACACACTTGGAAGAGTTACTTCAAAATGAACTTGTTGGTGCTACAGCAACACACGAACAAAAGCAACAGGCTCTGATTCTGAGACCTAATCCGAACACCATCAAATGCAGACTAAAGTGTTATACAAATGTCAGTTTTGAATTTGATGGTTCGATTGGGCGAATGTTGGGCTTTTCAAAACAAGTTCTTCATCCGGACACCTTTTATGAATCTGATTTACCTGTTGATATAGTGGATGTTAGACAGATTCGCATCGAAACCAATATTGTGTCTGGTTCCTATTATAACGGACAACCCTCACATACGCTGTATGAGTTTGCTCCGATGGTTGATCCTGGCTACGCAATCGACATAGAACCTAAAAATTTAATTTACTTGCCGGTGAACAAGCAAGAGATTTCCAATATAAGCATCGACATCGTCGACCAAGATTCAGTTCCTGTCAACTTTCAAGGTGAAGAGGTGTCTGTTCGCTTGAAACTTATAAAAGTTGCTTAGTATGTTGGTCTTCAAGGATATAAAAGCAAGTGCATCTACCACATCAAATTCAGTTGAGTCAGACACGTCAAAGGGTACGCTTCGTCCCGATAATATTGAGTTCCTGCAAAGCCTGGGTTATCATGTCGTCAAAACTAGAAATATTCAAAGAACCCGTGTTTGATGATGGCATCGATCGAGAAGAGCTGCGCTCTTACTATTCACCAACTAAATCGTTTGGTAACAGCGATGAAATTGAAATAGCCATCAACCAACAAGATGCGTTCGTATGTCTGGCCGAGTCAGCTCTAATAATCGAAGGTGCTCTGGAACCTGTAGCAGTCCAAAATGCCACTGGTGCTTGTTATCTGTCAAATAATGGAGGAGCAGCTCTGTTTGAATCAATGACCTATGAGTTAAATAACAAGGAAGTGGAACGAGTGCGAGACCCATACACCACAACCATCATCAAAAGTCTGCTATCGTTCAGTAAGAATGAAGCCCAATCTCTTAGCAACGCCGGTCTGAATGTGTCGTCGGAGCACATCACCTTAAATGATAACAAGTTTCACATGCTCATACCTGTCTGGTTCCTCTTCAGTTTCTTTCATCATTTCAAAGGAGTTCTCTGTGGCAAACATACTTTCCGCTTTACAAGAGCTCGAAACGATTCCAACGGCTATTACAGCACAGGTACGGCACGAGCAAAAATTACCGTAACCAATATGTTTTTAAAGGTAAAACATGTATTTCCCAATGATAAAATGAAATTGGAACTGATGGATAAAATAGCCAAAGACACCTCTATATTTCTCGCATACCGCAAATGGGACATATATGAGTTACCAGCACTCAGAGATATCAACAGAGATGTGTGGGCTGTTAAAACTGCAACCAACTTGGAAAGACCTCGATATGTGATTATAGCATTTCAAACAGATCGTAAGGATAACGTGAAGAAGAGGTCAGACTATTTCGATAACATTGGTATGTTGGACCTCCGAGTGTTTCTAAATTCAGAATGCTACCCTTATGAATCTATGAATATGGATTTTGAGAAATCGAAATATGCAGAAGCCTATAACATGTATACAGATTTTCAAAAAAGCTTCTGTTATAAAAACATGTCGGAGCCTATCTTGAATTATGACGAGTTTAAAGACAGAGCTCTATTTGTGATTGACTGTCAGCACCAGAACGAGTCAATCAAGTCTTCAACGGTGGACATTAAGGTGGAGTTTATGAGTCACGCCAACTTCCCAAAAAATACTCGTGTTTATTGTCTGGTTATTCATGACAGTGTAATGGAATATAAACCTCTAACGGGCATCGTTAGAGCCATTATGTAATAATTGTATGTCATTTATGTATCAATATGTACAACTTAATTAATCCTAATAAATTTTTATTGTATGTAAAACAGTTGTTTTATTTTTATTTTGTTGCATTTTTATTAACCCCTTTCTGTCTGTCAGTCTAAGCAAAGACTTCGAGCTGTCATGACGTGTGTGTTAAACAGCTGTACAAGCTCAAACAAGATTATCTAAGATACTTGTTGGGCAATCAATTGTCTGTCTTTTATTACACAGCTCTGTCAGTCTAAGTAAAGACTTCGAGCTGTCATGACGTGTGTGTGTGTGTGTGTTAACAATCAACAACAGCGTCTATATGTTTTGTTTGGTTCAAGTGGATGTCATTAAACAACTGTGTTATTTCTATAACGGGGCCCCATTCAAGACCTCAACATACGTTAGTGTGTACTAAGCCGTGAAAAAAGTATGACGTCTCTTGCTGTATGTAAGTATACTATTATATTATTTATGTTTACATACAAACAATACTTATCAAACAATCCTCGTATATCAAAGTTTAATTTAGTTGTTTTAAATTGAGTTTTGTTACTTGTGTGTTTTTGATCACTCCCTATATAAATTTAGATTCATTCATTCAAAATACAAACACACTAACATAAACAAACACGCCGGCAATAAAACCAAGTCCCCGAGTTTTATTAGGCTATTAAAATAAACTCATTAACATATCTAGATGTAAATACGTTTTTCTTATTGATATAGTTTACTTCAAACGTTTTTTGTTATTAAATGATATTAGATAGGTAAATTGGTACGTGTTTTAAATTTCTTTTTACTATAAATAAACAATTGTTTTTTAAATTACAGTTCCTATTATTCAATTGGAATGTAATAGAGATACACCCCCTGCCTACACACACAAACTCAGCAGCCTCATAAACTCGTTTTATGTAACAGGTTTTTGTTTTATATATATACCCACTGATAACAAACTTTCATCGTATGTCTGAATAGCATAATCGGTTTAGCGACGTTTGCATATCTTAGTAAGTTGTATGGTTGGGGGTTCAAATCTAATTTCTGGCGAATGCTTTTCTTTCAAAAATCATATTTCAAATTAAATTCAAAATTTCAAATTACCCGCTCAATATATCTTCCTCATATATGTATGTGTGTGACTAAACCGAATGACTGTGTCCAACAGATGTCTCCCATCGAGCTAGAGAATATTCTCTACACTCTACAACTTTACAAATAGAATATTCTCTAGCTCGATGAGTCATATCTCTGGACACAACAGACAGAAATTTTCAAACAAATTCAAATTTCCCGCCAAAAACGAAATACCCTAACAAACTTCAATACACCTTAACAACAACAACACAATAAACAAACCAAACAGCTGTGTTTACGAACACCTAACCTTAATAAACAAAATACATAACCTTAATAAACAAACAGATGCATGGTAATCAACACACACATGACATAACCTTAATAAACAAATACAAACATAACCTTAATAAACAAACAGATGACACGTGAGCGAACATAACCTTAATAAACAAATACATAACCTTAATAAACAATCAGACAAACACACACATGGAGAGCTAACCTGACTTGTAGATATCTATGGACACACAGGTCAGACATCTTGGAACGCTTGTGACGTCATCTCAGGTTAGTTCCATAGAGAGAACCCGGCTTGCGACTGTCTATGACAGGTCAGCCATCTTGGAATGCTTGTGACGTCATCTCAGGTTAGTTCCATAGAGAGAGAACCCGGCTTGCGACTGTCTATGACAGGTCAGCCATCTTGGAATGCTTGTGACGTCATCTGACAGGTCAGGTGACATTTGACGTTGACACATGTCAGGTCAGGTGACAGCTGACGTTGACAGCTGTCAGGTTAGCTGACAGCTGACAGCTGTCAGGTCAGTGACATTTGACACCTGTCAAATCTGACAGGTCAGCTGTCAACTGTCACAGGTCTGCGCAGGTCAGCGCATGCGCATGACGTCATCGCGCATGCGCAGTAAAAAGTGGAGGGGATGAGCCCAGGTGCCGGACTATCTACTGATACAATTGTCACATATTTGACGTAAGCGAGTATCATATTTTGGTTGTGAATTATATACCTGGCATTTTACCCAATTTTATGTAGTTTACAATTAGCCATAAAATGTAATGTGTTTCATACATGCTAGTTTCTTTAGAAAATCAGGGGGCACCCGTAAATAGTAATATACAGGGACGTTCGCAAAATAAATAAAATAAATAAAGCAGTGGATTGGTAAAATTATGTTTTAATTAAAAGAAGGTATACTACAATGTATTGAGGCAGCGAGTTTTTTATGTGGACCATGTGTTCAAGCCGTTGACGAATGTGCGAGCGAGCATGTACGAAACAATTAGGTCGATAATTGTGTACGTAGCCGATATCTTTTCAACCGTAGTGACTGGGCCTGGATTTCTTTGTTCTCAGGCTGGGAGCGTGTCGAATTCATATAAAAGAACGTACGATTGGAACAGAAAGGGGAGACATTTTCTGTACCTCAGAGTTGTCTTACCCGCAAAGATGTCTTTGAACTTAAGGTTCTTTAAGCAGACTTGTGGACACTGTCCTGCTGGGAAATCCTGCGGCTAGTAAACAACAGCACACTATCGCCATTTGATCGATTCGAGTCGGTTTGTGTTGATGCTGAAAACTGTGGTTTTCTTTGGAATTGTGTCTGCCCTTTTGAACGTGCTTCTTCTGAAAAGTTTCCTGTGGTTATTAGGCAAGGCATACTATCGCCATGATCGATTCGGGTAGGTTTATGCTGTGTTGAACACTGTGGGGTTCGTAGAAACTCGTCTGAAGTCAGCTGGCTATAGTGCGGAAATTCTATAGGTAGTAGGTGCAGTATACTATCGCCAAGGTCAATTCGTGTCGGTTTATACTGTCACTGAACGCTGTAGGCTTCCTAACGACTCATCTGGGGTTTCAGTGTTCCATAGTGTAAACGGAGAAGCCACGAACAGAATGTTCGAGTACGCAGCCAACGGTGAGTGTATACATTTGAGTAATTTAGGTCATTTACAGACTATTTCTGAACAGCATATGCAAGATTTTGTCATATTTTAACACGATCACTTGCGCGCCCGCTTTCACTTCACTGAGTGTCCCTAGAGTCTAATGCTTTGTTCCATTTTGCTCCTAAACCTAAAATCACTGTAGTAAGGTTAATAGGTTAACTTATTTCGCTGCCCCTAGGGATAATAATACAATGCAGTGATGTAAACAGCAGTAAGAATTATTAGCTTAACTGTCAGTCATTCCTGCCCAAGATCAGAATCAATTTCCTCCAAACACGTACCTGTACTGTCTTATCAATTAATCTTTACATTTGAAAACAGACAACTTGTCTTTATTTACTATTTTTAAATTAGGAATTTTACCAGCTGATGTATTGTTTAATGAAATTATATTTGGAATTTAAAACCAGGCAGCATAGCTCTAATTGTGATATCTTTGAGACTTTAAATCAGGCATGTTATCAGCTCATGTATAATGTTATGAAACTACTTTCTTTTCACATTTGCAAGCAAAGAGCTTGGCGTTATTTAGCGCTTTTAAATTAGGAATTTTACCAGCTGATGTATTGTTTAATGAAATTATATTTGTCATTTAAGAACCCAGACAGAACAGTTCAAATTATCATATCTTCAAAAAGTTTTTAAATCAGGAATCTTACTAGCTCATATTTTGTGAACTAGTTATTCACCTAAAAGCCAGACAGCTGGGCCCTCATTTAATATCCTTGAACCTGGGACAAGGTGCTTTCTTAATGTATTACTGAAAGTAAATCATGTTTTTTTTGAAACCCCAAACAGCTAGGCTCTATTTAATTGTGATTAGGTACTTTCTTTATGTATTATTTGATAAAACTGTGTTTGTTTTGAAATCCAGACAGCTAGGCTCTATCTGATTCCCTTAAATTAGAAGTTAGGAATTTTCTTTTATGTTTTTAGTTAAGGAATTATGTCCTGTTTAGAAACCAGACAACTAGGCTCCATTGTATAATCTTAAATTAGAAGTTAGGAAATATCTTCATATATTGCTCAATGAAATTATTGCTGCTTTGAAATGTAGACACCCTGGCGTCAATGAATAATCATAAAACTTAAGTTAGGGATTTTTACAGTTTCTGTATTGCTTGTCGAAATTACCTGCACCTGAAAATCGGACAGATTGGCTCCGTTTAATATATTTGAAACTTAAAGTCGGTAACTTTATTAGCCAGCTTAATGAAATCATACATTTTTGCATTTTAAAGCTGACAGTTTGGCTCCACCTGATATGGTTGAGACCTGAAATTCTATTGACCTGTACATTTCTTAATGAGGGTAATTTTTACATTTGTGAGTGAGCCTCCCGGCTCCCCCTCAATGTCCCTCAACTGAAAACGAAAATTAGAAACCTGTGGTGTGCACTGAAACTGAACCGGGAACTAGAAAAGAAGAAATTTTAAGAAAGAAATCACTTTCCCCTGCGGATCGATATTTCTCTGTCTCCACAGCTAGAATGACATTCGGGTGAAGTTTTGGTTCACGAAGTTAAGTTCAGAACACGTAAGACCTGGTACAAGGCAATAATCCAAGAAGGATTCCGCGATATATACAGCTTCGCATGAATGAACCAAATTGGCAATCTGGAGGTCAGCAGTCAATCGAAGCACCTGTAGTGCTTGTCCTGACAGACAGGAAAGTGAGAGTTGTTTTGGAATCGTGTCCGTTTATTCAGCTAGGAAAATCTTCCCCTTCTCCCAGTTCAGATTGTAATTTCAGGAACTAAATTTGTCAAAGCAGATGGTATTTGAGTAAACTTTCTGCTTCTTGAAATGCTGATACCCGATAACATAAAGACCTGGGAAAACAGGCAATAATCCAGGAAGGATTTCGTGAAATTTAATTATCCTGCATGATAGTAGTGGAAAAGGCAACTCAAATACTTAGTACATCAAAACTTAACGATTTTAATTGCTGGAAGGGTGCAAGGGGAAGGTCAGTGAGTGGTGAGAAGGGTCCCGACGACTGTCATCATGCTCTACGGTACTGCACATTCAGTCCCGCATAAACCTGTTGAGTAAAAAGAAAAGTGAAACCAGAAGAATTAAATAAAACAAAATGAATTTTGAATATTGAAACAAAGATACGTATCTTAACCTTAATGCGCACGATACTGGAGACTGTGGCAGAATCGAGAGCATAGATGCAAGCGCCGGGGTCAATCATCTCCGAGACTGCAGATTTGGGTACAGTGCATATCGCTCTCCTTATCCAATCTTCCCTTATCTGACAGCTGTGGCGTTAAGCGGAGCCCATAGGTCTGGGGTGTGAAATTCCAATCCTTTGTAATTGTTGACGTAAAGGACAGTATTCAATAAATCAGGTATGTTATGAAGATGTTGTATTTTTTCTCGCAATGACCTAGATACCACAAATAACCTAAAATCACAAAGTAAATCTCCACTTGACCATTACGTGTCATGTCACAGTCACACTGTCAACATTGCAAGACAGACGAAATACTTTTCTTTAAAATACAGGGTGTTTAAATTATGCATTACACAACATCATGCTATGTTGCCATTTTAGTTGCATTCTTGCTTTGTGATTTACTTGTAAAATTTAATTAAGACCCTTAGGGGATATTACATATAAACAGCAAAGGTGTATTGAATATACAAAATAATGATGCATATTGCTTTTTGTGGTGTATTGTTGCAGCTTTATATCGCTGTAATGAAAAAGAAAAAAATCCTTGTCGCGTAACATCTTATCCTCACTTTAGTTCTGTGCTAAAGTATAATGATATTAGTTTCGCAATTGAACTCAAAGATATAAATAAATTTGAAAAAATAAATAATTTATCAATAAATGTATTTACGATTGAAAAAAAGAAAAAGAAAATTATAGTACCAGTTTGTCTATCAGAAAATAAGCTTACTGTTGCTCAGAAAACCACCAAAAGTGGTGACAGTGATGATGTGAGAAATAATGATATTAAAGGATTTAGAATTTTTCCCTTATTAAAAATTTATCTAGATTTTTACGTAAACAAGTAGGTTAATATAACCATCAAGTCTTCTTTTGTAATAAATGCTTAAACCACTTTTTACATCAATCTACTTTAAGCAAACACTTATTTCAATGTAAAAAAATGAATAAAACTAAAATAACTTTACCAAATGAAAATGAAAAAATACTGAAATTTTATAATTTCAAAAATAAAGAAAAAGTGCCTTTTGTTATATATGCAGATATCGAAAGTATCTTAAAGCCATACAAAGATCCCAAACCAACAGATAATTTGCAAAAATATCAGAAACATGAACCATTTAGTGTTGCTTACTACTTAAAATGTAGCTTTGATGACTCACTTTCTAAATTTAAGCTATATACTGGTGCGGATGGTATTGATTGGTTTACAAAATAGCTTCAAGAAATTGCAATGTAATTAACTAGTATTTTTTCAAAAGTAGTTCCAATGAAAAAATTAACAAGTAAACAATAACAAGAATTTATATCATCAAAAAATTGTCATATATGTTGCAAACCATTTTTAGTAACTGACAAAAACGTTAGAGATCATAATCATTTAACAGGCTAATATCGAGAAAGTGCACATAATAGCTGCAATTTGAAATATGTAGACCCACATTTTGTGCCTGTAGTTTTGCATAATTTATCAGGTTATGATAGTCATTTTCTAATTAAATCTTTAAGCTGTAATGTTCCTGGACAAATAAAGTTACTTCCTCTAAATAAATAAAGATACATTTCATTTTCAAAATATATACATAATACACATATAAACTTTAGGTTTCTTGATTCATTTCGGTTTATGGGGAAAAATTAGAGGAGCTAGTTTCTAAGTTAGAACATGACAAAAAAGTTATCACAAAATAATTTTGCCAAAATGAAAGTGAGTTCTGTTTACTGGAAAGAAAAGGAGTATTTCCATATGATCATCTTGATAATTGGAAAAAACTTAAAGATACTAAACTACCACCTAAAATGCTTTTTTTCAATAAACTGACTAAATCTGGTATTAAACAAACTGAATATGAACATGCTAGGAGTGTATGGAATAAATTTAATATTCAGAATCTGCAGCAATATGCTGAACTTTATTTAAAAACTGATGTCTTGCTTTCAGCTGACGTTTTTGAAAACTTTCGAGCCGAATGTTTAAAAACTTATGAACTAGACAGTCTACATTACTACACAGCTTCTGGACTTGCTTATGATTGTTGTTTAAAAATATCAAACATAAATTTATAATTAATGACAGATATAGATATGAAAATGTTCATTGAAAAAGTAATTCGTGGTGGGTTTTCACAGTGCTCCAATCGCTATAGTAAAGCAAATAAATATATGGGAGTGCACTACCAGGCTAACGAGCTTACGTCATATTTAATGTATTACATTAACAGCTATGAGCGCTGCTTTATCATATGGTGGCTTTGAATGGGTTGTCCCTATTAATTTCTATTCAATAGATATAAAAAATATACCTCACGATAATGAACAAGGATATGTATTTGAAGTTGACTTGGAATATCCAAAACACCTGTTTGAAACACATAAAGACTTACCTTTATGTCCTCGGCGTTGCATACCCCCAATGTCCAAGTCAAAACAGTCTAAATTATTGACGATATTAGAAAATAAAAGTAATTATATAATTCATTACAGAATCTAAAACAAGCACTAGATTAAGAGCTTAAAGTAACTAAAATACATAGAATTTTGAAATTTAAACAGTCTTGTTGGATGAAGTCATATATAGATTTAAATACACAATTACGACAGCAAAATAAAAATGAGTTTAGGAACAGTTTTTACAAACTAATGAACAATGCTGTTTTTGGTAAAACTATGGAAAATGTTAGAAAATATAGAGATGTTAGGTTGGTAATGACTTGGTATGGGAGATATGTAGAAAAAAATTTGATTGCAAAACCAAATTTTCACAGCCGCACTATACTTGAAAAAAAAAAACCTTAATGTTAATTGAATTAAAAAGATTAAACATTCTTTTTAATAAGCCAATTTATGTAGGGTTCTTCATATTAGACATTTACAAAACTTTTTTATATGATTTTCATTATAATTATATTATACCGAAATTTGGTAATAAAGCAAAACTTTTATATTTTTATATTTAACATTTTTTTGTTAATGCTATATACGAAGATATCAAAAAAGACATACATAAATTTGATACTTCTGATTACCCTGAGAAAAATGTTTTTGGAATGCCACAAGCAAATAAAAAAGTACTTGGATTGATGAAAAATGAAAACAAAGATAACATAATGATAGACTTCATAGATCTTAAATCAAAAATGTTTAGCACAAGAACATTGGACATTACAAAAGAGGGAGAAATTAAAAATGTAAATAACACAAAAGGTGTTAAGAAATCCTCTCTAAGAAAAATAATTTTAAAGCACTATTGTGTTTAATCAATCTAAATTTAAAACGTCACAAACACTAATAAAATAATATAAGCATAATGTATATTCCATTGAACAAATAAAGCTTACATTAACTCCATATGATGATAAAAGAAATGTTAATTATCTTACACCTAATACTCTTCCGTGGGGTTACATACATTGATAATATTAACAAATTTTAAGATATGTTATTGTTTATTAGTTTTAAATGTATAAACCAAATTTTATTTTGAATTGTTAGTTATCAAACAAAAGAAATCATTAAAAATGTTAACTTACCTTAAGATTTGATTATGTTGATTAGTTTAAAGTGTATTAGTTAAATTGTATTCTGTACAGTTAGTTATAAAACAAAATAAATCTTTTAAAACTCTATAGTGTTTTGTTATAATAACTTCCACAATAACAAAGATCAAATAATGGTAATTAAAATTTACGTAATAATTACTTTCCTTCAGAGGTTACACTGATGACTTTGAATTTTTTCTTTGTCTGTACTAATTTATAAATATAAATTAAACTAAGTTAAAATATTTCAATAGAAGATATAAAAGAAAAAATCAAGCAAGATTGTATCAAACAACTTATTTTCATATCTTAACTTTTCATTGTTTCTTAGTCCTCAGATCTTAACAAAATAAATAACAGGTAAAACAAAAAAAGAAACACCTAGGTCAGGTTAGCTCTGGCGAATGAATAGTGCGAAGTCGTATCGAAAAATCCAAAATCAAAACCCTACAGAGAACTAATAAACGCACAAACCAGCCGCTTAAAAAGGGGACATTGTGTACAAAAGGATCCCTTTCGAATTTCACAAAAACAAAACGCAAAAATTCATTCTCAGGGCCTTATTCCATAATTTCTGTCAGAACATAATAAAGTGATTATACTGAATCAAAAAATCGATGAACAGACTTTACACACTTAAGAGGTCTTCGCATTTCAGGTTCCTCGCCGCAGGAATGAACTCCCAAATACAAAACTTGACGGACAACCCAGACATCCTACCCAGAAAAACAGGAACAGCTTACTCGGAAAACAACAAATGGAAACTACTGCACGTGCATGACTTAAAACAATTACTTAATGATTATGCCAAAATAGAGCAATTTAATGCAGAAGCAATAAAATTGATAACCAAGGACTACCGACTAGTATACAAAAACATTATATTAACCCTTAAGTTTACAATAAGTAGCATAGACGATATATTTTATAGGATATTGCCGAATACCGCTAGTAATAATATAGACATCAACAGTTATAATAACATGAAACGACGTGGATTTATAGACGGGTTGGGATCGATTTTCAAATCGATTGCAGATTAAATCGACTCAGGGGACGATGAACAAATATATCAGATATTAGAAATATTAACTAGAGATCAAAACAAAATCCATGGATTAATGATCTTCATATAGGTCTTTAATGATAAAAGAAATTTTAGTATTCAATCAAAACATATAGAAATTAAGTCATAATCAGGAAACAATAACAACACGAATAAATGAATTAGAATAGACTATTGACAGCCTCAAGAGCGAACAGTTAACACAGTACCATAGAATAAAACATGCATGCAATTACCATTTTAAAATTAGGGATATTTTACAGGTCTATATTAAAACCCAAACTTATAATAAAAAACTTACCAAAATAAAAAATTACATAATAATCACAGGTGATCCAAACCAAAAAAATAAATAACATTAAAAACAGTTCAAATTGACTTGAAAATTATCTTTCAATTAGAAATACCATTAGTAGACGAATCAGATTATACATATTATTAACTATACACCTTACCCATACCAAAAAAGCTCAATATACATTCCCAATGATAATTCCAAGAACCAAAATCCTCATCCTCAGTAGCACACAATATGCCTATCGAAATGAAGAATGTCAACTTTAAAGAATCAAAAATGATAATCCAACCACGCTCAACGATAATAATCCATGTGAAATCAAGCTAATCAACTTCCAGAAACCGATAGATAATTGTAAACAAGAAACAGTCAAAATTAACAATACCACCGTTTCAAAATATGGTAACAGCCAATACGTCATAAAAGCACCGGAAGAAACAAAGATAAGAGTAATATGCGAGGAACAAGAAGAGACCAAAATAATAAAGGGAACAAAATTAGCGACCCTTAAACCAAATTATAATCTACAAGTAGGAAACAGATTTACAAACCAACTCAAACAACGTCATAAACACAGCAAATATTACAGTTAAATATTAGTATGGAGTCGCGCATCAACATTTCAACGTATTTTAAACATACTCGTTTATAACCAATTTTAATATAATAATTATATATTGTAATATTTTTATATGCCACTACGTATATGTTTTTTATTAGAATTCCTATTTACAGCGAAATAGTGTTATAATTACAATAGATATATCAAACAGCATACATTAACTACAAAGTAAAGAGGTATTTACGGGTCAATCTAGCAATTGATAGTTGCATCTTATAAATATAAAAATGTAAAAAAACAGGCTATTTTCGATATGCAGCGCAGTAAAGACAATAGCCAGATATGTATTGTTTGGCGTCACTATGACGCGCGTGTATTGAAACTTGCATTGCGTTTTATATGTTTGCATTTATGAAAAGCAATTCTCAATTGCTAAAGTGAAGATTCTCTGTACTTTGTGGTTTTTAATTACAAAATCACAAAGATACAGAGGTTGTTACGGGTCAACAATTTAATAACTTGATAATGCATAACGATACATACGTGGAAAAAGATCACGTATAAAGAGGAGCGCAGAATTAGCTGCTTCATAGTCCTCAGCATCATGTTCAAGTATGATAAGTGTAATAAATCTTTCTCGCGTCGAGATAATCTAATACGTCACCAGAATCAGTGCGGAAACGTCGTACGGGCTCTAGTACAGTGTCTGGCATGCTTCAGTTTTTTCATCAGAAGGGACCACATGATTAAACATTGGGGTCGCAGCCACCCAGGCATGCCTCTGCCTCCGAAAAGCGGTGAGTATAAGTCCTTATTTATAATAATTATTTACCATTGGTAATACATTATAATATAGCAACTATGCAGCATTTTCAAACTTGAGAGTAATGTTTTTAATTATTTAGAATGGCAAGTTTTCATTATAGTGCAACGCAGTAAGAGTGATACGTGTAGGAAATGAGAACTTTACAGTTATAGGAAAAATCTTGTAAAGAATGTGTTTCTGATTAGATAGAATAGCAAGTTTTCATTATATTGCAACGCAGTAAGATTGATACGTGTAGGAAATGAAAACGCAACCTACGGGGCCATACTCTGCCCATGAGCCGTCTGCTAGTGGGGTGAAGATAAAGGTGACTGCTGATGACGCAGGTCCATCAACCAAAAGGAGTGTTTCACGCTGTTTCACGTGTTGCCTAGTGTTCAGAGAACAGACGATATCTCATAACGGTCCTAATAGCCTTAAAAACGTGATTAGTAAAAACACCAAAATAATTAGTAGAAGTAGTTCAGTTTAAATTCTGTAAGGAAGTTATGTAAGCATTTCAATGAATTAGAGGTCAACATTGTATGGATTGACATTGAAATTATCACGTTCAGCATATAAACACATGAATTTGTAAATGTTATAGTCAACAAGGTTAAGAATCAAAATATGTTATTGTTTGGTAAATATAAAGGAGATTCATTGTAGTAAGATAATATAGTTAATTAAACCCGTTTCTAAAATGTAGACGGAAAAGATATAGTTCATTAAACAAGCTTCTGAAATGTAGTCGGTTAAATAACGCCGCGATAATTTTAATTTAATTATGTAAACACTGTTAATATTAATAGTCAATATGTCCATACCTACGTAAGTTTCTTTTATTCAATTTGTTATATCGTTATTACTATTGTTTATTAAGTTTTGTGCTTTAACATATGTGCTTCGTTCCTACATTTTATTGCTATAATTAACCTTCGCTTCCCTTCAACATGGTCCATGAAGTAAAAGAAAACATGGTCCTTCGAAGACAAGAGTAGTTGAAGAGCAGGGCCCTTCGACGAAAAAGAACCAGTGCCAGTGAAAATACAGTGCTCACCTAAACCTTATCAAATATCCTTTAACCCAAGTCTCCAAATACCCTTTATATTAGTGAAAATAATCAAGGCAGTACCAGAAGAAGGTCAAGTTCCAATAAAGCAAAAATACAGGGCAGAAAATGTCCGGGGCAGCACGAAAAAGAAGGTCAAGTTCCAATAAAGCAAAAATACAGGACAGAAGAGTCCGAGGCAGTACCAGAAGAAGGTCAGTTCCAATAAAGCAAAAATACAGGGCAGAAAACGTCCGGGGCAGTACCAGAAGAAGGTCAAGTTCCAATAAAGCAAATAAACAGGACAGAAAAGTCCAGGGCAGAACCAAAAAGAAGGTCAGTTCCAATATAGCAAATAAACAGATGCATACAGGGCAGTACCGAAAGAAGGTCAGTTCCAGTAAAGCAGATACAGGGTCAAAGACAACAATACAGGGTTAAAGACAAGATATAGGTCACAGGCAACCAGTAATCAGAATCAAAAAAAAAAGAACGAAGCATCAGACAAGGTAACAAAGTCATTTATTAAATCAAATTAAAATTAAGAAAGCAATGGAGGAATTAAAAATGCGTTCGAAAGAACTAAAATTACGGGTAAATTTATCCAAAAATTAGAAGTAGAAAAAATGAACGATAACGATATACCTATCAAATTTGAAATCAGAATAGGAAACGTAGAAAGGCAATGGGATAAAATTGAAGATGTCATAATGGATATAAAAATAATGACATAATTAGAAAATCTAGATGAAGCTCATTCGACGCTAAGCCAATGGTACGATAACGCCATGAAGAAGCTGAAGAGAGCAATTAACAAAGAAGCATACCGCTATTCATCACTGTTTCCAGAATTCGAACTACCAAAAATAAGAATACCAGTATTCACATGCAAGTATAAGGAACGGACAGCATTCCCAGAGGAAGTCCAAAAAGCAATAAATTCAATAATTGAGGAATTCTACGCAAAAATAGCGTCAAGGAATGATCATGAAAGATTCAATCTAAATTTAATTGAAGAAATACAAGATGTTGAAGAAGCAAGAAGCAATCATGAAAGGTTTAATTTAAATTTAAGTAAAGAAATGCCAGAAGTTGAAGAAGCCACAAACAAGCAAGAAATATTTGATTTAAGTTTAATTAAAGAAATGCCAGATGTAGAAGAAGCCACAAACGAGCAAGAAATATTCAACTTAAATTTAATGAAAGAAATACCAAAGATAGAAGAAGCCAAAGACGAGCAGGAAAGAGTGAATTTAAAAAGTTATCCAGATAATCTCATATCTGGAGCCAAATCAGCAGCGAAGAAAACTAATGTAAGTAGAGAGAGCAAGTTATTAAAAGGGAAGAAAGAAGCACAAGAAGTAAAACAAGCAGTATTACGAATAGAAAAAGTCCCAATAGAAACGAAGATAGGAAATAAAGAATTTTATAGAAAATGGTCCAGCAATAAGTCAAGAATGGTTGCCAAGCTGAATATTCCCAAATTTTGGATAATTCAACCAAGGGGCGAAGAAACAGCAACCACATCAAGAGTAGAAGTGAATGGTTTGACCAATGCGTCCAAGAAAGGAACCACGAAGCAGTTGAGGTATAAAGTAAGAGCAGTAAGAAGTAAAACCACCCAGAGATTTACACACACACTGGAGTGGAGTATGGAGGTCAGAAGCAGGGACAAGCAAAAATGGACAGAGGTCACAAAGTATACTGGGGCCATCCAGCAATAGTGGAGGGCTCACGAAAGCAAAACCACAAGGCAGATGGTTATAAGGTGCATGTTCGCAAGTTGAAGCACAGGGTTAGATGGAAGTTGAAGTGGAAGAAAGTACACGCAGGGCACATGGTAACAACCAAACAATGGCCGCTGCGTGGTCAAGTTCAGTCATGGGTCAATGGTAAAGCACTCCAAAAGGACTCAAGGTCGGCGTGGCTGGATTTTGTGGAGTGGGAAGAGCTCTGCAAGCAAAGCAGAGACAGTTCACACAACATGGAGGAGATACACCAGAAGGAAGACGAGATGACGTAGCCAACCCATCACCAGAAAGAAGGAAGAAATTGTTAGATCATGTAAATTATATTACGCTCCTAGAATGGTTTACATAATTCTATTATTTTAATCATTGTTATTTCTATTATGATACATAGAGTGTATCAAAAATATTATTTTATTTATTATATTACCATCCTAGAGCGGAATATATATAATTATATTATTTTAATCATTGTTATTTCTATTATGATACATAGAGTGTATCAAAAAATATTAATCATTAAGATTTATACTACCATCCTAGAGTAGTAGACATAATTGTATTGTCATTGTAATTATTGTTATGTCGATTATCTCACGTAAGGTTGTATTCAAAAAAGAACAATTTATTTATTATTACGATTACCCTCATAGAGTGGTATGCATAGTTATATCGTTTTAATTATTGTGATATCGTAAGATTAAATCCAAAATTAATAATTTTACTATTGAGTTCAGTAACATACCTAAGATTGTCTACACTTATTAAAGTATTAGTAGTTCAAATTCTCACCCTAGGGTACTATACAACTTAACATTCTTGCGATGATTATAATTAGTGCCAAACCTAGGTCAAAGATAAATTAAACATTTAGGTCAGACCCATCGATCGAGCTGTCATTCTTTTGACTTGGCAGTATGTTCAGAGAACATATGATATCTCATAACGGCCCTAATAGCCTTAAAAACGTAATTAGTAAAAACACCAAAATAATTAGTACAAGTAGTTCAGTTTAAATTCTGTAAGGAAGTTATGTAAGCATTTCAATGAATTAGAGGTCAACATTGTATGGATTGACATTGAAATTATCACGTTCAGCATATAAACAATAACACATGAATTTGTAAATGTTATAGTCAGCAAGGTTAAGAATCAAAATATGTTATTGTTTGGTAAATATAAAGGAGATTCATTGTAGTAAGATAATATAGTTAATTAAACCCGTTTCTAAAATGTAGACGGAAAGGTTTAGTTCATTAAACAAGCTTCTGAAATGTAGTCGCTTAAATAACGCCGTGATAATTATAATTTAATTATGTAAACATTGTTAACTTTTAATAGTCAAGATGACCATACCTAAGTAAGTTCTTTTATTCAATTTGTTATATCGTTATTACTATTGTTTATTAAGTTTTGTGCTTTAATATAGTTACCAATATACCGTTATCTATGTCATACATATGTGCTTCGTTCCTACATTTTATTCCTATAATTAACCTCCTCTTCCACCCTCAAACACCTAGACATTGACAAAGTATGTAATAATGCATGTTTATATATATAACAGTATTGTTAGCGAATTATTTAATTACTTATAATGTGTGACGAATTTTCATACAACTAATGAACCTAATTTGAAACCTTTAAGTATGAATTTAAGAGTATGGTAGCGAATTTTTATACAATTCTTTATGCTGTTATTAATCTAGAATTTTGTAGTGAGGTGTAATATTAATTATTGTTAGCGAATTTTCATGCAATTCTTTATGCTGTTATTAATCTAGATTTTGCAGTGAGGTGTAATATTAATTATTGCCAGCGATATTTCAGGAAAGTATTTATGCTGTTATTATTCTAGATTTTTTTTAGCAAGACTTAATTATTGTTCGCGAATTTTCATGATATTATTATTTATGTGTTATTAATCTAGAATTTGGTAGTGAGGTGTAATATTAATTATTGTAAGCGAATTTTCATGCAATTCTTTATGCTGTTATTAATCTAGAATTTGGTAGTGAGGTGTAATATTAATTATTGTAAGCGAATTTTCATGCAATTCTTTATGCTGTTATTAATATAGATTTTGCAGTAAGGTGTTATATTAATTATGGCCAGCGAATTTTCAGGAAAGTATTTATCCTGTTATTAATCTAGAATGTTGTAGTGAGGTGTAATATTAATTATTGTTGGCGAATTTTCAGGAAAGTATTATATATGTTTTTTCGCTTTACAGGTATTATTTGGATCTCATCTTTTGAGTTTGGAACATAAAAATAGAGCCTGTGTTGATGGGGAAGATGGGATCCAAATAATCAAGCATGCATTCGACACGCGACTGACCACATTCCGGGTTCCAGCTGAAGATGTGATCAACATCAACGACTTCCTACAGTATACCCGCTCCAAGGCCTTACATACTGTAGGAAAGAAGATGGAGCAGCTTGGGTGTTTGAAAATTAGTCTCGAGTTGTTTGGTCTTTACCATCACCCAACCAAACAGCTCGAACAAACCAAAAGCTTCAACAGCAAGGCAACACCGATCACTACACCCGGAGAGGTAGCTGATATAGTGGGGAGACTCGAAGATGTTATGAAAACCAAAGCCCAAGGGTTTCAACACAATGAAAGCGGTATAGTATTTACTATTATATATTTATAGTGGGGAGATTCGAAGATGTTATGAAAACCAAAGCCCAAGGGTTTCAACACAATGAAAGCGGTATAGTATTTACTATTATATATTTATTTTATGGCTGTAATATGTTTAGATTTCAGAGATATGTATAGCATATTTATTTCAACAACCAAGGCATTTTGTAGGTGCAGCAAGAAATCTTTTTTTTATTTTGTTTTCAGCTTCCAAGGTGTCTGTATTTACATATTTTATTATGTTTTCTAGATATAGACGTTGCAACGTATTTATTTCAGCAACCAAGGCGTTTTGTAGGTGCAGAAATAGGTCTTTTTTATTTTTTCAATTTTTCCAATCACACAAAATGTTATTGTGTAATTATACATGATTGCGTCATCGAATACGCCCCACTCTCCAACCTAGTACGTTATATAATGTAAGTGTTAATTGATCTACACGGTAGTTCGAGATGAAGATTGTAGTTGTAGATACACAGGGCTTCTGCATACCAGAGTATACACCTAAAGAATTAGCAATCTATAATGGCTATCAAACTGCACATTATATGTGTCACCGAGGCCGAAAAATTCATTAAATGCAGATATAGTTAGACAAATCAAATTTCTACATGGAACACACTACCTTGATTATGATTGTGCCAGTGTTGCTTTAGAAGAACTGCCCAACATATTAGAAAAACATCTTATCAAGCAACAGGTGGATAGAATTTACGTGAAAGGTGTTATCAAGAAAAGTTTTATTACCGATATACTGTTGAGATGTGGCTACAACGTAGATTTTATTAATTTAGAGAGTGATGTAGGATGCCCCAAACTTGTAGCAGATACATCTCTATGTATGGAGCACACGGTTAGATTTAATGATAATAGAAAATGTGTTTGTAGTATTAATAACTGTGTGTTATTATTTACTTATCTTGTACACTTGTTACCAAAATAACTTGTAAATTCTATATGTTTTTTATTGACTATTTTAAACTACATTTATTAATATTTATTTCCAACCACATTAGTCGCTCCAACATCCATCCACTTTCGGCTTCTGCAAACTCTAACGCTTTTGTGTAAATCTCATCGACGAATTCCTCAAATATATTTTCAAAATTAGTTGAAACTGTAACATTTTTATTTTTAGTATTGAATGACTATATTTCTTTTCTATTTCGACTTTGGAGCACATACAAACCAAAGAATTCCAAATTTATTTTAATTGTATCGTGTTTAGCTAGAGCAGCTTCAATTAGTTGAAAGAATACATGTTTCACGGCTTTTATGGCGCCCTCTATGTTATTACCATCCGTATTAATACGATAAGTATCAGCTCTATTTTTGAAAGCTTGAGTCAACAACTGTACCTTTTTAACCTCCCACGGCTCACATACTTCTGCTTTATGAGCCTCACTAAGCAAATTGTAACGAGCATGATTCACAATATCTCATGTTATTTTCTTTGTTAGACAATTGCCTCAATGATGGTTGCTTATAGACTAAAATAAAAACATATTTCCTTTCTATATATTTATTAACACAAGTGTTTGAGATACATGTTTCTAAGTGAGCTGCTACATTTAACAGAACAGTATATTAACATAAATATAGCTAGACATATAAAAAACCACATGATATAAATATAAAAATATAGTTTTAGGTGAATAGATAGGAATCAGTTAACACAAGAGTTCCCATCATCAAACATAAACATAAGTTTATAATGAACAATATCAGATTTTATTTTAGACATGTTGCAAGTTGACACTTCAACTAGTTCATCGTTGTGTAGAGGTGTTCTTGGCAAGCCAGACCACATCATGCAATCATCGGTGTCGAAACAAATTCTCACTTCTGTCACATCAAAAGAACATTTTATATAGTATGCGAATGAATACGGTATATGTTTGTGAGTCTTTTGTGTCAAGGACTCGAAGCAATTTTGAGGCAGTTCAGCTTCTAAAGGGGACAAAAGACTCAAAATCAGCGTACACAACGAAAGGAACAGGCATTTTCTTTTCGAAATCGACAAACCTAAGTAAATTCTCCGGTGTGTATTTACCATATTTATCCTTGCGTAAGTTGGTGGTGGGTAAATTAACTCTAACATGATTACAATCATATTTCTGATGCTCTAGTAATTTTGCTTCTGTTCCAAAAAAGACTAAACAACCATCACATTTTTTTGTTGTTACAGTGTTTTGAAATCTGACTTCTCAAAAGACGAGACATATCTTTTATTTAACAATAATGCGTATTGCTTTCGATCTCATCTGTTAATAATAAATTGATATGTCTCGTCTTGCGAGAATTTGTAAAATATAGGGGACCGCATACACCATAGTAAAATTTGTTATTATCAAAATGTTTCTCTAATCCGTAAACGTTAACTGACATATCATTCTGCTCTTCAGATTTGGAAATTTGGTTTAAAGATACAGGAAACTCTATACCTGAAAAATCCAACTCGTTCTCATAAGGCTTATAATGAGATATGCGTTCTTAACTGTATTCTGCAGGGTGGAGGGCCGCCAGGACTGACCACATAAAACATCGCTCGTCGTCGTTTTGGATATTCACCACGGCCTTCTAGGTAGCTCCATGTATGAGCTGCCTCCGAGTGGAGATTACCTTGCCATGTTAATCTCCAACCAAAGCCAGTTTTTCAACACCCAACCTATAAAGAAATATGTATAAGTAACAGTTTAATACTAAACAAATATTAACAGCAGTCTCCTAGAGCTGAAAAATAAAAAAGACCTATTTCTGCACCTACAAAACGCCTTGGTTGCTGAAATAAATACGTTGCAACCTCTATATCTAGAAAAAAGTCTGGACGCAGCAAGTGCGTTATGGTAGTGAATTTTCATACAAATGTTAATAGCAAATATGTGTTTTTTTAAGAAAGCAGGCATCAAATTTGGTTACCAGTATAACCAATAAAAACAATGTGCCACGTTTCATCAAAATAACTTTATTGTTTGAAAATGTACAAAAATTTTCGAAAGTAAACTTAAAGTGTTCCCGAAAAAACTCGTTTCTTGATAAACCTTATAGGTTAATAGCAAATTAACCTATTCAAATATGAAGCATCTGATCAACATTCGCAACCATAACGCACTTGCTACGTCCAGAATTTCTTTTCTTACAAACATGCATTATATTTCGATGGAAAGGCAAAAATGCAATAACATATATCGTGTTCGATTAAAAAAAAAAAAGAAAATTTGTATCACCAACGACTTATGGGCCATCCTGTGATTGAAATAATTTTTTAAGATGTAGCTCAAGACACCCTATAATTAATATATACAATTTTTTTTTCATATCTTGTATAATAACCGATATATTGAGCTTTATTGATTTTTTACGAAAATTCGACAAAAATTATACACCATTAAACGATAAACCCTATAGCCAAGGCTACTGCCAAGCATCAGAGAAAGGGTCTATTTGAAATGAATTTTCTGGAAATATTTTAGTAAAATGAAGGGCAATCACGGTTGAAACTAAGACTTAAGGGTTTGTAAAACATTCTTCTTGAGACATTTTATTTCCATAGCCCGTATTAGATTCAAGTTATTTGCCTAAATGTTGCCTATTTTGACATTTTCAATCGCAACTTTGACGTTTTGAGGAAAACCCCAATTTATTTTTCTTTCAATGCCTATAACTTTTTTGTCTTTTGACATACATATTTTGACCTAAATTTTGGTAGGTAATTTACCTATAAGGATATAAACCAGCGTACCAAATTTGGTTGCCCTGACACACACACACACACACAAATATATATATATTATATATATATATATATATATATATATATATATATATATATATATATATATATATATATATATATATATATATATATATAATATATATATATATATATATATATATAAACATATAAAAATTGAAACTGACCCTGGATATGTGTTCTGGGAGGCCTAATTAGCGCTCATTTGAAGAAATTTTTTCAAAATTCAAAAGTCGGGATCTCCTCATTAGTGATTTTTTTTAAAAGAAAATTCACTAACATAATAAAATACGTAAATACAAACACCTTGGAAGCTGAAAACAAAATAAAAAAAGACTTCTTGCTGCACCTACAAAATGCCTTGGTTGTTGAAATAAATATGCTATGCATATCTCTGAAATCTAAACTTATTAAAGCCATAAAATAAATATACAATAGTAAATACCATACCGCTTTCATTGTGTTGAAACTCTTGGGCTTTGGTTTTCATAACATCTTCGAGTCTCCCCACTATATCAGCTACCTCTCCGGGTGTAGTGATCGGTGTTGCCTTGGAGTAGATAGTGGGGCACCTGGGACCATCCCCTCCACTTTTTACTGCGCATGCGCGAGTCATCATGCGCATGCGCTGACCTGCGCAGACCTGTGACAGTTGACAGCTGACCTGTCAGATTTGACAGGTGTCAAATGTCACTGACCTGACAGCTGTCAACGTCAGCTGTCACCTGACCTGACATGTGTCAACGTCAAATGTCACCTGACCTGTCAGATGACGTCACAAGCATTCCAAGATGGCTGACCTGTAATAGACAGTTGCAACCCGGGTTCTCTCTATGGAACTAACCTGAGATGACGTCACAAGCATTCCAAGATGGCTGACCTGTAAGAGACATCTGCAACTCCGGGGTTCTCTCTATGGAACTAACCTGAGATGACGTCACAAGCATTCCAAGATGTCTGACCTGTGTGTCCATAGATATCTACAAGTCAGGTTAGCTCTCCATGTGTGTTTGTCTGATTGTTTATTAAGGTTATGTCATGTGTGTTGATTACCATGCATCTGTTTGTTTATTAAGGTTATGTATTTTGTTTATTAAGGTTAGGTGTTCGTATACAGACTGATTACCAAGCCATTTTGATTGTTTATTAAGGTTATGTTTGTATTTGTTGATTAAGGTTATGTTCGTACACACACACACACACACACACACACACAGCTGTCTGTATTTGTTTATTAAGGTTATGTTCACACACGTGTTGATTACCAGTCATATGATTGTTTGTTAAGGTTATGTTTGTATTTGTTATTTGAATGCAAACAGACATGATAATACAAGAGTGTACTTACATACAACAAGAGACGTCAGCCTTCTTTCACAGCTTAATACACACACTACTGAACAGGTGTCTTCTGTGTTGAGGATACAGACAGACAGACAACTGATTGCCATTGTTGAAGCTTATACATGCTGTTTAACAAACACGTCATGACAGTTCAAAGTCTTTGCTTAAACTGACAGATGCATGTGTATTTGAAAGAAAAGCATTCGCCTGAACTTAGATTTGAACCCACGAACCTCGAATCAGCCGTTGTTTGCTTTACATATATACACTGTCCCTAAACCAATAGCTCCACAGACACACACGTTAAAAGTTTGTTCGCTGTTGTATATATAAAACAAAGCCAGTTGTTGTTGACATATGAGGTTAGGTGTTTGTATACATGTTGATTACCAATCATCTGATTGTTTAGTAAGGTTATGTTTGTATTTGTTATTTGAATGCAAACACACATAATAATAAGAGTGTACTTACATACAGCAAGAGACGTCATCCTTGTTTCACGACTTAACACATACTGAACAAGTGTCTCTGTCTCTTGAAGGATAAACAACGTTTTACAGTTGTTAACCTTGATCCTGTTTGAGCTTGTCTGTGTATCTGTTTAATATACACAAGAGAGAGGCCCTCTTAAAGGTAAACAACCTGTCAGTTGATGACCTTGTGTTATATCTGTTCAATAACCCCACATTATTCGTGTTTGAGCTTGTCTAGAATACAGTCGTTAGAAGTATGACATCATCCATGTATTTTAGCAGATGTACCACAAGATAAGTTTGTTCAGGATATTATTGCTTTAAGACATACTTTTTAATTGTATTACAAAATAAAAACACATTAATTTTAACAAAGACTTTTATTTGATTCTAAGTACAAGTATGTAAACTCTTTGTTGGAATACATTTATAGAATTATTAACATTAGATGGTTCAGTGTTGCGTTGGTGCTGTTGTTGTTGTTGTCGTCGGTGTCTCTTCATGGCTGTGGGCTTACTAGGTGATAACACTAGCTTCTTTTAGTTCTTCCAAGATTGACTGAATTTCGTTGTTATGAGCAGTATTACCTGCAACTTGGGAAGCCACTAAAAGTCTAAGTCTGTCAACCAACTCGTTTATGTCATTCCAATACACATAGGCTATTTGTTTGTTATTTTGTATCATATAGTTGTTGGTGCTGATGTTGTTAGGGCTCATGCCGTTGCTATCGCTGCTCTTATCACTCTGAGTTTTAAGTTCAGTCTTTTGTTTTTTGTTAAGATGTCTGTCGTTGCTGTCGTCATCGTCTTCCTCGTAGGTGTAACCAAAACCTTGAGGAGTTGAGGATCTACGACCTCGTGGATTTATCACTGGTTTTATTAGAGTCAGATACTTTTCAGAGGAACAACCCTTGGTTCGGGCGTTAGGATCATAGTTCATTTTATAAACACTAGTTGCTTCTAGAATATCTCTATAGTGTTGAAGATCGTCATAAGTATACCCCCGGGGTCTTTTCATAAATAACAATTCTAGCAAACCTTGTGTTTGCGGGTATCTCCTTTGGCCCAGTTGAATCTCAGCATCAGTAAAGTCTAAGTGTTTGTTACCAAGACTCCAGCTACCGGTATCTTTAGCGTAGCGGGCACCATACGTTTGATCAATGGTACCGAGCCTTGGTGGTTCAGTAAAATACTTGTCTACATAATATCGAACTCGGTCAGGATATTGCTCCAAAAATTCTTGATATGCAGGGTTGGTTGTGACAGTTTGTAGGTCTGCCTCAAGCTCTTCAAATGTTGGGATGTCCTCATCGGAACTTGTCGCCTCAGCCTCTTCCCTTGGTTCAGCTTCAAAAACTTCATGGTCTTTAAGGAACTGTACTTGGGGTTTCGTTTCTGGTATATCGACTTCGTCTTTGATTTGTTCAACCTTTAGTGGTTGCGGTGGCTGCTGCTGCTGCAGTGCTGCTGTGTTTTTAGATATTTCACTTAGGGGCTCAACAAGTGGTTTATATAAACGTTGCAGAGCATCATCATTCTCAGCTCTGTTAAGTTTAAGCATTAAATGTTTTTTTCGAATATTGTCAGCAAGTTGTAAAATCCTTTTCTTAACTTTTTGCTCTTCCTTACCCAACACTTCCATTGTGCTACAACTGTTTGGTGTTACCAGACGGTCTAATCATTTGGTTGAGCGATACAGGTTGTGTGGTGGTTTAACATATACTGACTCCGTCACGGTACATGCCTTCTTATTTATCACGATGTCCGGCTGTCTTGTTAGACAGCTGTGTTAGACAGCTGTCTGTTAGACAGCTGTGTGTTAGACAGCTGTGTGTTAGACAGCTGTCTGTTAGACAGCTGTCTGTTAGACAGCTGTCTGTTAGACAGCTGTGTGTTAGACAGCTGTGTGTTAGACAGCTGTCTGTTAGACAGCTGTCTGTTAGACAGCTGTGTGTTAGACAGCTGTGTGTTAGACAGCTGTCTGTTAGACAGCTGTCTGTTAGACAGCTGTCTGTTAGACAGCTGTCTGTTAGACAGCTGTCTGTTAGACAGCTGTCTGTTAGACAGCTGTCTGTTAGACAGCTGTCTGTTAGACAGCTGTGTGTTAGACAGCTGTGTGTTAGACAGCTGTGTGTTAGACAGCTGTATGACAGCTGTATGACAGCTGTATGACAGCTGTGTTAGACACCTGTATGACATCTGTGTTAGACACCTGTGTTAGACAGCTGTCTGTCCTGTCTACCATTGTTAGAATAATATATATCTATCGAATCCTTTTCTATATCGACCTTTGTGTACATCGTTTTCCTTCACAATCACCAACACACCATACTTATTATCTTTCCAGCATTGGTGGCAGATAGTTTTAAATTGTTTAAAGTCCATATCGGTGGTTACATGATCGTCGTACACATGTTTTAAATTGGTTTCATCTTGCTTGAATAACACAATAACATTGGTGTTGTCACGTACCAGATGCTTGGGTATTCGTGTATATGTTTGACAGAGATAGAATGAATCAATATTCTTATGTCTGCCCATACTGAAGTATGCTCTTATTTTATCTTGTTTGTCACAAGCTACATCATCAAATATAAACACAGAGTTGTCCTTGGCATCTGCCGGATCTAATATTTCATCGTTTTCTCTATAAGGATAGTAACCAACACCTTTTGTTGCATTCATCACCTCCTTTAACATCTTGTATTTCGGTTGATACAGAGACTTTGAATACACATACAGGTTATCAAATTTTAAACCGTTTGCTTCAAACAATAAACTCAGCATGACATTAGTTTTACCACAACCACTCGGACCACATATGATACAGCGAACGGTGTTTGGAAAGAGAGGACCATGCCTCAGTTGTTGTTGAGCTGTGTCCGTAACAACATCGTCTATATTTGTAATGGGTAAGGCAGAAGCGTGTTTGCTGGTACGCATCTTAACTTAAACTAAACTATATTTTATTGGGTGTGTATATATATAAATGAATGCAAGTGAGACACCCAGTCAGTATGCATGTTGGTGTCACAGAGTGAGGGTTGTTATTAACAAAGACAGATACAGGTTTTGCTGAAACGTTGCTAGCGTTACAAACACCATGAAAGTTAACAGAAAACTTGATGAGGGGTTTTATGTAATCAACTCGAAGCCAAAGAAGAAGGTCCCCTTTAAAAACATACTAAGTCTGATTGAGGAAGTTATAAAAGATAGAAACCTTATTCCAACAGCGAACGCCGTGTTTGATATAGCTCATACAATCGTTAGAAACATTGGTGGACGTAAGAATGTGCAGAAACCTCGAGTTATTCCAATACCTAAAAGTGGAGGCTTCCTTCCGTTGTTGCCTCTTATATTTGGTGGGCTGTCAGCACTAGGAGCTCTGGGTGGCGGTGCTGCAGGTATTGCCAAAGCCGTGAACGATGCCAAGTCTGCGAAACAGAAACTAGAGGAGGAAGAACGACACAATAAAACAATGGAAGCCATCGCGATGGGTAGGAGAGGGAGTGGCTTGAAATTTAAGCCAAAATGCAAGAGACTGGGCAAAGGCATGTATCTCAAGAAACAGCGCTACGGTTATGGGTTGTATCTGCAAAAACCAATGCAATAAAAGACTGAAACAGTAGCCTGTGTGTATCAGTCATGGCGCACACCTTTGTGTTGAAAGACCGCAGCTCCCATCTGTCGTCAGACTACCATCCACCAATTGTTTTGGATGGTAATTATGCTGTTGCCTTGATAGGCTTTCACACCTACAACAACATACCCAACATCTATGAAGGTAAAAACAAATTTCATGTAAAAGAAGGAACCGGTTGGCGAACCATCACGATACCCACCGGTGCTTATGAAATAACACACTTGGAAGAGTTACTTCAAAATGAACTTGTTGGTGCTACAGCAACACACGAACAAAAGCAACAGGCTCTGATTCTGAGACCTAATCCGAACACCATCAAATGCAGACTAAAGTGTTATACAAATGTCAGTTTTGAATTTGATGGTTCGATTGGGCGAATGTTGGGCTTTTCAAAACAAGTTCTTCAGCCGGACACCTTTTATGAATCTGATTTACCTGTTGATATAGTGGATGTTAGACAGATTCGCATCGAAACCAATATCGTGTCTGGTTCCTATTATAACGGACAACCCTCACATACGCTGTATGAGTTTGCTCCGATGGTTGATCCTGGCTACGCAATCGACATAGAACCTAAAAATTTAATTTACTTGCCGGTGAACAAGCAAGAGATTTCCAATATAAGCATCGACATCGTCGACCAAGATTCAGTTCCTGTCAACTTTCAAGGTGAAGAGGTGTCTGTTCGCTTGAAACTTATAAAAGTTGCTTAGTATGTTGGTCTTCAAGGATATAAAAGCAAGTGCATCTACCACATCAAATTCAGTTGAGTCAGACACGTCAAAGGGTACGCTTCGTCCCGATAATATTGAGTTCCTGCAAAGCCTGGGTTATCATGTCGTCAAAACTAGAAATATTCAAAGAACCCGTGTTTGATGATGGCATCGATCGAGAAGAGCTGCGCTCTTACTATTCACCAACTAAATCGTTTGGTAACAGCGATGAAATTGAAATAGCCATCAACCAACAAGATGCGTTCGTATGTCTGGCCGAGTCAGCTCTAATAATCGAAGGTGCTCTGGAACCTGTAGCAATCCAAAATGCCACTGGTGCTTGTTATCTGTCAAATAATGGAGGAGCAGCTCTGTTTGAATCAATGACCTATGAGTTAAATAACAAGGAAGTGGAACGAGTGCGAGACCCATACACCACAACCATCATCAAAAGTCTGCTATCGTTCAGTAAGAATGAAGCCCAATCTCTTAGCAACGCCGGTCTGAATGTGTCGTCGGAGCACATCACCTTAAATGATAACAAGTTTCACATGCTCATACCTGTCTGGTTCCTCTTCAGTTTCTTTCATCATTTCAAAGGAGTTCTCTGTGGCAAACATACTTTCCGCTTTACAAGAAGTCGAAACGATTCCAATGGCTATTACAGCACAGGTACGGCACGAGCAAAAATTACCGTAACCAATATGTTTTTAAAGGTAAAACATGTCTTTCCCAATGATAAAATGAAATTGGAACTGATGGATAAAATAGCCAAAGACACCTCTATATTTCTCGCATACCGCAAATGGGACATATACGAGTTACCAGCACTCAGAGATATCAACAGAGATGTGTGGGCTGTTAAAACTGCAACCAACTTGGAAAGACCTCGATATGTGATTATAGCATTTCAAACAGATCGTAAGGATAACGTGAAGAAGAGGTCAGACTATTTCGATAACATTGGTATGTTGGACCTCCGAGTGTTTCTAAATTCAGAATGCTACCCTTATGAATCTATGAATATGGATTTTGAGAAATCGAAATATGCAGAAGCCTATAACATGTATACAGATTTTCAAAAAAGCTTCTGTTATAAAAACATGTCGGAGCCTATCTTGAATTATGACGAGTTTAAAGACAGAGCTCTATTTGTGATTGACTGTCAGCACCAGAACGAGTCAATCAAGTCTTCAACGGTGGACATTAAGGTGGAGTTTATGAGTCACGCCAACTTCCCAAAAAATACTCGTGTTTATTGTCTGGTTATTCATGACAGTGTAATGGAATATAAACCTCTAACGGGCATCGTTAGAGCCATTATGTAATAATTGTATGTCATTTATGTATCAATATGTACAACTTAATTAATCCTAATAAATTTTTATTGTATGTAAAACAGTTGTTTTATTTTTATTTTGTTGCATTTTTATTAACCCCTTTCTGTCTGTCAGTCTAAGCAAAGACTTCGAGCTGTCATGACGTGTGTGTTAAACAGCTGTACAAGCTCAAACAAGATTATCTAAGATACTTGTTGGGCAATCAATTGTCTGTCTTTTATTACACAGCTCTGTCAGTCTAAGTAAAGACTTCGAGCTGTCATGACGTGTGTGTGTGTTAACAATCAACAACAGCGTCTATATGTTTTGTTTGGTTCAAGTGGATGTCATTAAACAACTGTGTTATTTCTATAACGGGGCCCCATTCAAGACCTCAACATACGTTAGTGTGTACTAAGCCGTGAAACAAGTATGACGTCTCTTGCTGTATGTAAGTATACTATTATATTATTTATGTTTACATACAAACAATACTTATCAAACAATCCTCGTATATCAAAGTTTAATTTAGTTGTTTTAAATTGAGTTTTGTTACTTGTGTGTTTTTGATCACTCCCTATATAAATTTAGATTCATTCATTCAAAATACAAACACACTAACATAAACAAACACGCCGGCAATAAAACCAAGTCCCCGAGTTTTATGAGGCTATTAAAATAAACTCATTAACATATCTAGATGTAAATACGTTTTTCTTATTGATATAGTTTACTTGAAACGTTTTTGTTATTAAATGATATTAGATAGGTAAATTGGTACGTGTTTTAAATTTCTTTTTACTATAAATAAACAATTGTTTTTAACATTACAGTTCCTATTATTCAATTGGAATGTAATAGAGTTACCACCCCTGCCCACACACACAAACTCAGCAGCCTCATAAACTCGTTTTATGTAACAGGTTTTTGTTTTATATATATACCCACTGATAACAAACTTTCATCGTATGTCTGAATAGCATGATCGGTTTAGGGGCGTTTGCATATCTTAGTAAGTTGTATGGTTGGGGGTTCAAATCTAATTTCTGGCGAATGCTTTTCTTTCAAAAATCATATTTCAAATTAAATTCAAAATTTCAAATTACCCGCTCAATATATCTTCCTCATATATGTATGTGTGTGACTAAACCGAATGACTGTGTCCAACAGATGTCTCCCCTCGAGCTAGAGAATATTCTCTACACTCTACAACTTTACAAATAGAATGTTCTCTAGCTTGAGGAGTAAGATCTCTGGACACAACAGACAGAAATTTTCAAACAAATTCAAATTTCCCGCCAAAAACGAAATACCCTAACAAACTTCAATACACCTTAACAACAACAACACAATAAACAAACCAAACAGCTGTGTTTACGAACACCTAACCTTAATAAACAAATACATACATAACCTTAATAAACAAACAGATGCATGGTAATCAACACACACACATGACATAACCTTAATAAACAAATACAAACATAACCTTAATAAACAAACAGATGACACGTGAGCGAACATAACCTTAATAAACAAATACATAACCTTAATAAACAATCAGACAAACACACATGGAGAGCTAACCTGACTTGTAGATATCTATGGACACACAGGTCAGACATCTTGGAATGCTTGTGACGTCATCTCAGGTTAGTTCCATAGAGAGAACCCCGGAGTTGCAGATGTCTCTTACAGGTCAGCCATCTTGGAATGCTTGTGACGTCATCTCAGGTTAGTTCCATAGAGAGAACCCGGGTTGCAACTGTCTATTACAGGTCAGCCATCTTGGAATGCTTGTGACGTCATCTGACAGGTCAGGTGACATTTGACGTTGACACATGTCAGGTCAGGTGACAGCTGACGTTGACAGCTGTCAGGTCAGTGACATTTGACACCTGTCAAATCTGACAGGTCAGCTGTCAACTGTCACAGGTCTGCGCAGGTCAGCGCATGCGCATGATGACTCGCGCATGCGCAGTAAAAAGTGGAGGGGATGGTCCCAGGTGCCCCACTATCTACTCCTTGGTGTTGAAGCTTTTGGTTTGTTCGAGCTGTTTGGTTGGGTGATGGTAAAGACCAAACAACTCGAGACTAATTTTCAAACACCCAAACTGCTCCATCTTCTTTCCTACCGTATGTAAGGCCTTGAAGCGGGTATACTGTAGGAAGACGTTGATGTTGATCACTACATCTTCAGCTGGAACCCGGAATGTTGTCAGTCGCGTGTCGAATGCGTACTTGATTATTTGGATCCCATCTTCCCCATCAACACAGGCTCTATTTTTATGTTCCAAACTCAAAAGATGGGATCCAAATAATACCTGTAAAGCGAAAAAACATATATAATACTTTCCTGAAAATTCGCTAACAATAATTAATATTACACCTCACTACAAAATTCTAGATTAATAACAGCATAAATACTTTCCTGAACATTCACTGGCAATAATTAATATTACACCTCACTGCAAAATCTAGATTAATAACAGCATAAAGAATTGCATGAAAATTCGCTAACAATAATTAATATTACACCTCACTACAAAATTCTAGATTAATAACAGCATAAAGAATTGCATGAAAATTCGCTAACAATAATTAATATTACACCTCACAAAATTCTAGATTAATAACACATAAATAATAATATCATGAAAATTCGCTAACAATAATTAAGTCTTACTAAAAAAATCGAGATTAATAACAGCATAAATACATTCCTGAAATATCGCTGGCAATAATTAATATTACACCTCACTACAAAATTCTAGATTAATAACAGCATAAAGAATTGCATAAAAATTCGCTACCGTACTCTTAAATTCATACTTAAAGTTTTCAAATTAGGTTCAATACTTGTATGAAAATTCGTCACACATTATAAGTTATTAAATAATTCGCTAACAATACTGTTAGATATATAAACATGCATTATTACATACTTTGTCAATGTCTAGGCAACATGTGAAACAGCGTGAAACACTCCTTTTGGTTGATGGATCTGCGTCATCAGCAGCCACCTTTCTCTTCACCCCACTAGTAGACGGCTCATGGGCAGAGTATGGCCCCGTAGGTTGCGTACATCGGGCTGTAAAAACACAACCTCTGAAATACTTTTACTTTGCATGCAAAGTTTTCATTTTCTACACGTATCAATCTTACTGCGTTGCAATATAATGAAAACTTGCTATTCTATCTAATTAAACACATTCTTTACAATATTTTTCCTATAACTGTGAAGTTTTCATTTTCTGCACGTATCACTCTTACTGCGTTGCACTATAATGAAAACTTGCCATTCTAAATAATTAAAAACATTACTCAGAGGATTAAAAATGCTGCATAGTTGCTATATTATAATGTATTACCAATGGTAAATAATTAATTATAAATAAGGACTAATACTCACCGCTTTTCGGAGGCAGAGGCATGCCTGGGTGGCTGCGACCCCAATGTTTAATCATTTTGTCCCTTCTGGTGAAAAAATTGAAGCATGCCAGACACTGTACTAGAGCCCGTACGACGTTTCCGCACTGATTCTGGTGACGTATTAGATTATCTCGACGCGAGAAAGATTTATTACACTTATCACACTTGAACATGATGCTGAGGACTATGAAGCAGCTAATTCTGCGCTCCTCTTTATACGTGATCCTTTTCCACGTATGTATCATTATGCGTTATCAAGTTATTAAATTGTTGACCTGTAACAACCTCTGTATCTTTGTGGTTTTGTAATTAAAAACCACAAAGTACAGAGAATCTTCACTTTAGCAATTGAGAATTGCTTTTCATAAATGCAAACATATAAAACACAATGCAAGTTTCAATACACGCGCGTCATAGTGACGCCAAACAATAGATATCTGGCTATTGTCTTTACTGTGCTGCATATCGAAAATAGCCTGTTTTTTATATTTTTATATTTATGAGATGCAACTATCAATTGCTAGATTGACCTGTGAAGACCTCTTTACTTTGTAGTTAATGCATGCTGTTTGGTATATCTATTATAATTATGACACTATTTCGCTGTAAATAGGAATTCTAATAAAAAACATATACGTGGTGACATCTTTAATTGTATTATAAAAAAATATTACAATATATAGTTATTATATTAAAATTTGTTGTAAACGAGTATGTTTAAAATACGTTGAAACTTTGATGTCGGGCACTTTTTTTTGCGATAATTTTGCCATGGAAAGGAATTCCATTAGGGGGTGTACGCCCACATGTATTTGTTTTTCACCGTTTTAAATTATTATTTCTTGATTATAGTAATGTATTATATAAACTCAGATTTTGTAAAACACAATTCAGTCTTGTTCTCAATAAAGTTAGTGTAAATAACTTGTAGGGCTTGGCTCGTATTTTTGTCAAATAAATTAATCTTAGCAGGGTTGTGTGCGAATAATGAAAAATATTTTAACAGTTTATTCGAAGAAGAAGCACTTCCATCATCCAACCGCGGCAACTTATGAAGACACAGCACATGTAAGTCATTCATTCCTTTATTTTTCCTTATTTTTATTGTGTATGCATATTTATGGCAGAATTTGGAGATACCATAACTCAATTTAATAAACTTAGGATTAATCAAGAAAGTTTAAACAATATTTCCAGAAATTGAAAAACAAATTCTTTTGAAAAGCTTAGAACCTCTAAAATGGCAACTCCGCATTCGAAGAATTTTATTTGAATATGATACCAGGTTTTCACGGAAATTCCGCCGAATTAGCTGGTTTCCTGAAGAGCAGTGGTCATATAATGAATCAGGTTCACAACCCCGAGGATAATACTTTATATCTTAAGAATTTTCATTTATCCCATATCATAAGCAAATTGCATGGTCCAGCTCAAGTTATTGTAAATACAAAAAAAAATTCTAGTTGGTACGAATTACGTGCTACATTAGTCTCAAATTTTGCAGGTATTAGGAACGAATCTAGCTTATTAGCAGACCTCTTACTTTTGAAACACAATTATAATGAAAAAGCGTTAGATTTTAGTAATAGATGTAGGTGTGTTGACCAATTATTAGTGTCAAATTTAATATATAATCAAAATGTGGACATATTCAGATTTAACTTTAAAAGCATTTTGAGGATTAAAAAACCCACGATGGTTGAACCACAAACCTTTAGCGATATAGAGAGTGCTTTAATGTTCATAATAGAAGAAAAAAGTTATGAATATGGGAACAACAATTTTCCAAATACAAGACCAAATAAATCGATGAAAAAACCAATTGCCCACTAAAAAACACGCATTTTTCCAAAATAAACGTTCAAACAATTTTCCTCAAAATTCTACAAACTTTCTTTAAACATATAATGTTACACCTAATAATTTCTCACAAAGGTCCCATTTCCAAAACAACAACAAACTTTTTTATAACTATAATCATTTTTAACCCCCAAACCAACAAATGTATTATTTCCAACCATTTGATCGTCATAACGCTCATATTAATAATGTTTCTACTAGTTTTAACCACACAAATAAAACCCCTTCTGGAAATTTTCCGAAAATGGACACAAGTTCCGGTAGACATGCACAAATGCATAACAAACCACGTGCTAATTTCATTGTTGAAGAACTTCACAACCAGAAGTTCTCTCAAGGAGGAACTAAAAATGTCCCTCCACTAGGATTTTCACAAAAAAACGAAAATTTCCCCCCCACCAAGTGCATCCCATCAACAAACATAATAGAAATTCAGTCATAATGTAGACTTACCCTATACTTAGATTCCTGAAATTCACGGAATATTCCTTATTGACACTGGTAGTTCTAGGTGCTTAATAAATAATGAGATAGCTTTAAAACATTTGAAAAAGTTCATTAGAAAAGATAAGTTTGAAATCAGAACGGCTCACAAAGTCAGTGTAGATGACTTATGTGTAGACATAAAATTACCTTCTCTAAAAAACATTTTACATGCATTTTATATATTTAATTTTAACCCCAAATATGTAAGTTTATTGGGTTCAGGTTTTTTGAGTAAAGTTAATGCCAAATTAGATTTTCAACAGAATACATTAATTTTAGGTGATAGTTTTCCAAATGCATATTGGAACCTGTCAACCTATTTTAAAACTGAAATAGAAGCACATACGTGCAAAATTTTAAAAATACCTGTAAATCAAGCCAACGGTATAGGCATTTTAAGCGAATATAAATTAAATAATGTCGAAACACCTAATTTTTAGTAAAAGTAAAAATTTTAGCACATGCGTAGGTGTGAATAATAATTCCGATGAAACAAAAACGTTTATTCTAAATGAACCATTAGAAATAGAAAATGACTATGAAGAAAGTGTTAATAAATTTTCTGCTAAAGTACCGCCTAAAATAAAAAAATGAAATTTTAGAGCAGCTTAGGTTAGTCATTTAAATAGCGAAGAAGCTAATGCCATAAGAAAAATTTGCAATGAATATATACATATTTTTCATCACGTAGATATACCCTTAACTTCAACTAAGCACAAACTTAGATTAAAGGATGAAACCCCTATTTTTAACAAAATCTCTAGGTACCCCCATGTACACAAAGAAGAAGTAGCTAACCAAATTAATAAAATATTAAAACAAGGTATGATAAGACCTAGTGTCATCAGCCCTGTGGGTTGTTTCAAAGAAAAGGACGCCAGTGGTAAAGAAACATGGCGAATTATAATTGATTATAGAAAATTAAACGAGCAAACAATAGACGATAAATACCCTCTTCCAAATATAACCGACATTTTAGACAATTTAGATAGAGCACAATATTTCACCACCCTTGATCTTGCTTCTGGATTTCATCAAATAGAAATGCATCCTGATGATATCGAAAAACCTGCTTTTTCTAATGAGCATGATAGTAGAGTATATAGGTATGTTCTGGCTCAATTGTGGTTGTGGTTCTACCAGGTTAGAGCACCGACAGATGATCTGTCAGCTGTCAACTGTCACCTGTCTGATCTGCAATACGTCATAAATGTTAAGTTGGCAAGGTGTAGATCTGTCATGTCATAGATGTTGCTAATTGCTATGGGAGAGAGCGAGAGAGAGAGATAGCGAGATCATAGAGTAAAGTTGTGTGTGTGTGTGTTTATGATTGAATGATAGCGGTGGTTTTAGATGTGATGTGTGTCGGGGTATTGGACGGGACCTAGTCACTTTGTTATTTTAGTTAATTCAGTAAAGTTCATACATCAGTTTTGCGAGTAGATTATTATTTTTTATTAAAGTGTTATATTCCATTAGCAAGATGTGAATGTGCTTTAGAAATTATGAGAATCCTACCGATTTAAAAAGTGCTGTGGAAAAATTAGCTGCGATTTTCAATGACTTAGTATTTGATGCAGATCATGAGGCAGTCTATGGAATGGGTAGATTTTTGTCAACAGAGGAGTGTAAGAAACGTTCTCAATTATACACGTATGCAGCAGAATAATGTAGTTTATATCTAAATAGTGATGGTAAGATATCTATGCAGTTTTTCTGTTCTACTCTGCCAAATTGTGATTTGGATTTACATTTAAATAATATTAGACCGTTCTTATTAGAAAAAGATAAATAGCTATTAAATAATGGAGATGAAGAATTAGAAAATAAAGAAAAGGAAGAAAAAGACCAAAAAGAAACCGTTGTAGGTGACGCTGAGAAAAAATAGGGTATAAGTTGCAATGTTAACTTTTTTCCATGTATATAACATGTGATAATAATAATAATAATAATAACAACTGTAAAATAATATTTTAAATCTTTTATTTAACAGTATGATTAGTTTTTAAACAAAATTTCTTTGCAATAAGAGGCCATTTTTTCTGTAATATATAAAATAAGTAAGTAGTCAATTATTAATTATTTTATTTATAAAAATATTATAAAGAACTCCATTTAGAGAATTCCATCTTTTTAGCTCATTTTCTTGATAGAAACAATTTTGCGACGAGTTATCAGAGATTTCGTCTTTGTAGCTGTCGGTAAAAGTATCATTCAAAACTTGCTTCCACTGACTATCTTTAAAACTTCGGTCGGAATAAATTAATTTTAATTTATATTTGAGAATACTTGCATTCCTATTTGGTATATCAAATATTTGAGGTGTAGGCACACTATTTTGAATTGTAGGAAAGAGTTTTACCCAGTTATACGGCCAGCGGGCATTTTTTATATTGAAATAAACGTATGCAGATATTACGTCTGATTGATGATAGGCTATAAAATTATCTTTAACTAATACTACAAAAATTAAAAGAGTTGTTTGCAACAACGCCATTCTGATCCAACTGATCTGGTTTACTTTATTCCTGTTTTTATTATTGAGTTTACCTAAAAGGGGGAGAGGATGAAAAAAAAACAGTATCTTATATATATATATATATATATATATATATATATATATATATATATATATATATATATATATATATATATATAATATTTGAATAATTAAGTAAAAACTTAGGATAAACAGAATGAAACAAATATTATAAGATACATATTTTTTAGAAAACCACCATTGTGTAGGTTTCAGTCACATTTCTGGAAATGATATATTCCGGGAGCAATGACAAGGCTGATGCTTTTTCGACTTCTCCATTGCTGAAAATTCTCTGATCGTCAACTTCCCTATACTCGTAGGATGAAATTAAAAGTTGTCGTTAAACATAATTGGCATCATACGTAGATCTTATCAGATTTCCTATTTAAAATTTTCTCTATTAGAAAGACATCAGGATTTCGTGTTTTTAAGAATTAAGTTTCGTAAACCCTTTCTTGAGTTATTTTATTTTGATAATCTTTAATAATATATGTTACAGGATTGATATTTTTGATTTTTATATTCTTGAATACTTCAGTGGTCCAGTTAGGAGTATACCCTTTCTCAAAATGGTATTTGTATTTGCTTAAACGTACATAATCACCCACAGCATATTTAGGAAGAGGCATTGTTTTAAGTTTATTGTAAACAGTTTTTAGCAAAATATTTTCATTGTTAACATTACGAGGTTTCATTTTGATATTTATGTGAACCTTGTTATACTTGTAACTAAGTTCTGCACGTTATTTATCATTATTTATATATCCATTTATAAGATCTGTTGGAACTAAATTGCTTCCACATGCAATTTTTTAGAGTTCTGTTAAATCTCTCCACACTAGATGCTTTAACTGTGCTGTATGTGGAGTAATGATTGATGTTGTATTTTTTTTATTAGACTCATAAAATGGCGATTGAAATATTCGCGACCATCGTCAGTCTGGATATGGGAAGGTGCTTGTTTTCTTAAGGTTTGTTCCATCGCATTACTTACTTCAACACCTGTCTTAGTCCTTTGTATTAAATAAAACCATAAATGATGTAGATACGAGACAAAAAACAAAGTTTACGTACCATTTGCCAAATTCAAAGTTACATATAATTCTCCCGATTACCTAGCACCTAGGATTTTCAATCAATTGCCAGAGAGAGTTAGATCATGTAGTAGCCTGACAGTTTTTAGGGAAGAACTTTAAAAAATTTGATGGGCTGAATGTTTTTATAGTTTAGAAGAATTTATGTCTGGACAACATATGTAGTGATATGTTTGTTTTTTATGCTGTGATTGTTTGTGATTAGTACGTTAATTTTTGTAATTTGTTTATTTTGACTAGTCCTATACAATGTATGTTGTCTTTGGGAAATATATCTATAAGCGACGAGATCCGCTTGCCAAAGATCATTGATACCTTTTAATATAACTGTACGTCGTTTAAAGTTTTTACGACCAGGTCTATGCAATTCATCTACTAAACTTTGTTTGCTCATGACGTTGAATCCTGATGACTATTTAGCTAGTATGATATGTATATTTGCTTGTTTTGCTGATTGCACTTGAAGATTTTTTCGAGGTAAATAGAATCCTACAGGCTTCGCGGCTTTTTCTTCCACACTATTATTCTGCAATCAAGGTAAATAGTTTCATACAGGTCTTGTAGATGTTGCTTATACGTTAGTATTATTCTTCAATTGTACAGGTCTTATAGATATTGGTTCTACGTTAGTATTATTCTTCAATTGTTCAATGTCTTTTTTAATTTTATTTAATGTATTACTTAGATTATGAATTTTTTACGCAGTTAAGTTTTGATTGAGTTTATTTGACCGGTTTTATCATTAATATACTGTTTGTTGGCTGCGTCTTTTGCTGATGAAGGACTTTACAAATTACATAAACGTTTATCTTGAATATCAAGGTTCACGTCTTTGGTAAGAGAAAGACCTAGTGTCTGGAGAAATGAAGCAGGAGAAGGCGTTGAATTTTGTTGTACAACGGCTGTTGAACATCCGAATTTATTGATCGGCATTTTTCGAAATTACATTAATTCCTTTTTTATATAACTTCAGCCTCCTTTAATTCCTCTATAATAGAAATAATCTCGGTGGCACGATTTGATAGACCTGCCTGTGATGATGCTAGTAATAATTTCAATCTTTCCACTAATTCATTAAGGTCGTCCCTGAAAATAAACTCTGTCTTGTCGCTCAGAGATTTCATCAACTGAACCCAGTCGTGTATAAGTATGACTCTGTACAAGTTTCTTGATCAAATTATATTTTATAGCTTGGTTTCCGGTATACTGTAGCAATTTATCATAGTTACGATACATTAAATTGGAATTTTTCACAATTTTCAAATAGTTTGATATATCGTCAGAATCGCACTTTCCTAACGAAGGTTTCTTTAAAAAAATCAGATTTATTAATCCCGGTGTTATAAGCTTCTTCGTTTATAAAAATGGTATCATATTTTACCTCGAAAGGAGAACTGCCATTTATTTTCTTCAATGTTGAAATGGGGACCATATTTGTGATCGAGATATTGAGGTTTTATATTCAATAAATTCACAAATAGACTGGTTTTTATCCATTTGCAAATGTTAATTGTCCATTTGAACGTCGTCATATACTGATGGTTCGTTATCAGTTTTAGTCATGAGACTTGATTCATTTAACTTTAAAATGTATAGTGTTTGGTATCATGTTACTCGCCTTGGCGAGTAGAATGCAAGACCGCCGTCGGAGACGGTGGTTGGGAGGCGGCGGTGACGGCGGGGCAGCGCAAACCTAACTTTGTTATTAAGTGACGTAGATGTATAGTGTTTGGCGTCATGGTAATCGTCTTGATGATTAGTATTCAAATATGACAGTTTACGCATGCGCAGAGCATATTTTTTAGTTTTTAAGTTAACCCCCACGTGTTTTGGTATCATGTTACTCGTCTCGAAGAGTAGACGCCAAATTTCGCAACATGGTGCCTGTTTTGTTGAAATCCAAGTAAACAAACACCGGATGTTTGCGGTTTGCAAGTCTGAGCACGCTCGGAATAGAAAATTTTGATAAACTCGACATGATATAGAAAAGGCCGACCGTTTTATCGAATTTGTACTTATATCCCATGAGAAACCATGTAAAAAAGACAAATATATAAGCAAAATAACACGTAAGTTAATGCATTTTAAGTACAGATGTTGAAGAGCCATGTAATTACCGTGCTGTTCGAAAACATATAAATACACAAGGCAGTGATATTACAGTTAAATATTATTATGGAGTTGCGCAAAAGAATAATACCTATGTCTGAACACAGAGGCAAACAGCATTGTTTAAACTACATAATGGTGAAATAAGGAACAATGCTAATGTACCTTTGGAAACCCTTAAAATTTTAGAAGAGATTGGCAGTGTAATTAGACTCATTATTAGAATTAAAATTCAAGTATTTAATTGAGACTTGTTTGTAGCCGACATTAGAGTGGAATTATCTAGATACAAGGGTATTTCACCTCTTCCCTGTATGTTTTTCATTGCAAAACAAAAATAGCAAGAAGATCTATCGATAGTTATAGAAGGCATTTCAACGGTCTAAACATACCCGTTTATAATCAATTTTAATATCAACTATATGTTTTTATAACATAAAACACATATACATAGTAAAATCATTATAATAGATATACCAAACAGCATACATTAACTACAAAGTATAGAGGTCTTCACAGGTCAATCTAACAATTGATACTGTTTTTAAATTTTTGCATTTATGAAATGCAGAAATTTAAAAAAACAGGCTATTTTCGATATGCAGCTTAGTAAAGACAATAACCATACATGTATTGCTTGGCGTCACTATGACGCGCGTGTATCGAAACTTGCCACCTAGCTGACCCGGAGGGATGTCACAGGGAAAGGTGACGGCCCCGTATACCTCACCTATATAAGGAGATATATCACTAGGAAACGTTAGTCAGGTGTTGTGAAGGAAGTAACCAAGTGAGCAGAATGTAAGTAGTAATATTTATTGAGATAGATTATACATTGTAACATTTAACAAATAAGTTGACAACTTGTGCATATCCAAGTCACAATTTTGATAGCTTTATCCAACTAGATTGATCAAAACTTGTAAAGATGATATTGACTACTAAAATTTTGATATACCAAATAGTTCATTCGGCTTCCTTAATAAATCTATTCACTTACTTTCCAACGCTCAAAAACCATTTAGTAACACTTTCTGTATTGAATCATTCTTTTTTCGTTCTTGTTATTTGAAAATCCAAATACAAATTAGAGGAGATTTTTAACATTGTTTAACATAAACATACTATATTAGGTGTTTGTTAGAAGATTTTTTATATTTCAGATGTCTAAGCGAGTGCTAGAGGAGCAAGAGGGTGAAAATGGTGAACATCCCAACAAAAGGCGTTGTAATTCTGGACAACGGGATTTCCCGGACGTGGGCCCTGACTACAACATTCCACAACCTCCGAGGGCAGAGATGTCACATGCTGTGCCGTCTGCAACACAGATGTCCACCGAAGATACTCATCAGGGTGAGTTAGAAGAAGCAGGTAATAGGAGTCCGAGGAGTCCAAGGACTGCGGAAGAGGAAGCGGCGTTTGACTGGTATAGGGATACTGTAAGCGAAGGGGATGCCGGATCTCAATAAACGGGCACTGGGGGTGAGGATGCTGACTTAGAATTACCCGTTAGGGTAATGAGAAATTTTCAACACAGCCATTTCTGCAGTGGCTGTTGGGTGTTGGTTCGACCGAGCGGCGCATTATGGAGAAGTCAATTCTGCGTCAGTTACCGCCGCATTCAACTCTGGTACATCCCACAAGATATCGACATCATCACGGGGGGTGAGTCGCTCAAAGTATTATGGGCTTACCAGTCCTACTTGCATGAGAGAATGGAGCCTGCCAGTAGACAAGATGTACGTCGATTTATCCAAAGGTGTTGTGGGCGTTATGATCTGCCAGGAAACCTGTCTACGTTATTACGTTATATGTGGCTTAAGGTGGACGGGTGAAAAGAAAAAACATCTTTCCTTTATCTACATTTATTAACATAAGTGTTTGTATACAAGACAACAAATATATTATATCCAATTAGAACTTGCATCATTATCTTCTTCATGTGGGCGTTTCATATTTCTATCTCATGTGGTTTTCTTATATGTCTAGCTGTATTTATGTTAATATACTGTTCTGTTAAATGTATCTCAACAACGTATGTTAATAAATTTATACTAAGGAAAGATGTTTTTATTTTAATCTATAAGCAACCATCATTAAGACAATATGTCTAACAAAGAAAATAACATGAGATATTGTGAATCATGCTCGTTACAAGTGAAAAAGAATTCATTTTATACTGTTCTGTTAAATGTATCTCAACAACTTATGTTAATAAATTTATATTAAGGAAAGATGTTTTTATTTTAATCTATAAGCAACCATCATCAAGACAAGATGCCTAACAAAGAAAATAACATGAGATATTGTGAATCATGCTCGTTACAAGTGAAAAAGAATTCATTTTCTGGTCATTTGCGTAGTGAAGCTCACAAATCAGAAGTATGTGAGCCGTGGGAGGTTGAAAAGGCGCAGTTGTTAGCTCAAGGTTTCAAAAATAGAGCGGCTACTTATCGTATTAATATAGATGGTAATAACATAGAGGACGCCATGAAAGCCGTGAAACATGTATTCTTTCAACTAATTGAAGCTGCTCTAGCTAAACACGATACAATTAAAATATATTTGGAATTGTTTGGAAGGTATGTGCTCCAAAATCAGAATAGAAAAGAAATAAAATCCTTTAATACTAAAAATAAAATTGTTAGAGTTTCAACTAAATTTGAAAAGATATATGAAAAATTCACCGAGAAGATTTACACGAAAGCTTTAGAGTTTGCAGAAGCCGAGAGGGGATGGATGCTGGAGCGATTGATGTGGTTGGAAATAAATATTAATAAATGTAGTTTAAAATAGTCAATAAAAAGCATATAGAATTTACAAGCTGTTTTATTTTGGTAACAAGTGTACAAGATAAGTAAATAATACAAACACAGTTTCTATTATTAAATTTAACAGTGTGTTCCATACATAGCGGAGTATCTGCTACAAGTTTGGGGCATTTCCATCACTCTCTAAATTAATAACATCTACGTTGTAACCACATTTCAACAGTATATCGGTAATAAACCTTTTCTTGATAACACCTTTCACAGAAATTCTATCCACCTACTGTTCGATATGTTTTTCTAATATGTTGGGCAGTTCTTCTAAAGCAACACTGCCACAATCATAATCAATGTAGTTCCATGTAAAAATTTGATTTGTCTAACTATATATGCATTTAATGAACTTTGCGGCTTCGGTGGCTTAAACATATAATGTGCAGTTTGATAACCATTATAGATTACCAATTCCTTAGGTGTATACTCTGGTATGTAGAAACCCTGTGTATCCACAACTACAATCTTCATCTCGAACTGCCGTGCATACCAATAAACATTTACATTATATAACGTACGATGTTGGAGGGTGGGGCGTACTCGATGACGAAATCATGTATAATTACACAATAACATTTTGTGTGATTGGAAAAATTGATATTACTTTCCATCACTCATTTTATATCCACCGTAGAAGGTTTTATAGATTCATTATACTTGGAGCAATCAAATACAAACATGGGATATTTTAGGAAATCCTTGTAATCCAATGTGGGCTGCGCTTCTCTACCAACATAAGAGCGCTAAAACTCAATCTGTTTCTGTATGCTTCGAGGTAATTTGCTTGGTCAAAGTTCAGGTTCATACCCTCTGTGGGGGTTTGTTTAGAATTTAAGTGGTCTTATATCTCGAATGCCCACATGATCAAAGTCGTTGATGTCTTTTCTAACGTTATTGTATCGATCTGTTTGGAATATTACAATAACAAAGCTGGGCCGTTCGGTGGTTGAAGATGTCTTAATAGACCACAAATCTTTCGTTGAATTATTTAGGTTTGGTAATTCATACATTTCCCATTTTCTATATGGTATAAGAATCTTTTTATCTTGGGCGATCGACTTTAATAGTTGCTGCTGTATAACTTCACTAGGGTGGATATGTTTCACCTGCAGATACATATACTCAATGTTAAACTTTAAAGTCTTATCTGCATTTGCAGCACCAACCAAAATGAAACAATTTCTATCATTCTGAGCTCTAGTTATACGTATCAGTAATTTACTGAAAATCAGTTTTCTATAGTCTGAAAATAATACGTATGTAGCTAAGAGGTATGCAGTAGCAAAAACGATTATCTTTCAGCATTGTATTGTATGTAGTAGGGTGCCATCCGACTGGAATCAGAGCTCTTGCTTCATCGCTGTTTGTCTCCAAAAGTGTTCGAATTGCTGTAACTATACCAGGATTTCTCACATGTTCAATAATCTGATTACACATTTCAACCGCGATAGATGAAAATAAATGGGTTGCTGCATTAGACGTTACTTGTACATCTCCAATCGTGCTAGTTCTCTCAACGTTACCATTTATTAGTAGAACAGCCGAAGACCAATCGTAAAAAACATCTTTTTGGTTGATTGCAAACTCGCAGGTATCATTATGATCAAACGATCTGGTTTGTGGAGCGTTTGTGTGTATTTCTTCCCCTTTGATTGACTTGTACACAGGGTCTACGAATATGTGTAGTTTGCTTAGCATCGTAACCCAATGATTTTAGAAACTGTATGTTCTCCAGCGACACGTCTGTCTTCGACACAGGTAGTGGAGATACTGAAGCTGGATCGATTTGATGAGTACTATTTATAATCAACATAATATGTTGGCGTCTTTCTCCGTTACAATATCACAATGATCTCTTCACCTTGAAAGTTCACAGGTACTGAGTTCTGATCGATAATGTTTACGTTTATATGTGAAATGATACGTGTGGTGAGAGGCATAAATACCTTACTATATGGTTATATATCAATCGCATAACCTTGGTCTACCATAGAAGCAAACTCACACACTGTATGTGTAGGTTTGCCGTCGTGATAAGAGCCATCCACTATGTTACACTCTAAGCGAATCGTCTTTACTCGCACAATTTCCATAGGTAAATTGGAAACGTGTAGTTTACCTGCAGCAAGACGTTGTTTAGAAAAACCCAATATTGGAGCTATTGAAGCATCGACAGAAAAGTCTATATCATGCTGACATGTTATCTTACATTTTAAAGTGTTGTTGGTTTTTAGCGAAAACAGCTTCACCACATCAATGTTATGATCTACTGCAGGATCCAAATGTTTATCTTTAATATAGCATCGTAACAACTAATTCTGAATATACTTCTCGATATGACTGATTTCATATGAACCATCAGGAATAATTATTTCTTGACGAATCTTTCGACCACTCACAGCAGAAAAATAATTAAACTTATTACACCCACGTTCTATGTTTGGTATGGTGTTATATGTATGGAAGTTTGCAAGTGCGAGCGCATAATCAAACTGCGGCTTTAAGACTAACGGTGGAAATATTTCCATCGATAGAAACGCCGTAGAGCCCTTCAAACGTTTGAGTCATGACTGAAACACATAGACTACTGTTTAGATCTTTTATTTGAAAATTTTAAACACAAGTGACCACAATTATAAGTATTATATTTCTGATACACATCGTGATTATATAATATAGAACAGTCTTTAAGGTAATGCTGTAGCTCGACAGGTGGCCTCAAGTTTCCATATGAGTCAAAGTATTCGGCTATGTTACCACGTTTCCTAACTGCAACCCAATGACTACCAGGATCGTTGTTGGTTTGTAAATTCATGATGAATGATTCATTTTTACGTGCTCCATGTTGAGGTAGAGCATCTCGCATGTATACACTTCTAAAATAAGGGATTTTCATTTTGCTAGCAAATTTCACAAGATCTTCATTTGTTAGAGGTCTCGCTGGTAAACACCCTACATGTTTTTTGGCTTTTGCAGATACAATCCATAACCAGTCTGTTGTTTCTCAAGATATAAGCCACCACCCAAACCACTACCTCGCTTGCCAACAGCAATAGCCTCCATTGTTTGATTGTGACGTTTAGCTTCTTCCAATTTTTGTTTAGCCGATTTAGCATCATTGACAGCTTTAGCAGTACCTGCTGCGCCACCACCCACCAAATATTAGTGGTAAGAGTGGGAGGAAGCCGCCGCTTTTCGGTATTGGGATAACCCGAGGTGTCTTGACTTTCTTACGACCGCCAGCATTTTCTATAACTTTTCTCGCTATATGTAGTAAATTTTTAACAGATGGGACTTCTGTACCCACATTTAGAGGGTTTCGCATTAAAGCTGGTATCTTTTTAAACGGTAGTTTTCCACCACACTTTACTTTTCTACTACTGCGCTTGCGTTTAGTAGACGATTTCACACCCATACCAAGTTTTATTTTTATTTTTATAGTGTTTGTAACGCTCCAAGCTGCCAACTTTTCACCAAAACTTGCGTCCTTAGACTTGACTCTCTCCCACGCTTGGTTCTCCAGCAACTCGTCAGCTCGATGTCTATCACTCAACTGTTGTGATTGACAGTAAGCAATGTCGTGTGCGCGACATGCACGATCTAGAGGATTGATACCTTGATCACCTCTAGCCAGACATTCTTTAAGTTTAGTACCCGGACCACAAAACTGATAACCAGGTACGTGGAACTCGACAGGTAATTTGTTTATGAGTGTGTTAACAAGACCTTCAACCTGTGACACCAACATTGATACTGCTAATGTGATGTAGTAACTCCGAGTACTTATAGGGTAGAGTAGCTACACCAAACTCAGTATAGTTAACGATGCGTATTGTAAAACATGCAGTAGCCACTCTACCAGTCACAAATATAGACGATGTTGTTAGCATATCATCAATCAAGCAAAGGCATGGACTTCTTTTACCAAACACAGTTAGATGTTTAATATGTGGACCTAGTGGATGTGGAAAAACAAATGTTATGCTGAGTTTGTTGTTTGAACCAAACGGTTTAAAGTTTGAAAACGTATATGTGTATTCAAAGTCTTTATACCAACCCAAATATAACATATTGAAGGAGGTGCTGGATGCTACAAAAGGTGTTGGTTATTATCCATATAGTGAAAACGAAGAGATATTAGATCCAACAGACGCAAAGAGTAATTCAATTTTTATATTTGATGACGTAGCCTGTGATAAGCAAGATAAAATAAAAGCGTATTTTTGTATGGGTAGACACAAAAATATTGATAGTTTCTACTTGTGTCAGACGTATAGTAAAGTTTCGAAACAATTGGTGCGTGATAATGCAAACGTTATAGTTTTATTTAAACAAGATGAAACCAATTTAAAACATGTATATGATGATCATCTAACTACTGATATGACTTTTGAGCAGTTCAAGCTTCTTTGTGGTGAATGCCGGCAAAACAAACACGATGTGGTAGTTATTGTTAAAGACTCTGATTTAACACAGGGGAGATATCGCAAGGGATTCGATCACCTTATATATCTCACTTAACCGGGTATCGTCAGTATTGAATTGCATGGCATACAGTAAACATGTCGAAAAAACATCGTAAAATAGTAACACCAACCATCCAACGTAAAATAGCCGATCTATCAAAAATAATTAGAAAGAAATATTTACCTCTAAAGTCCAAAACAAGAAACAGCAAGATATAAGATGAATAAAATAATGAACTTATGTTTAAATAATTATTGATTTTCATGTAAGGTAATTGGTAGTATTATTAAAAAAGTGTCAAAATATGTTTGTTTTTCTTTATTTAATCTATTTTATACAATATGTGATATACCTATAAATCAAGAAAAATATATATGAAATGGCAATTATTTCACCTATGGATGCGGGGAATAGTAGGCCATAACTCGGTCATACTCAGCCCTTGTAAACGGTTCAGTGAATATTCCCCGATCAAACATCTCATCTGACTGTGACTCTGTCAATGGTACCTCTTCCTTCCTGAGCTCTAGCTGGTGGACTCTACCGCTCATTCCATTGTGGACTAACACGAATCCACCAGCATCTATTTCGGCAATCTGCTTGTCACTCATCACATTATACCTCTCAGGAAGATACAGTTTGATGGTCTTATCTAAAACGGCAATCAACCTGTCTCCAAACTTAGATGTTCCTCTTGACAGCCCCGTGATTGTATATTCTTTGTGTTGATGCATTGTAGATAGGTTCATCCACTCGAACCCGGATAAGTTATTGAACAGTTCCATGACGTTCTTCTTGCTGGTTTTTGTTTTATTCTTTCTCATACCCGACGTAGATGGTGGTGCTGCTGGAGTAGATGTTGTCGGCGTGGAAACTGCTGCTGCTGCTGCCGATGTTGCTGCTGTTGCTGGTGCTGATGATTGAGACATTTTATGTTCAACTGATGATTACGAAGTAGAGGTAGAATTGAAACTTAGTTCGAATAAATAAATTCCGCCTTAAATATATTTTCCACAACCATTATATCAATCATTATCAGCAGTCACATGTTTTCTAACAAGTATGATTATTCAAAACTGTTGCGTATTTTTCTGATCTCTCTGAACCCGGAGGAAAGATCATTTAAATTTAGTCCAACGGAATGTTATAAACAACGTCAATTAATTCTAACTTATCATAACAGTCATTATATTCAAGACATCCGTCTCATGTTTATTAGACCTATGTTGAAATATGGGTATAGAAATCATGTGATGATACAAATGTTACGATTAGCGTCACTGAGATTACTTTCATCTAAACAACACGTGTTTATTATTTTAATTAATCAGAGACTGCACGCGTCATACACATCCTATTTGAATCGATAGCCACATGTTTTTTTGGCCTATGTTGAACTGCGGCTCTGATAGTAACAATCTTGTTTTCTATGGAAACATTCTGTAATACTCTCACGTGAAGAAATAAATGATAGCATTGACGTCAGTGAGATTGGTTTCATGTAAACAACACGTGATAATTATTTAAATTGGTCTGTGATTGTTAAGTAATCACCTTGTTTTGTATGGAAACATCCTGTAATACACTCATATGAAGAAATAGACGATAGCATTGACGTCAATGAGATTATTTTCATGTGATCAATACGTGTTCAACAATCCGGTTGTTTTGCGACTAACGTAGTGTTGGTAATATAAAAGGAATCGAGTAAGAGACTTTGTAGTATTCGTCGTGAAAACTCTTCGCGTGTGTGTGAATCAGCTTTCTTCGTTACTAACTTTGCGGTAAAGTGTTCTCACGATTGAGTGCATTAACCAGACATGTTCGATCAGTTCATCACAATCAAGGTAATGTTTCCTGTTCAGTTTGCAAGATGATGCGAAGAGATAACATCAACATATGAAAGTTCATGATCAACTTTAACCTAAAAACTCACCTGAAGATGCTTCAACGTCTACTTCAACATCATCGCATGCTATGCTATCTACGCGCACGATTCCTCTTTCGAAGATATGTGAGTTTTGTTTGAAGTATCCTTATCAAATTGGCAATCTCATTTACGAACAACTAGTCATAAGGTGAAGGCTGCAGTGCTAACTTCTGAGGGATTTAAGGTATGTACGTTTTTTTCTGTCAGATGAATTTCTCATTCAGAATGAAATATATTGTATATAGTGAAGAGTAGCTTCAAAGGACGTATCGAAACCAACATCTTTGAAAATAAGGATGAAGGTTGTTTAGATCCTCTTGCATTCTTGAAGAAAGTCGAGCAATTAGCTACGTCTGAACTTATCAAGTATACTAAGAAACATACAGCTATTAAATTCAATGTAGAACTCTTTGCTGAGTATGTTAAGTTTAATGAAACAGAACAAGAATTTTCAGTGAAATCTTTTCAAAATAAAATGAGTTTGATTTCAAATGAATCACAAGTGCGGGAACTTTATCACAAAGCTTGTGATCAAGTGTTAACGAAAATGGATGAGTTCCAAGAACGAAAGAGTGGATGGACTCTAATTGCAATATTTCATTTAGAAATGAATATAAATAAATACGCACCATTGAGAGGTTCTAACTATATTCCTTTATCAAACCAATTAGCAAAGAAAAAAGCTTGCATTAATGTAAAAAACGATGTTGAATATTGTTTCAAGTGGGCTGTGATATCCGCACTAAATCCCATTGTTCATGATAAACATCCATATAGAGTCTCATCCTATCAAATAGATAATATCAATGCAAACATAATTATCCTAACTAATGGAAAGAAATTAGATTTCACTGGATTGAAGTTCCAATTAGATGTTGCTGATGTATACATTTTAGAAAATTTAAATCATGATATTAGTGTGAATGTATTTGGATGGCAAAACGAGGAAATTGTTGGACCATTTCATCTAACAATAAAAGAAAAAGATATTCATTTAAATCTTTTGTTACTTCAGAAGGAAGACAAGTCACACTTTGTTTGGATTAAGAATATTTCCAGACTAGTAAGACATCAGTTGACTGCTAATACTAGAAAAATAATTTTGTGTAATTCTTGTCTATTGCATTTCTCATCAGAGAGTCATCTTGAAAGACATCAGAATGAATGCAATAAAATTGTAACTCAGATGCCTAGTATTGATAAAAATATTATTAAATTTGAAAAATATGAACGAGGAGTTCAAGTACCCTTCGTTATATATGCAAATTTTGAATGCATTTTACGAAAGGTCGATACTTGCTTGTCAAAGCCATCTACATCTTCTACAACTAATATTCAACAACACATTCCTTGTGCCTTCTCGTATTATATTTGTTGTTTGTATAATGATAGCTTGAGCAAATTAAAAGTGTATAAAGGTGAAGATTCACCGCGTAAATTTGTACTGGATCTTTATCAGGACATCATTGAAATATACAAAAACATAATAATGAAGCCTAAGCCAATGAAACCTTTGAGCGACGAAGAGAAAAATATTCAGATGAATGCTAAAGATTGTTGGATTTGTAAAAAAGTTTTGGGAAATGATAGAGTTGCTGATCATTGCCACCTCACATCTTTATACAGGGGGCCTGCGCATAATGCCTGTAATTTACGCTTCCGCACACCGAAATTCTTCCCAACTTTTTTCATAATCTCTCAGGGTACGACTGTCATTTATTTGTTAAAGCTCTTAATGAAATTGATGGTGACATCAACATAATTCCATTGAATAAAGAAGCTTATATTTCTATATCCAAAAGAATATTCTTGAGCTCAGAAGAAACAATTGAATTACGTTTTCTTGATTCTTCACGCTTTATGCAATCCAGTTTGGAGAAATTAGCTCAAAACTTACCATCTGAACACTTTCTTTGTGTGAAATCCATTTACAAAGACAAAAATCAGTTTGAATTGATTACTTGAAAAGGCGTGTTCCCTTATGATTACATAGATTCGTGGAAAAAGCTAGAAGACACTACTTTACCTTATCGTGATCATTTTGATAATTCTTTAACAAATACACAGTGTTCTGAGGAGTATTATGAACATGTCCAAAAAGTTTGGGAAACATTTCGTTGTAGAACTTAATCGGACTATCTCAAAATTTATTTGATTACTGATGTGCTTTTGTTAGCAGATATCTTTCAGAATTATAGACAAATGTGCTATAAAATTTATACATTGGATTCTTGTCAATATTACACAGCTCCTGGATTATCGTGGGATGCTATGCTATGTTAGAACTCCTAACCGACATTGAGATGTATTCTTTTATAAAAAGGGGAATCAGAGGTGGTATTACACAATGTTCTCATAGACATTTTGTTTCGAATAATAAATACATGAATGATTATGTTAGTGACAAACCATCTAATTATTTAATTTATGTAGATGTTAATAATCTTTATGGTTGGGCTAGAGTCAGCCAATGCCATACGGAGCTTTCCAATGGGTTGATAAAGTTGACGATCTTGACATCATGAGTATTTCAGATGATTCAGAAATCGGTTACATATTTGAAGTCGATCTAGAATATTCAACAGATCTTCATGATCAACATAATGATTTGCCTTTTTGTGCAGAAAATAAATGCCCTCCAGGTTCTACTTCATCAAAATTAATACCTGATTTAACTAATAAAACTAATTATATTATACACTATAGAAATTTACAACAATGCTTAAAGAATGGTTTGAAACTAGTGAAGATTAATAAAGCTCTACAATTCAAACAATCTAGGTGGTTGGAGTCATATATCAAACTCAACACTCATTATCGTAAGTTAGCTTCAAATGAATTTGAAAAAGATTACTTTAAATTGAAAATTAATGCCGTAAACGGTAAAACTATGGAGAATGTAGATAAGCGAAAAGATGTCAAAATCGCAACTCAATGGAATAGTTCGGACGATACCTGGGTGCTCGAGCATTGATAGCAAAACCGAATTTTCACAACGCGACAGTGTTCACTCCTAATATGGCAGCCCTTCAATTGAATCGTTCTAAAACATTTTATAATAAACCAATTTATTTAGGTTTAACAGTACTAGAACTATCAAAATGGTTGATGTATGAGTTTCATTATGATTACATTCTACCTAAATATAATGAAAATGTAATTCTCGGTTATATGGATACTGATTCATTCATCTACAATATCTTCACAGATGATTTCTATACCGATATATCGAATGACATCAATGATCGATTTGATACTTCAGCCTATGATCCTAATAATGTTTACAACATATCTCTTGTAAATAAAAAAAGGTTGGATTAATGAAAGACGAGAATAATGGTAAAATTATGAAATAATACATAGGTCTCAGATCTAAAATGTATTCAATAGATGTAATTGATGAAGAGCCGGTGAAGAAAGCGAAGGGCTTCAAAAAAATAGCTGTAGACGGATTAAGTTTAGACGACTATAGGGATTGTTTGTATAAAGATAATTTTTTATAGCAATATGTTGGTTTTTAGATCGAATCTTCATGATATTTATACTCAAAACATAACCAAAATCTCATTGAATTATTCTGATGACAAAAGATTTATACGACCTGATGGTGTTTCAACATATGCCTGGGGGCACTATAAAATCAATGAAAATTGAAAATTGAAAATTAAATATCAATGAATATTCTAATATTTTCTAGTATTTTTTAAATTAGGGTAATGTTATTGTACTCAAACAATTTCAATTCTTGTTCTGTTTCATGATATTTTTTATTTATTTAGGTTGATGCTGTTGAAAACTAGTTTTTATATACTTGTGATTCATAGTTTTAGTGTTAGTAACGAAGAAAATTGAGATTGTAATATTTAGGACTGTTCTTGAGATTTATATATTATTTCATGCAGTGAGTTAAATAAAAGATACAATCAGTTATTTTCAGAGTTTTATTTCATCCTGTATGTTAGATAACTTACAATATATTTACTTATTTTCTAAGAAATATTTCATGATAAAAACATTCTCCAATGCACAATTGCCTGAGTGTGTTACACAACTCTTGAATGGATGGTAAGTCTTCTTCAGAATACTCAAACTTTCACATCCAAGTTCTTCTAAATTGTTAACACAATGTTCACTCTCTAATATTTCAGCTATCCATTTCTTCTTCTCAGTGCATTTGACGAATACATTCGTATGCATATTAATATTTTCAATTAGAAATCTTTTTACACTATTATATTTAACAGATCCTTCAGTCCAAGCTAATCCAAGCTTATTTCTTTGTAGCCAAATAACCTGTTTTCGTTCACCTTCAGTTAGCAATGAGAATTCATGTGGAGGCTTAATCAGAAATCGTTGATATTCGTTATCGTTGAATAATACCGCTAATTCTTTAAGTATAAAATTTTTTTTTCGATCTTTGTATCCTTGAACGTCAATGAAAACATTCTTTAATATCATCTTTGAGTCAATACTGAATACTAACTTGAATGAGGAATTTCACATTATTTACATTACTTTCCGTACATCTCCACTTAGAGGAGAATATTCAATTATTGAATCGTGTAGTAATAAGCAATACGCTGTAGTCTGATCAAGTATTCCATTAACTTTGTTTTCGAATTAAATTTTTACATCAACAGGTCCACTCCTGATAGACTCATTTTGATTTGAACAATCAATTACAGCAATAGGTGCTTGAGATTTGAATTTATTGTGATCCAGTAATGGAAATGGATTAATTCCATAATAGGATTCTTGGAATACTGAATACATATGATAGAACCATGAATAACGATTTTCACTAAATGAAAAATTCAAATTCTCATAGGGATATATTTCTGAATTTAAGTGTAGTTTGACGTTGCTAAGTGGACAGTGATCGAATGCAGTAGCATCTTTATCATTTTTATCCATTTTATTCACTTGCAAAGCGAATACTACGAATCTAGGCTTTTCCAACTGACTGCTAGTTTTCACACGCCAAACGTTATGAGTAGATTTTGGTACATTGGGATATTCATATAGATCCAAAGTTCTAAAACTAATTTGCATTGGACGAGAACTTTGAATTATTTTATACATCTTCAAACGTTCAGTATCACTGAGTGTAATATGTGGAACTTTCCAAACAATTTTCCCAATAGTAAATTTATAATCTGTTAGAGCTGTTTTCACAATATTATCATCTGTTTTTGACCTTATTATAATTAATTCATGTTTAGCATTCGGAATGACCTTCTTATAGTCTTCAGCAAAGCCTAACAACATCTTTAGAGGCACAAAGAAGCTAAAATTGCCACATGGTAATGTATTATCGTTTTTCAAAGTCCATCCTGCACTCAGCAACGTTGCACTGTCGTTCAATTGTTGAGAGATATAAGTTTTTAATGCTGTAGTGATTCCCACATTTCTAGAGCGATCAATTTCAATATTATTTAGTTCATAACGGATTTCCTCAAACATGAAAGCAGCACAATTGTTGTTGAATTTTACGGTATCAACAATGGCATTATCTTTATTCGCCAATCTTCCTTATATGTAAAGAACGCTGTCACATGGAAACACAATTAAATCTTGATTTTGAATACAAATTCTGATAGTGTCACTAGTGTTGTATGATTTAATGAATGGAGAATATGTATGGAACTATCTGTTCGTTATAGACTCATCATTGCGAGGAATCTCAGAAATATCTAGTATGTCATTCATTGCGAAGAGTAAGTCCTAAAGACTTTAACAGATCTTTGTTCTCTTTTGATCGTGGAGCAGGACACTTGGATTTTGTTGTTGATTGTTCCGAATCAAATATTGAAGTAGTCTTTTTAAACGATTTCTGAGTATATTTATAAGTATTCCTTCTATCACAGAAAATCAGCATTTTCTAAGCTATTGAGTACAGAAGAATCTCATGTGTATAAATTACGATGTCAACTGAGTCTCTCAAGAAGAATGTTACATATTTATAGCATTGTTTTTATGGGTTGTAAATGTAGTCTCATTGTAATGTTTTCATTTCGGAAATCAACCAGATCACCATCTTGATCAACTAATTTTATAATAACTGATCTTATTGTATTAACATTTACAGGTAGATAGATTATGTTCTTTGGAACTTCATTTATTTTATATCCTGGTAAAACATCAGGCTAAAATTCATGTATTGTGTGAAGACTTTTAACATTCACATATGATTCAGTCATTATATTATATTACATTCTACCCTGATCGAATTAACTTTGGTTATGTTTACAGGCAAATCAGAATCAGCTTGAATATCTGCTTCAATAACTCTTTCACTAAATCCTAATAATTCCCTATCGATCTCTCTCTATTGAAATAAATAGGCTTTGAAGCTTTTGTTTCAGTCTTCAGTGTGTTGGTATTTGCACGTATTTTAACTATAGGCTTGCTTTTCGTTTCTCTCAAGTAATTTGAAATAAAGGCGATTTTGTCGTCAATTTCGTAAGATCCCGTAGGTAATATAACGGTTTCACTCCCAACATGAAACAAGTTATTACTCTCATTTACATTGGGTATAGAATGAAATGTGTATAAGCTAACCAACACACATTCGTAGGCAGTTGATAATTCTATTGGAGGGAAATAATCTGCTGTTAAGATGGAATTCTCAGCAGAAAATTCTAATACTCTTGACATAACGGAGGTTTAAGTGATACTATGGAATGAGTGATGTTAAACGTTTATTTATATGCATAATCATACAGAAATTTCAAACACAAGTGACCACAAATTATTGTGTTATAACTTTGATATCTATCATAGTTGTAAACAATATTCCTTCCTAGATAGTCAATTATTTCCTTTGGTGGTTGAAGATTACCATAACTATCAAAGTATACAACATGATTATGATTTTTGTAATACGCTACCCAGTGAGTACCTGGACCTTTCGATACATCTAAATTGACTATGACACATTCAACGTCATTGACTTTTGATGGTAATCCATCTAACATGAAAACACCTCTAAAATTAGGAATATCCTTCGCAAATTTACGTAAATCATTTTCGTTGAGTGCTCTCGCTGGTAGCGTACTTAATAGTTTTTTGAACTCAAATAAAGACCTAAACCTTTCCGATAAGGCTTAAGGTATAGGCCTTTTCCCATTGCTATGGATTCCATCGTTTTATTATGTCTCGTATTTTCAGAAAGTTGCTTACGAGCATGTTTGGCATCGTTTACAGCTTTTGCTATGGCTGCGGCTCCACCAGTCAGCGTCCAAGAGCAGACAATCCAGCAAATAATGGTACAAGGAAAGGTAACACTCCTCCAGTTTTCGGAATAGGAATCACTCTCGTTGGCGGAAGTCGGAAATTTTTTCCTATAAGACCACTTTTTGAAGCAGCTAAAGCATATTTGATAGCATTTCGTAAGGTTGTCGGTTTTTTCGCTTTCACAATAGCTTTTTTAGCGTTTGACATTAGAAATCGTAGTATCTTCGGCATTTGTGTTTTCTTAGCTCTTTTCTTAGTCGTTTGCTTTACTCCCATTCCTATCTTAGCTTTTGCTTTCATGATGTTCGTTACTGTCCAAGCGTTTATCTTCTCACCTAATGTTCAATCTTTAGCTTTGACTCTCTCCCAAGCTCTTTCAGCTAGTTGTAAATCAGCTTGATTCCTTACTGATGTATCATTCCACTTTGAATAAGCTATATCGTGATCTTTGCATGCTTCATCTAATGGGTTTATTCCAGAATCTCCTCTAGCCAAACGTTGTCTGAGTTTTGTACCTGGACCACAGAACTGATACCCGCCTGGTAGGTGTAATTCGAATGGTAGCTTATTTATTGCCGAATTAAGTATACCTCTGCCTTGACAAGTTGTGCGAGGACTGATCTTGAGTCTTCTATGTATGATCATTTTATAGCCAATGTTATTCGTAATGTATCATTCAACGAATAAGGGTGTATTTAAATAGCTTCCTCATATATAGTTGAAAACAGTTATCAAAATGCGATTGATTCGTCAACATGATCAACTTCATTTTATAGCCAATGTTATTCGTAATGTATCATTCAACGAATAAGGGTGTATTTAAATAGATTCCTCATATATAGTTGAAAACAGTTATCAAAATGCGATTGATTCGTCAACATGATCAACTAACAATTAGAAATGTGGATTTCGATTCAGGTGGTGAAGCACATTACAAACATAGCCCACTGTTACCCAATAGTATTCGAGCTATCATTGTGGGACCATCTAACTGTGGAAAAACTAATGTAGTAATATCTTTGCTTGAACATCCTAATGGAGTGAAATTCGAGAATATTTATATCTATTCTAAGTCTTTATATCAACCTAAATATATATACCTCAAGAATTTGATCAGCGCTATAAAAGAGATAGGATATTACACATTCTCCGAAAATAAATCTGTACTACCACTTAGTAAAGCTAAGCGTAATTCGATATTCATATTCGATGATGTGGCCTGTGAAAAGCAGAATCACATGCGATCGTATTTTTGTATGGGACGGCATAAAGATATTGATAGTTTTTACTTAGGTCAGACCTATAGTAGAATACCAAAACAATTGATACGTGATAATGCAAACTGTTTAGTCATATTTAAGCAAGATAACTTAAATTTGAAACACATATATGGAGACCATGTGAATACAGATGTATCTCTGGAGAAATTTCCTCAAATGTGCACTGAATGTTGGAAAGACGATTATGGATTCTTATTTATCAACAAAGATTGCTCGTTAGAGAAGGGACGATATAGGAAAGGTTTCGATACATTCTTTATGCTGTAAATAATGACATCAACCTAGATTTAATTCACTTATTGACTGATTCATACCCTGTTAAGACTGCTAGATCAAACAAAGCTGATCCATAGCTGTTCCAAAGCTGTTCCAAAGCTGTTCCAAAGCTGTTCCAAAGCTGTTCAAAGCTGTTCTAGAGCTGTTCTAGAGCTGTTCTAAAGCTGTTATAGTGTTGTTCCAGAGCTGTTTTTGAGGCTGTTCAAAGACTGATATAGAGCTGTTACAAAACTTATTCACAGTTGATCCTAGACATTCGTTGAAGCAATTCTAATACAACTCATAACACAAAACCAAGTTTCTTAATTCTATAATCATGAATAAAGTATTGATGAAAGATCTTATACAAACGCAGAATATTATTCGTAAGAAATATGAAGATCTAAAAGCTAATAGAATGAGTGATTCGCTACAACTAGAGCGTATTTTCCAACCAGTTACAACTCCCCTGAAAAGACTAGCTGACAAAGCTGATTCTGATATCATTCTTAAGAAGCCAAAGAAAGATGATTCTGGTGAACAGTCATTCGTAGATGATATGGAAATTGACACTACTTTAGATGATGTTGGTGATTCAATGACTGCTGAACAAGAACCAGTTGAGAGGAAGCACTCAAGCTCATTGGAGTCAACCAGGAATTTCATTAAGACATTACCAATAGATGCCAAAGACTTTGGTGGAAAACATATTTAAGGCGGAATTTATTTGTTCGAACTCAGTTTCAATTCTATCTCTACTTCGCAATCATAGGTTAAACATAAAATGTCTCAAGCATCAGCAACAGCAACAGCAGCAACAGCAGCAACATCGGCAGCAGCAGCAGCAGCAGTTTCCACGCCGACAACATCGACTCCAGCACCACCACCATCTACGTCGGGTATGAGAAAGAATAAGACAAAAACCAGCAAGAAGAACGTCATGGAACTGTTCAATAAATTATCCGGGTTCCAGTGGATGAACCTATCTACAATGCATCAACACAAAGAATATACAATCACGGGGCTGTCAAGAGGAACATCTAAGTTTGGAGACAGGTTGATTGCCGTTTTAGATAAGACCATCAAACTGTATCTTCCTGAGAGGTATAATGTGATGAGTGACAAGCGAATTGCCGAAATAGATGCTGGTGGATTCGTGTTAGTCCACAATGGAATGAGCGGTAGAGTCCATCAGCTAGAGCTCAGCAAGGAAGAGGTACCATTGACAGAGTCACAGTCAGAAGAGATGTTTGATCGGGGAATATTCACTGAACCGTTTACAAGGGCTGAGTATGACCGAGTTATGGCCTACTATTCCCCGAATCAATAGGTGAAATAATTGCCATTTCATATATATATATATATATATATATATATATATATATATATATATATATATATATATATATATATATATATATATATATATATATATATATATATATATATATATATATATATATATTCTCTTGATTTATAGGTATATCACATATTGTATAACATAGATTAAATAAAGAAAAACAAACATATTTTGACAGTTTTTTAATAATACCACCAATTACCTTACATGAAAATCAATAATTATTTAAACATGTTATTCTCAAATAACAATTATCAGGTCCATCTTTTGCATTTTCTGAAGCCCAAGCACAGTCACGATAATGATATTCATTGTTCGAAAACACCATTTCAAAACCTTCATATTTTTCATCTATTTTTGCCCAGAGATTGTTGAGTTCCATTCTATGTTCTTCTAACAAAACAGTATTATATTTACGCATGAAATCTTGGAAATTCATCATGATGTATGATCAGCAGAAGACTAACATGAACAGATGAGTTATAATAATTTATATATTAAGAAAAATGCCTTATCAAACTAACTATGCTCTTGTAGACGTTATGCTCGTCAACGATTTCCATGTTCGTCGTGATATTTCAAAACCTTCTAAAGTAGAGAATCTTTAAAATATTAAATGGTTTCATCTAAAAATGTTACAGTCTGTAAATCAGCATTATAAATGTCTTGAATTATCTTTGCGGCATTATCGTATAAGATTTCTATTTCATCATCAGGCAGATGTTCCTGCTTTAAAGCTAGTTTCATCTGACCAATTAGTTTTGATATATCATCTGCTATGAGCCGACTCTTCACCAATCCATCATCCATATTGTAAATGCGATCATTAACATTCAGTGTCTCATTGGTCCAAGATAACTCCTGGAGATCATCTAAATCCAATTTAATCATCAGTAACTCTTTGTTCTTCTGCAAATTCTTCATATTCATCTATGTAATCCTCAACTAGAATAGAAGCAGATTTCTGGCAAAAGTAATATATAAAATGTATGAGGTTAGAAAACTTACCAATGAACTAATTACAATCAATCACTGATCATTCAATCTCAACTGAAATGGTTTCAATCTTTAGCTATAGGAATTATGAGTAAAATGCTGACTCCCACTCTCCTACCAATCAAATCAACGCATGTAAAATTCAACCAATAACCAGCCAGACCAAACCCAAACACACATACAAAATGGAGATCATACTCAAAAAGTTCCATATTTGGAAGTTCAAAACACGCCCACTCCACTTCAAATCCCCTCCCACATTCAAAAATCACACTAATAACAGCTCAAATCTAAACAAAATGGTTGAAAGTATGCTTAAACACACCCAAAACCACCATTTTAACACACTCCTGCCCTTGCATTGGTCTAAACTCAAACCCTTCACCAGGCCCCCCACCCACATTTGACCCCACTAGCCCCCCCGCCAGGCTCAAGCTCCGCCCCGAGGCCCCCCAATTAGCTCAGGTTAGCCCCCCCCCCACCAAACCACGCCTAGCTGCACCTGATTCTAAGTGGCTCAGAACATACATATCCACTCTACTTTATTACTTATCGTGTAAGGGTTAAAGTTTTATATATAATGAAGTTTAACAGTTCTCGGTCAACTCACTAAAACAGCTCTCGAATAGCTCTCCCAACAGCTTATGAGCTCTCTCAACAGCTCTACAAACAGATTAACAGCTATCTCAACAGCTTTTAGAACAGCTTAATAGCTATCTCAACAGATTTTCGAACAGATTCACAGCTATCTCAACAACTTTTCGAACATCTTAACAGCAATCTCAACAGCTTTTCGAACATCTTGACAGCAATCTCAACAGCTTAGCAGCTATCTCCAAAGCTATTTGAACAGCTTAGCAGCTATAGCAACAGACTTTCGAACAGTTCAACAGCTTTTCGAAGACCTATCAACAGCTTTTCTAACAGCTTAACAGCTATCTCAACGGCTTTTCTAATAGCTTAACAGCTATCTCAACAGCTTTCCGAACAGCTTAACAGCTATCTCAACAGCTTAACAGCTATCTCATCATATTTTTGAACAGCTTTCCAAACAGCTTAACAGATTAGTAGACCTCCAACAGATAAAACAACTCCTTACTCTCTTTCTTGATTGCACCCTGTATATCCGATCAGAGCAGTAGTGAGGGTGAGAACGATTAACGCAAATATTTATAACATGATATCTGTATCGAATCCTTTTCTATATCGACCATTATCTAACGGACATTCCTTGTTAATGACTAAGAATCCGTAAGAATTATTCTAAAATTCAGAACTTGTTGGAACTGAGCGAAAAGCATGTCACTATTCACATGATCGTCGTATATATGTTTCAGATTTAGCCCATCAGTAGATAAGCAGGGGGGTTCTGTGACAACTCGATGGTGCCTACCATCCACATCTACCAATGTTCATCTTGGCCGTGCCGTAAGGTCGCGAAGAATTTGCAAGAAGTTGACGACAATGACCAGAGGCTGCTGAAAGCAGGCTTTAGTTATTGTTTCGTTTTACCTGGGGGCAGGTATGGCTCAGCTCTTTCAATATATTTTAATGTGAAGAAGTGGTCAACAATGACCAGAGGGTTTTTAGGGTGCTACCTTTTGGTTCTTTCAAGGTCATCGCTGAAGATATGAAGATTTAGGGAAAAATGTATTTAATTATTATTTTGCCTGGATTAAGATTACTTTTTACCTATTTTACCTTTTAATTTTACCCTTTAATTTTACCTGTTATCTGTGTATATTTAACAAGGTAGTTTAATTTGAAAAAAGCCAAGTTGACCTAGTCTGGATCAGAACCCGTGCTACTTTTATTACTAGGCCGCCGTTCTGCCACTGAGCCAAACGCTTGTTTAGATTATGTTGCATGTAAATGTTATGTACATATAAAAATTAAAAGTTATCAATTTGACCCTCTGAAACGAGCAACTTTGTATGCATATTATCCATTTTTCTTAATGTTTGGTTATTGATGTTCATTACTATGTACTTGAAAGGATGTCAAAGTTATCGGTGTAACCTTCATTATGAAACATCTATGTCTGCAAATTATTATCAAACATTTTTTTTATGGTTATAACTATATATGGTCGAGGGTTTTACATATTACACTATTCATAAAGTGAACGTTTAAATAATGGATCTACCAACAAAACAACAAGTAGAAGAGCTTTCACAGTTGTTTAAGGAGCCTCAGTAGTATGGATAAGCGGTTTCTGGAACACTTTAGGCGTAGGCGTTGACATATATGACAGATCTGTCAAATCTGTCAACTGTCAACTGTCATTTGTCGAGTCTATCACCTGTCATGTGTCAATTCCAGCCGCCTATCTTGGCACCAACCTGTCACTGTCAAATAAAAAAATAAAAAAAGCAAACTTAAAAAAAATAGAATCACGTCACGCCGTTATCGTAAATTCTCTGCAAGGTGTCGCTACCGTATGATTCATAGCATACGCATAGACCTTACGGGGGCCCAGACGGGGGCGGGGGCTTCGGTGTGGCGTGGTCCGAGGCAGGGGTGAAGTGGGGCTTCTGCTTCAGGACCGGCAGCGACGTGGTGTTGAGCTCAGTTAATGTTTGATTTGCTATGTAGTCGAATATATCGATGAAATAAACAATTTTATTAAACAATAAAGAATAAAATGTAAGCTCTGAATATAATCGTAGTCGTATATAGACTAAAACTGTTTTAATATTATTGTAGTGCATTGGAATCGCTTTGTACGTAAATCTTATAATAGTTTAACCATTTAACCTCTGAACTTATTATTTATCAAATAAAAATTACTGCTCTCTTGACAACGACTGACACAAGCTATTTTATATCAATAATTGAACGAACTTAAAAGAAGCAACATGTGGATGGGTTACGTGAATTACAGTGAACCAACTGATTTAAAAAGTGCTGTGGAAAATGTACACTCACAATTTAACGACATTGCATTTGATGCTGAGCACGAATCAGGATATGGAATGGGCAGGTAAATGTCAGAGCCTGAATGTAGAAAGCGTTATCGATTATACAATTACGCTGCTGAATTATGCAGTGTATTTTTGGATTGTAATGGTAAGATGTCAATGGATTTTTTTTGTACCACTCTAAGAAGATGCGGTTTGGCTGAGTATTTGGATGTAGTTGAACCTTTTTTATCAGAAGAGGATAAAAAACTGTTAAAGTCTGCAGAAGAAATTGAATATGATAATGAAGAAGAAAATGAAATGGATTCAAGCAGTGGTAATAAATAAAGAAACATTTTATTGTAAGAGAAATGTATTTTAGTTACCTTATACATGTATCATTGTTAATAATAGAAGCTAAGATTTTTTTTTCTCAGCATTTCTATCCCTCTGAATTAAAAATTATTCTTTGTTTCTTTCTACAGTAGTTAAGTTTCAGTGTGATAAAATAATTGAAACACAAAGTAAGCAGATAACGTTTTTTATTGATTTCTTCTCACTTTACTTATTTTGTAAATATCCTGTCTTTGACAAAAGGATAAATTTTATTCCTAAATATATAAAATGTGGTGAAAATTGAGTATATAAATAGTATGATGTCCAGTATCTGCTGTGTATCATCATTATTGAAAGTTACGGTTGTAGAATTTTGTTTTGATAGATCACCTCTGTGTGAAAAACAATTTCTTGTTGTTTTTACTGCATCTGTATTTTCATAGTCTTTTTGAGTAATAAAAGTTTCATTTAAAACTTGTTTCCACTGAGTTTCGCCGTAACTTCTATTTGAGTATATGAATCTGAGTTTATATTTCAGAATGCTAATGTCATTCTTAGGAATGTTAGATGTTTGTAAAGTTTGTATACCATCTTGAATCAATGGAACCAGCTCTACCCACTTATGCGGCCAGGTATTATTTTCTGTATTGAAACATGCGTACGCTTTTACCACTTCAGATTGATGATACACTATAAAATTATTTTTATCTAAAACAACAAATATAAGAAGAGTTGTTTTCAGTAGAGCCATTTGTTGAAAAGGATTATGAATTGAATAAAGTACAACGGAAGAGATTAAATGTTATATATTTAGATATTTGTTTTTACTTGTATATATAATAGAAAGTTTACATTTTATCAGTGTTGTTTTAAAATAACAAAAATTATATTACAGTTTAAGAAATACTCATTGGATAAGTTTGTGTACCATTTCTTGCGTCTATATATTCAGGTAATGATGTAAACGCTTCTGTTTTTTCAATTTCTCCATTGCTTAAAATTTCTCTGATTCAAATTCTCCATATTCGTAGCATGAAATTGTCAATAACCTTTCAGTAAAATTGGAATCATAAGTACACCTTATGGGTAATATAATATCATCGCCATATTCAAGCCTGAAATGTCGATAGAAAGGATGAGTACTTTCAATGATGCCAGCAATTTCCAACTCTTTTTTAATTAGATAGCTTCCTCCACTGTCACAAGACTTATTTCTGAAAGTTTTTCAGTTGTTTGTTCGTAAACTTGAAATTGTGTAGTAGCTTCTTGTGAGTAGTCACTTGATGTTGTTTCTGTCGTTTGAACGGGTTGTGTTGACGAAGTTTCAAATGTTAACGAATCCGCTATTGTTTCTGGAGCTGCTTCAGCTTCGAACGAAGTTGACATTGTTGATGAAGTTATATTTTCAGAAATATTACTTGAAATAGAAGATACATCGTACACTGGTAATGTTTCACTTGATGTAAGTAATTTGAAAGCCAATTTAATTTGTACTGTTTCATTGGTAGGTAACTGAATATTGAATTTCATTCGTGCTACTTTATCGGGTTCTGTTAGCTGTATTGCAACTGGAGCAGGTGAAGCAATGTCAGCAATGAAGCAAAAATAGGCAATTAAGGTAACACTGAAAAACATTAACTCCATTTTGAACGTGATTGCGTTCTAACTCTTTCCATTATGAATCAGCTTATATAAACCTTATACCAGTTGATAAATTAATCAGACAACCTACCTATCATAGATGTTTTATTATTACTATACAAGTTCATTTTTATCAATCCAAGAATTATGATCATCGAAGAAGCCTAACCATTTCACATATATTTTATTACCTCTTTCTTTCTGAATGAGATATACATTAGGATATTTAGCTTTTAGTAATTCTAACTCGTAGAAGCAGCCTTTTATAATATTGCCTTGTTAATCTGTGAGAATATATGTTACAGGATTGGTGATGTTGATTTTTACAATTTTAAAAACTTCTGTAGTCCAATTTGGCGTGTAACCTTTTTCAAAGTAATGTTTATACTTGCTTATACGCACAAATTCACCAATTCTGTATTACGGTTTTGGAAATATTTTAATTTTACTATATACAGTTTTCAGCAATATACTTTCATTGTTAATATTTACATCACGAGGTTTCATTTTAATAGTTCTGTGCACTTTATTGTTGTACTTGTCAACTAAGCTCTGAATATTATCTATCCATCTATAAGATCCGTTTAAACTAAATTGTTTCCACATCCAGGTTTTTAGAGTTCTATTAAATCTTTCCACGATAGACGCTTTAACCTTACTTTAAGTAGAGTAATGATTGATGTTATGTTTCTTCATTAATATGGAAAATTGTTTATTATAATACTCCTTCCCATCGTCTGTTTGTAAATTTGCAGGGCACTGCTTCTTTAAGATTTGTTTCATTGCACTGCTTACCTCAGAACCTGTCTCAGTTTTTACTGGTATAGCCCATGCAAATTTTGAAAAAGCATCAATGATTGTTAGTAAATAACGGTATCCGTCATTTTCAGTAGAGTATTTTCCCATTTCAACTAGATCTGCTTGCCAAAGGTCGTTGATGCCCTTTATGATAACCGCACGTCGTTTGAAGTTTCGACGTGCTGGTCTATGCAATTCATTTACTAGATCTTGCTTACTCATCTTATCGAAAATGTTATTAAACAACCATAAAACGTTTAATAATATAATTGCATTGTTTTTCTGCAAAGTGTCTTCTTTTGTTGTTTACCTTGTAGATGTTGAAAATAACTTCTGATGTTTTTGCCTTATCTTAAAGGTTTCTTTTTAAAGATAGATTAATTCCAACAGGCTTCACAACTTTTTCCTCAGAAATGGTATTCTTAAATTGTTCAAACTCTTTCTGTATTTTATTCAATGTATTATTTAGATTAAAATTTTTTTGGCGCATCTCATTTTTAACTAAACTTATTTGATTAACTTTATTATCAACATACTGTTTGCTAACTGAATCTTTTGGTGCTGATGGACTTTGTAAATTACATATATGTCTGTTCTGTATATCAAGATTACCGTCTATAGTTAAAGAAAAACCTAAATTGCGAAGAAACGAGTCACCAACACGATCTGAATTAATTCGTTCAGAAGAGGAGGAACGTCCGAATTTATCGATAGTCATTTTAGTTATGTTAAAGAAAAGGATGTTTTCTTTTTATATAATAATTTTTGCTTCTTTTAACTCTTCTGGAATGGAAATAATCTCATTATTATGATTAGTATGACCTGCTTGCTGTGATTCTATTAGTAGTTTTAGTCTCCACTAATTCGTTGGGATCATCCCAGTAAACATAATCAGTCTTATCTGATAAATATTTCATTAATCCCTTTCCCACGACCGCTAATCTTTGTTGCTTTAAAATTTTTGTGATTATCTTATATTTAACACTCTTATTTCCAGCGTGCTGTTGGGATTTATCAAAATTTCGGTGAAGTAAATATGCAGTGTTTACAATTTGAATGTAGTTTGATTTATCACTAACAGTACATTGATCTAGCGAAGGTTTTTTTTTTAAAGCAGGCTTATTAATCCAGGCGTCGATTCATACACTTGTCCATTTATGTAAATATTATTATCTTCAAGTGCAAAAGGTACATTTCCAATTTTCCGCTGATTCTCGTTTTTATTGAAATAAGGTGCATACTTCTGATCAAAATCTTTCTGTTTTATATTCAACGAATTTATAAACAACCCTGTTTCAACCTGTGGAGTGAACTGCTTATCTTCGTATCCAGATGATTCGATATCTGGCTGTGTTAAATAACTCTCTTCGTTTAGCTGTGATTCGGGATATTCCGATGCGAATGATTCAAACTTAAGTTCATTTTCACTGATTTTCCTCTTTTTTACTGGTGGTACATCTGTTAGTTTCTTTAGAGGAGTTGTAATTGGTTGAAAAATTTGCTCTAGTTGTGCGACATCATCTATTTTTGCAGCTTTCAGAGAGTCATATTTCTTTCTAATTATATTTTGTGTTTTTATGATGTCACTCACTATTTCTTCATTCGTGATTATTTAGTTAGGTGCCTTAATTAATATAAAATATAATGTAGCTTTACGGATATAGGTCCTTTAACAGCTTCTTTAACAGCTTTTATCAGCATCCAAACAGCTCAATCAGAGTTTCAGAACAGCGTTGTTGACTGTATAATCTTGTCTGTCTATTGAACAGATATAGAGTGAATATGAACCCGGATAGCACTAATATTTATAGTATAATGTATGTATCAAATCCTTTTCTATATCGGCCATTTTCTAACGTACAATCTTTATTAATGACTAAAAACCCATGTTCATCTTTCCAACATTCTGAACACATTTGTCTAAACGTTTCAAAAGATACATCTGTATTTACATGATCATCATATATGTGTTTTAAATTAAGCCTGTCCTGTTTAAAAAATTAAAAACACATTAGCATTATCACGTATTAAGTGTTTTGGTATACGTGTGTAAGTTTGGCCTAAGTAAAAACTGTCAATGGCTTTATGTCGCCCTATACAGAAATAAGATCTTATATGATCTTGTTTCTCACAAGCAATATCATCAAACACAAATATCGAATTACGTTTATTTTTTTCAAGCGACAACACAGCATTATTTTCTGTAAAAGTATAGTAACCTATGCCTTTTATGTCAGAAAGCAACCTTTTTAGATATATATATATATATATATATATATATATATATATATATATATATATATATATATATATATATATATATATATATTAGGTTGATATAAAGACTGAGTAAATGTAAACGTTTTCAAACTTCAATCCATTGGGATATTCTAGTAGAGATATAAGTAAATTAGTCTTTCTGCAATTTGACGGACCAACAATTATGGCTCGTATACTATTAGGTAATAGTTTACTATGTTAGAAATGATTTTTACAGTTATGATTAAAATCAATGTTTCTAACTGATAACTCATCATGTTGACGAATCAGTCTCATTTGAACAACTGGGTAAACCTATAAAAGAAAATGCTTTTAAACTATACGTTTAGTTCACAGAACTTATTATTATAAATAACATTGACATACGATGTTAATCATCAGAAGTCCTTTAACCAGTCGAAGGTTAACTTCAAGAGGTTCGGGTTTAATTAACACAGTTATAAATAAATTACCATTTGAGATTCATTTGCCAGGAGGTTATCAGTTTTGCGGACCAGGCACAAAACTTAAAGACCGATTAGCAAGAGGTAATCTTGGTATAAATCCTTTGGATAGCGCATGCAGAGAACATGATATAGCGTACTCTAAAACAAACAATTTATCGACAAGAAATAAAGCTGATCTTGTGTTAGCCGATAAAGCTTGGCAGAGAGTAAAAGCTAAAGATTCAAAACTCGGCGAGCGAATAAACCCATGGTTTGTAAGAAACATTATGCAAGCTAATGCTAAAATGGGTATGGGTGTAAAGTTAAAGAAAAGGAAACCCAATAAGAAAATCAAACCCAATAAGAAAATCAAACAAAATATTCTGAATCGTCTTATATCGAAAGCTAGAGCTGATGTTAAATCTAAAAAACCCCAAAGTGTAAAAAGTGCTATTCGAATAGCTTTGGTGTCAGCTAAAACGGGTATCAAAGGAAAACAAATTATTCCCCCGCGGATGCGGATAATTCCGATTCCAAAAACTGGAGGTGTACTTACTTTTCTTGTTCCATTATTTGCAGGCTTATCTGCGATTGGAACATTATCTGCAGCTATCGCAAAAGTCATCAACGACGCAAAACATGCTCGCAAGCAACTTGTTGAAACCGAGAGGCATAATAAGAAAATGGAAACAATCGCAATGGGAAAAGGATTGTTTCTTAAACCATATATGTGTTTAAAGCCAAAAAACTTGTAAAAGTGCTACCCAGCAGACCTCTCAATGAACTCGATTTGTATAAATTTGCAAAAGACATTCCCAATTTTAGAGGAGTATTCATGTTGAATGAATTACCAGTAAAATCGTAGGCAACAGAATGTGGCTATGTTAACTTGGATAAATCAAACGGTTCAGGGACACACTGGGTAGCGTATTATAAAAATCGCAATAGAATTATTTATTTTGATAGTTATGGTAATCTTCGACCCCCCAAAGAACTTATAGCTTATTTAGGAAACAACATTATATATAATTATAATAGATATCAAAACTATGATTCTGTAATTTGCGGTCATTTATGTTTGAACTTTTTATATGAAAATGCTAATAAATAAAGCCATGTCGTTACTTGTCTATTTAGTTTTATCGAAACCTTCAGTATGTCAAGAGTATTAGAATTTACTGGACATGATTCTGTTTTAACTGCAAATTATTTTCCACCAATACCAGTACCTACTGCTTATGAATGCGGTTTAATCAGTTTATATACATATAATTCGATACCAAACATAAATCAGAGCAACAATTTATTTCATGTCGGAAGTGAAGTTATTGATTGATTGATTGGCTCGATATGATGAGTCGATAGCAAACAAGTCATATCATACGTATTCTCCATTTGTTGAATCATACAATATTAATGATATAATTAGAATTTGCATCCAAAATCAGGATTTAATTTTGTTACCATGCGAAAGTGTTCTTATTGTTGAAGGCTTACTGTTAAATGGGAAAGAGACAGCTGACGATGCACTTAAATTTGCAAATAATTGTTTTGCTTTTATGTTTGATGAAATACGTTATGAAATAAATGGAATTGAGATTGATAACTGTCGAAATGTGGGAATTAGCACAGCTTTGAAAAATTATGTGTCATTAAATTCAGCTGAAAGCACCGCACTTATTAATGCAGGTTGGAATGTAAAAAATTATCACAAACATACAAGTAGACCGTTTAATTTCTCCGTGCCTTTAAAAATGTTATTAGGTTTCGCTGAAGATTTTAGGAAAATTATACCAAATGCTAATCATGAATTGATTTTAATGAGAGCAAAAACAAATAATAATTGTGTAAGTACAACATTAGCAAAGTATACACTGGATATCAAAAAGATTGTATGGAAAGTGCCGCATGTTACTCTTAGCGATGCTGAACGACTCAAACTCTACAAAAGGATACAGAGTCAACGTCCAATGGAAATAAGTTTTCGGAGTTGGGATTTGTATGAATATCCACATGTTCCAAAATCAACACACACTATTTGGCGTGTGAAAACAACTAATCAACTTGAAAAACCTAGATTTGTAATATTTGGATTTCAGACTAACAAACCCAATAAACATAGAGTAAATCCTAGTGAATTTGATCACTGTTACCTCACTAATTTTAAATTACACTTGGATTCAGAAACGCATCCATACGATAACTTAAATATTTCGTTTCAAGAAAATCGATATGCATGGTTATATTATATGTATTCAGTCTTTCAAGAATCCTATTATGGATGCAACTCATAACCTTTACTGGATATTAAAAAAATAGAATCTCAAGCACCTATTGTTATCATTGATTGTTCACATCAAAATGAGGTTATCAAAAGTGGTCCAGTCGATGTTCAGATTGAATTTGAGACTGCCAGCGAAATTCCAGAAAGCACTTCAGCGTTCTGCTTATTGTTACATGACAGAAAAATTGAATACTCCCCGCTAAGTGGCGACGTGAAAAAACTGATTTAATACAACAAAATTACAGCTGCAATAGTAAATATTATTGATATATTGTGAAATAAAACATTGATATGTTAACAAACAGTTTTATCTCTAGTCTAAAATTACATTCCCATCCTCGAAAACTGTTATAAAAGCAGACGTATCTGAATGTGGACAACCAGTCTTCTAATTCAACAGCGAAGTTATAAACATTTCTTATATTCTCATCAATATATAACTGCATAGTAAAGAAACAAATTGTAATTGATGTACAAGGGTTTAAAGACTATTCAAATGCATTTATCTGTAAAGAATTAGTTATTCTTTTTAATGATGTGGAATATTTACGTTTTCTAATTAAACCACCATAAGATTTCTCACAACTAAGTATAAGTGAACAGAAACAAGCTATTTGGCTACAGAAAAATCATCATGGCTTTGTATGGAATGAAGGATCCTCTCACTTTGAGAGTGTAAGAAGATTTCTGATTTCTAATATAGACTTACATACCAGTATTTTTGTAAAAGGTTCTGAGAAGAAGAAATGGATAATTTCAATTCTTAATAAGGATTCACATATAATCAATGTTGAGGATCTTGGATGCAGCAGTTTGGAGAATCTAAAAAGGGACTATCCATTCACAAATAGATGCTCATCACATAGTGGTTGTTGCGCACTGGAAAATGCATTTTTAATTAAGTATTATATTAACAATAAATAGTTGTATGTAATTTTTACTAGAGATTTTCAAATAAAACACATAAAAATTTAATTGACAGGTTTGTTTACTTTGTTACTTCTTTTTAGTACAGTTTCAAGCATAAGTCGTTAACATATTATTTTTAATAAATCCTTAACATCTAAATTACATAGAGATATTTTAGTTACATTTTGCGCGTAATATAATGTATTTTAAACCTAAAAATTAACATATTACTATAAAAAATGTGTTTTAATACAACCGATAAAAGTAATAAATTAATCAGTTTTATTATAAACTTTCATCTTTAATTTTATAATGACCCCAGGCATAAGTTGATACTCCATCATTTCTAATAAATCTCTTATCATCTAAATAACTTAGCGAAATTTTATTTATATTTTGTGTGAAAACTTCATGAATTTTTGATCTGAAAACAAGCATATTACTATAAAAAATTCTCCTTTTATACAAACACTATAATCGCTTAAACTTAGTCCATCTACAGCTGTCTTTTTAATTCCCTTTGCTTTCTTTGTAACTTTGTCATCAATTACATCATAATCAATTACATCATAAATTCTCTCATAATCTTTCCGTTATTCTCATCTTTCATTAAGCCTACTTTTTTATTATTTAGAAGTGGAATATTATATCGATTACTAGGATCATATTCAGACGTGTCAAAGTGTTCTGCAATGTCATCTGTTATATCAGAATAGAAATCTTTAGTTAATATATAATAAATAAATGAATCTGTATCCATATAATCAAGCAATAAATTTTTACCATATTTAGGTTTCATATAATCGCAATAGAAATTGTACATTAACCATTTTGATAGTTCCAAAACAGTAAAATCAAGGTATTTTGGTTTGTTGTAAACTGTTTTCACTCTACTCAATTGAATAGCTAGCATGTCGGTAGTGAATTGAGTTGCACTGTGAAAATTTGGTTTCGCAATTAAGGCTCGAGAACCTAATCTACGCCCAGAGCTTTCCTATTGTGTTACAATCCATACATCTTTACGTTTGTCAACGTTTACCATTGTTTTACAGTAAACATAATTATTTTTAGACTTGATATATTTTTTTTCAAATTCGTTTTTTGCTATGGTACGATAGTGAGTATTTAGTTTGACATATTTTTCTACCCATCTGGCTTGTTTAAATTGCAAGACCCTATCAATTTTTGTTAATTTTAAATGATGTCGTAAACATTGTTGGAGATTTCTATAATGGATGACGTAGTTTTTTTTACTATTGAAATCTGTTATTAATTTAGGCAGTTTTGAAACTGGGCTACACTTATTTTCGGGACAAAATGGTAAGTCATTATGATCATCATGCAGTTCTTTTGGATATTCTAAGTCAACTTCAAATATGTAACCAATTTCTGAATTTTCCATACGTAATGTGATTTTCCATCATTTTGTAAAAGCAATAAATTAATGTGATTAATTTTTTCCTGTTTTGTACAATAAAATGGTCCTATAATTGCATCACCTTCTAAACCAAATACATTTACACTTATATCTTCATTAAGCTTTTCAAACATCGATATGTCACTAGGATTTAATGAAAATCTAACTTCACTGAAATCAACTTTTTTATCATTTTTCAAAATAGTAATGTCTGCGGTAATGTTTTGAATTTCATAAGACAATACTGTATTCGGTAATTTACTAGAATCGATAGTTTGTAAAGCAGGTATAACGGCCCATTTAAAACAATATTCATCAACATTTTTAACGTTAACACAAGCCTTTTTTAACAAAATATTTTTCGGTAGTGGTATATAATTTGATCCTCTAATAGGTTTATATTTATTGATATTAATCTCCAAATGAAGTAAGGCAACTAATGCCCAACCACTATTCCTCTCTTGAAATTCATCAATTTTAGTCAAAATTTGATCATTTGATGCCTTTGCTTTGTGACTATTTGTCCTTATATGATATTGCCATTCATTAAAAGGAATTTAAACCAAACAGTCTTCGCACATTTTTGAACCCTTTGTTCTACTAGTTGACTGAACAATCTTCGTACTTGCATTACTTTTAAAAACCTTCTGTGCTTTATGTGATTCAAGATGAAGTTTCTGATGATTGGAAAGGATATCCCGACGCATGGACTTATTACACACAGGACATTGTACCTTGCCTAGATTACTGTGAACCGTACGTTCGTGTCTTCGAAAATCGGTTAACAGTGTGAATAGTCTACCGCAGATATGACAGACTCATAATGAAATATTTAATTTTTAAGTTGAAAATACTATAATATTTACGCGCAAAATGTAGAGGCAACTGGTTACTTGCTGCTTCGAAAGAACTGTACTATAGGAATAAATATTTGAGAAGTCATCTATATTAACCACGCTTTAAATTATCTTGAATAACAAGATAAGTAATTAGAAAAATACTCAATAATATTGGTCATTATGTTGAAACACATGCGTAAATTATATATACATTTCATAGTTAAACACAAAACATTAGGCGGCTATTAATTAGTTGATATAATTATCTTTATATGTAGAAATTTTGTTTAAAATAACTGTTAACCTTTTCTTAGGAAACTTTTACAATAATATATTCTTATCATTTGAGGTCAAGTTGTTGACCTCATACAAGTAAACAATATAATTAATAGCTCTGTTAAGAAATTTATTATGTATTTGAAAACTCGGTTTCATTAAACTCATTATGACCACATATTTTATTCGATTTCATCAGTTAATTAGTTCAGACCTATAAACTTATACCAAAAATATATTCCATTTCATAATCTTCAAAATTATCGAAAACATGTTTTTCTGAATTGATTCATTAAATAATGTCAGCATAATTTATCTACTTCTTAAACTAATTATTATGTATACTTCGACGACAAATATATTATAATTTCATCAGACATAATATTTTGCAATAACAGCTTGTAATAATAATTATGTTGTAAGTCACATTCTAAATTCATCAACATAAGACCGCGTGTTATTCAAAGTTCATTATTGTAATGAAAGTTAATTACATAACTGTAGAGATACGATGACAAAAACATCTCATGTTGATATTTTACATTATTTTCTATGATACTTTTTGGAATATTTTAAATAATAAATCATGCTGTTAATTATACATTTTGCTGATATTAAACTCACAAATAAGGATCTTGTGTAATTTACAGTTCATTAACCTAACCTAAATTCAAGCTCAAATAAATCGTAACAAAATCGTTTATTGATCTTACACTATTTTTCCATCCTATATTTGTTTTCACTAATTATCAGACACGTGCAGGATGTGAGAGGGTATTAAAGATCATATTTCTTGTTAAATATTTACAGTTTAATCGACAACCAGAAGTGACACATCTTGTTATTGATACAGTGCTACACCTTGATCATTATTATGGAGAAAAGATCAGCAGCAGCTTCATCGTATAGTCCATCAAATTCTATCAAGAAGCAAAAGACCAGTCAAGCAGTGAAGAAAATTTCTTCAAAAAAAATGAGTACTCTAGAGAAGTTCAATTCTCTAGGAGCGTTCATGTGGTTAAATTTAGAAACTATGGAAAAGAATAAGCCATACCTTCTGACCAATCTTACTAGAGGTACTTCTAAATATGGTAAAAGCATCATCTCTGAACTCATTGGCGACAGCAAATTATACCTGCCCGAAAGGTATAATGAGTTCAGTGATAAGCAGTTGGCAGAGCTAGGTAATGGTGAATACATGCTGATCAACCATGGACAGGAGCGGAAGGTATACAAACTCAAACTGAAAAAGAAAGAAGACGTGGAGATACCTGTAGAAGCGGCAACGTCTGACGATGACACGGATTTCCCTGTCTACGCTCAAGCATTCGAAGATCATGGTTATTATGCTCCTGTCTAAGTGATTTAATTTTATTTTATATACAAATAAAATTTTATTTACCTATTTTATAATGTATTACACTATTAGTTATTAATGTAAATAAAAAAATATAAATTATAGCTTCATGTTTTATTTAAAATATTTATTCTTAATTTACAAATATACACATGCACTTTTATTTCAGTGATGGTTTAATTCTTAAATATAACAATGATTTTCTGTATTTTATGTTTAAATAATTCCTGATCAACACATACACAAGTGTCTGGACCTTCCTTTGTCTCATCTGATGACCAAATACAGCTAACATAATGAAGACCATGAGAAGAAAATTTTGTTTCTTGGTGTTCATATTTTTTTAAAAAATTATGAAGACTATGTAGCATTTTTCTATGATCATCAAGCAGAATATCGTCATAGTCATTCAAAAATTTTTGAAGTTGTATTTCATAAGGCACACAAATGAATGTTAGATGTTCAACTTGCAAATATTACATTAGCTAAAGATATAAACTGTGATATCTATGATTTCTCTATTGTTTAATAAAATTGTTTATTTCATCGATATATTCGACTACATAACAAATCAAACATTAACTGCGCTCAACACCACGTCGCTGCCGGTCCTGAAGCAGAAGCCCCCACTTCACCCCTGCCTCGGACGACGCCAGGCCGAAGCCCCCGCCCCCGCCCCCGTAAGGTCTACGCGTATGATATGAATCATACGGTAGCGACACCTTGCAGAGAATTTACGATAACGGCTTGACGTGATTATATATATTTTTTAAGTTTGCTTTTTCTATTTTTTTCTTTGACAGTGACAGGTTGGTGCCAAGATAGGCGCCTTGAATTGACACATGACAGGTGATAGACTCGACAAATGACAGTTGACAGATTTGACAGATCTGTCATATATGTCAACGCCTACGCCTAAAGTGTTCCAGAACCCGCTTATCCATACTACTAGCCTCTACATATTCATTTTAAACATTATCAGTCACAACCTTTCTGCATCTGTTGGCGTCGTGCTAAATGAATTTTGTGATTGGGGTATAATGAAGAGGGAATATGAGAAAATTAGACAGTGGGAAATGGTAATAAGTGAATACTAAAAATAGTTGAAAATGGTGATTAGCATGGAATTAGAGCGACATGCATTTTATTTGTAAAAAAAAGTAGAAATAGTATTATACAATATTTATTGATAATTGTAAATAACAATACATAATAATATTTTATCTATCCATCTAATTATTAGTAATTAAAATACATATAAATTCTTGTCTATTTTTTATTTTTATTTACAGCAAACTATCTTATTTTAATTAATACAATTACTATATCCCAATGGTAGGCTATCTGTGAACATATAATGTACAATTCGCTTATCATTATGGGGACTTAAAGCTAATTTACTTTGTTTAATTGACTATACATTATGTTTATATGATTTTATTAATGTTTGAGATGCTGTAACAGTGGACTGGTTAAACAGACATTTGTAATAATCTTCAAAACTTATAGTTTTTAAACAGGAGTTTTTCACACCCTTTGCTTTTTTGTTACCATTTCATCATTCCTATCAAGAAAGAGAACTTTTAATGCATACATTTTCGATTTTAGACCAATAAAGTCTGTCAATATTATACCTTGATTTTCATCTTTCATTAATCCAATAACTTTTTATTTGCTAAAGGTATCCCAAAAATGTTATTTTTAGGGTAGTCAAATATCTTCAACAAAAAACTGATAAATAGGCGAATCTGTGTTACTATATAGAAGTTTCGCTCTATTTCCATTTTTTTTAATGTAATTACAATGAAAATCATATAGAATTGTTTTTGATATTTCTAGAATTGTAAATCCAACATAAATTAGTTTATTAAAAAGAATATTTAATCTTTTAAGTTTTATAGTAGCTACTTCAGCATCCAACACCGTGCAACTATGAAAATTTGGTTTTGCTATTAAATTTTTTGCTCCATACTTTCCATGCCAATGAGTTACTAGTCTAATGTCTTTATATTTTCTTACATTTTCCATTGTTTTGCCAAATACTTCAACATTAACTTATAAAACTTCTTTTCAAAGTCATTCACACTTTGTTGTCTTAGTTGCGTATTTAGGTCTATGTAAGTTTTCATCCAAGAAGATTGTTTAAACCTTAGATTTTTATGAATTTTAGTTAACTTTATTCCCAAATCTAAAACCTCTTTCAAATTTTTATAATGAATTACATAGTTAGCTTTATTAAATAATGTTAATAATTTTGATTGTTTGAATTTTGATAGCATATTATCATAACTACACTATAGATAATACGCTACACTAAACGGTACATGCTTCTGATATTTGTTTCTAGCTTTTGTTGGCTTACAATCTTTGTATGTATATCTGCATAAATTACAAAAGGTGATCTTTCTTTATTAGAAAAATTGGTGAATTTTACGATATTTTTACCTTCAGTTGGTAATGTTATTTTAGTTTTGTTCATTTTTTTTTTTGCAAATGAACATGTGTTTGTTCAAAACACTTTGACTTTTAAAATGATTTAAGCATCTGTTACAGAAATAAGTTTTACATTTAGATCTATTTATTTGTTTACTTGATATTCAAGACATATCTTTAATAAGAGTAAAATGAAAGTCCTTTCTATTTATATAATTTGTAACATTAAATTTAGTTTCACCACCCTCACCAATACCATCTTCATCTGTATCACTATGATCCAAATCAATAGGGAGCATTAATAAATTAATTTCAGTTAAAAAGTTGTTTTCTGACAGACGAAATGGAACAATAGTATTTTTTCTTTCTTGCGTTGTAAATACATTAATACGTAGACTATTCATATTTTCAAATTTTTCAATGTCTTAAATTGATGGGGAACTCAATGTCATCACATTTAAGAACAGTACTGAAATGTGGATATGATGATACCCTGTTAGGATTTTTTTCCTTTTCGTTACATGGAAAGAGCGCAGCTACCACACTCCAAAGAAAACAGTAAGAATCATCATTTTGTATATTTAAAACACCTTTTGTGTTTTGAATAAACTTTGGCATTGTAATGGATGTTGAAATGCCAACATTGATTGGATTATATTGATTTATATTGACTTTTAACTCCAAAATCTCAAAGAGAGCCGATCCAGAATCTCTTTCCTGAAATTCTTCAAGTTTTGCAAGAATGTAATTTTTAAATATGCTATAAATAAAAAAAATCAAGTTTGTGTTGTGATCAATTATACGATTTTGTGCTAAAATGTTTTATATCAGTTTCACCAGTTTGAGGTTTTATAAAGTTACCATAAAATATCACGTTAATTTAACGACTTCTTCAAATTTTGCTGAATTTTTTTAGAAAAACTTCTAAATGATTTATCAAAAAATTCTATTGTGTCTTAAATTTTCAAATTAATTATAGTTCCCGTCTTAAGTATATTTTGAAAACATGATTCTATATCTTGCCAAATTAGATTTGCTTGCTTGGTCTTACATTCTTTCGACTTACTTTTGAAGTTTTCTTTGTAAAATTTTAGCAATGCTAAATTGGACTCTAATTTGGAAATATATGATTATAAAAATACTTTTGTTTAAATATTTTATCCATTTACAGAAATCGTTCTTATGTTTTAATAACTTACTTAAACTATACAAATTTTTAATGATCTTATTAGATAACGAGTCGACACTTAAAATGTCCGTCATTTTCCTAACTTATAAAATATATTAATTTTACTAATAAGTTAACCAAAGAGTTATGACACACACTTACACTACTAAAACTGTCCAGTGGAACCGAATGAGTTTCCGCCACGCAGCAACTGAGGTAGGATTGAAGAAACTTTGGTGGGCAATTGATTGACAATTGGAAAAATTACCAGTTGAGCGACTCTTTTGTCCCTTCTTAAATATTCCAGTTTTCCCATCCGCCTGAAACACTGCTGACAACGGGCCGTTAAATGAAGCATCTATTACTCCAATTCTCAAATTACCAATTAGATTAGTTGAAGATCTAACACACAATAAGCCTGCATAGTTTATAGATATCGCAAATATTTCATTAAAAGTTGTGGTTATAACATGCAATGGTTTTATTACGTAATCTGAAGCTAATGTTAAATTATATGCAGCATCTGATGTATACGATTTTTGGCAAGGAATTGACATACATCGTTGAGCTATATAAATAAACGATATTAGTATATAATATAACCAATGAACCGTTAATTTCTTTGTGATCTATAAAAATGTAGGAAATTCAAAGAATTTTGCGAATTCATAAAACACCTTACATTGACGTGTTATGTAGTCAATCGTAAGGTGATCTATTTTGTTATTTTGCTTTATCATTAAATCTAGAACCACTGAATAATTTTACGGTTTTGGAAAAAAATCAAAAATATTTCATTATTGTTAATTAATTCTAAGTCTTTAATTTGTTGAAAAATTAAATTTAAGTCATTAAAATTGAATGCCCAGTTACTAATTATATTATATAATAAAACGGAAAACGGCGACCGGTCGTGAATGCCAACACTATTCCTTGTTTTTATTGCATACATCAAATAATTTAATTTTGTATTTTCCGTCATTGAATTTAGAAATGTGTGCTTTTGCGAATCTGCATAATAATCAGCTGCAAATAATAAACAATGTATATGTGATACATTTAAATTAGACATTGTACTTACTGAAATAGACAGGAAATTTCTGTCCCAGTCGGCTTAACACGGTGGTTTTAAAACAACATGCAACCCCTTCTAAATAAAAAGTGCTAAACATTTTACAAACTTAGCTTGACACTTTTTGTAATTAAACAAGTTATAAAACGTGGAGCAGTATAAAATCTTAACAAATAAATGATTACGTTTGTATTTGCTAAGTGATGCCCATCAATAAAATCACGATACTTTTATATCCTTTACAAATTTCTGACGTATGAAACATATCTCTGAGATATGTATTTTTATGTTGATTAACTTTTGGGAAAAAAGCTGCATGTGTTTATACGTGATTTAAATTAAGGTGAATAATCAGCTTTTAGCCATCATATGTTAATATAGGTTCAATACTTTTATAACCTTTACAAATTTCTGACGCACGAAATATATCACTTGATTAATTTTACTAAGAGGATCCACATGTGACTTGAGTTTATTTGAATTATAACTTCCTGTTTTGTCAGCGTATCACATATCAATAAGTTCAACACTTTTATAACCTTTATTGGGGAATTTACTAAGGGAAGAAACATGAAATTTTGCTGAAATATCATGTCTATTTGACTTTGTTTTGAGTTTAAATGTGACATTGTTAGTTAAAAACACAAAATTTTTTGAACTGGTTTCTATATAAGAGCATTTTGCTCCTGGTATATTCAGATTTAAAGAGAAATCAGTCTCCAGATATAGTTTTTAAGCACCTATAGCAAAATAAAAATGGCACCTTGTGTAATAGTGGTTACTAGTCGGAACCAAGAAGCTATGTCAACAAAATCACTTCACGTTATTATGAAGGCTGTATTCCAGTAAGTCATTTAATATTCATTTTCTTATTGCTAATATATTTTATGTTTGCTTAATTATTAAAGGTTTGGTGTAACAAAAATATCTACCAAAGGCGACAAGTACTTGTAGCGCTAAATTATTGCCCCAGAAAGACCACCCTGGAAAAAAAATTGTCAATTTACTAATATTTATCGCACGAAACTGGACACAGATGAGGAAATGGAAGTATATGAAGAGTTCTTAAAGGAGTACGTATTTAATTTAGAATATGAAGATGAAGTAGTGAAGGTTCATGATAATGAAGCTCCTTCTACATCACGTAAAAGGAAAAATAATTAGTAGGTTAATTTATAAATAAAAATCAATATAAATTTATAACTTTAGTTTTATTTTTTCATATATAAAAACCAGTAATACAATAAAAATACATGTTGTAATGTACAATTTAAATTATTGTTTAAATGTGTGTTACAATGATAAGATTTAAAAATTATTTTAAGATCTTCGAAGGAGGGACAACTTTCGTCATCTGAAAAATCAATAAATAAAATTTCCTAGCCACTGTTTCTTATTTAATCCTCTCACTGCAACAATTCTTTCGTTGTCATTAATAAAGCTCTTAATGAAGTAACCAATGTCTTCGTAGTTTATACTGTTATGATTAAAAGAATTCCAAGAGAGACCATGTTCCTGAATCCTCGTCACCTTCATCATCGAATTCGCAACAAGCACAAACTTCATCTAGAAGGTAACCGAAAATCCCGGCCTTCTCCCTAAAAAACTAGGAAAAGCAAAAAATATTAATAATAAATGTTCCTTTATACACATACACGATCTAGAACCCTATATATATATATATATATATATATATATATATATATATATATATATATATATATATATATATATATATATATATATATTGTAGGGCGCGAGGGTTTCTAGCCAATGTAATTATTGACAAAAAACATGCACATTTTAACCCGTTAGATGGAAACCTTTTATCCATAAATATTCAGCTGCAGTGCATCTATTTCGACCTGGATTGTTGTGTAATAACCCCCGGTATATAGTCAAGCACAGCTATCAAATTGTAGACATATTTCTGGTTCCCTCAAACAAATACTGTTTCTTGTTTTCCGCATTTTCTAATTCTCATAATTGAAAAGGAAAGCAAGCTGACGTAGATATTATTTTAGTCGCTTTAATTATGTTTAATCTCGCAACGACGAGATATTCTGACATGCAGTAATAATAATGTCGAAAATTCCATTTCTAACAGGTCATTCCTAAAGCTCCAGAATAGTCAACTCAGATAACAAGCTAATAAGAAACAAAATAAGAAGTTACGATGATGTTTCTCACGCTACGTTGTGTGACAGGTCAAGGGTTACATCACAACATCGGGATTATTAATTGCTATATGCGTGATTGTTGAAGTACCGAAGTCAAGAACTAGAGTGCATATTGCCATAAAAGATAAAAAGCTTGGGAGTGTTATGTTTACTAACTCGTGTGAAACAATTTAGGTCTTGATGCACCATTGTTAATATAGATATCCAGACATTGGAATGCATGCACTTACTCGCTTTAAGAAAAATACATGCATACGTACATACGACGCCTCGATTTGTATCGATCTTACCGACATCAATACAGCAGACATGTGGTCAGAGGAAGCCCATCACAGGCACACAAAAGTCTAATTATAAGGTCAAAGTTAAAGCTGTTGTTATCTGAATATAATGAAATTTGCACTGACTCTAGCAAAGTTCGATATGGGCTTGCTACCTTCTTGAGCAGGGCGTCGGGCTGTCTAGTATATTCACTTATTTATGTTTACAAATTCCGTATTTTCAAGATATACAAAAATCCCGTGTGCAAATTTGATACGAGACGACCGTTTAATATTTTCGACACTTTAAAATTAATAATCAGAGGACCGTGTGGTATAGGGAATGAACACAAATTTGCTTAGGGAATGTCGAGACAGACGGTGACGTCCCTGTGTTTAATTAAAAGAAATATACCGTAGCTGCTTTTGCATTCGGATAAAGCTAAGGAATAAAAAAGGGCACAGAATGTACATTAGGCATGTAGAAAGAAACTGTTTGAATAATGTAATTTAATGCTGTTTTAATAACAAGTGTTATAAAGTATGTTATGCACTGGATTGCAGGCTCTGCTATTATTATGTGATAGGTATATCTTAACATAAAGTATGCGAATTTAAGTGTGACATTTTGAGAACATGGCAACAATCACGAATAAGTATGCTAACCAAAATAATTATAACATGTAGGGTAACGAGAAGTCTTATTACTATTTAAATTAAATTAAATATGCTGTGAAAACCTCACGTACAGAGAGTCGCGCTGTGACCACGTTCATTGTGTATCAAGGGGGGAGCGTTGTTTATATCCAAACTATAAGCAGTAAGGTCGATTATGATATAGACATTAGATATGCCGTAGACCATAACAACATCATGTGTATTACAAATCATACGTGAGTAGGGGGCCAGGATTTGATATATAACCAGGTACGATTCAAGGGATATTGAGATGGAGTTCCAGTCTTGGAACTAGTCTCACCTCCGAACTTAGGTCCTCCTTACTTCAGGGAAAGCCAGTGTGCGGAAACAGCGCCTGGAAAGGCATCGTCGAAGCATTACAAGCAAGTACTTGTCGCATTCACGTCTCCTTTGCTTCGAGGAAAGCTGGTGTGCGGAAACAGCGCCTGAGAAGGCGTCGTCGAAGCATCATTAGCTAGTACTTGTCGCATTCACGTCTCCTTGCTTCGAGGAAAGCCGGTGTGCGGAGCAGCGCCTGAGAAGGCGTCGTCGAAGCACCACAAGCAAGTACTTGTCGCATTCACGTCTCCTTTGCTTCGAGGAAAACCGGTGTGCGGAATCAGCGCCTGAGAAGGCGTTGTCGAAGCACCACAAGCAAGTACTTGACGCATTCACGTCTCCTTTGCTTCGAGGAAAGCCGGTGTGCGGAAACAGCGCCTGAGAAGGCGTCGTCGAAGCATCATTAGCTAGTATTTGTCGCATTCACGCCTCCTTGCTTCGAGGAAAGCCGGTGTGCGGAAACAGCGAATGAGAAGGCGTCGTCGAAGCATCATTAGCTAGTACTTGTCGCATTCACGTCCCCTTTGCTTCGAGGAAAGTCGGTGTGCGGAAACAGCACCTGAGAAGGCGTCGTCGAAGCATCATTAGCTAGTACTTGACGCATTCACGTCTTCTTACTTCGAGGAAAGCCGGTGTGCGGAAACAGCGCCTGAGAAGGCGTCGTCGAAGCATCATTAGCTAGTACTTGTCGCATTCACGTCTCCTTGCTGCGAGGAAAGCCGGTGTGCGGAAACAGCGCCTGAGAAGGCGTCGTCGAAGCACCACGAGCAAGTACTTGTCGCATTCACGTCTCCTTGCTTCGAAGAAAGCCGGTGTGCGGAAACAGCGCCTGAGAAGGCGTCGTCGAAGCACCACAAGCTAGTACTTGTCGCATTCACGTCTCCTTTGCTTCGAGGAAGACCGGTGTGCGGGAGTTGCGCCTGAAAGGCGTCTCTCAGGCAACTATTCGTGGCACTTTGTGACTGTAAGTCCCCCTTTGCAAGTCAGGAGAGTCGCGTCGAGCACCAGTGTCAGACACTGCTCGGAAAGGAGGTTTTTCCGAGAAACTTTCACAAGTCAGATCGTTCCGTGTTTTGTGAGGACCTAACCCGCGACTTCTCCACGTATACTGACCTTTAAACAACCTCCTACGCGAGTAACTTCAAGCGTATCTCCCTGCCAGAAAATCCAACGATGTGGAAACCCTTCCCGCAAACAGACGAAACCCAGGAAACGAACAGTGGTTCCCGCTTGGAGACGATGGAGCGCCCTGATGGAACGAGCAGCAGTGACACCAATGGTGAGTGTAAACTTGCATTTGACCCATGTTACCCCTATCGAGAGATTGTCTGATTCAAATAAAGTTTGCATACCTCAGCATTATTACCATGAAACAAGATAATTATAGAGGGCACGTGTAGGGTTTGTTGCCATGTCTCCACTCAATATATTTCAGAATGCTCGGTTATCCTAAAGATTAGCCTAGATATTGTCTAAATGCGATGTCGGCGGCGGCAAATGTAGAAACTTTATTCTTGATAAATCTTTGTGTATGTTAGGCTCATGCATTCATGATACGTAACTTTAAATATGTTAATGTTAAAATATAGGTATTTGTGTGGCCCTATTTAGAAATATTGTCAAGAAATCCCTTAGCTAAATTAAGAAGTAACAAGTAAAATAATGTCGGCCGATCTCTCATAATTTTCATTAGCTTTAAGATTTTATTGAGATGTTTTCTTGATATCTGTGTGTCCATTGTTTTGTTTATTTGTGTCAGGCCCTGTGGCACAGAGGCTAGCTGAATTTGAAATAGCGAGTAACGGAAAGAACATCATTTTCACTAGTTAAACCTGAATACACGTACTATCCGATAATGGATATATTTCACACTTTAAAGTTGGGCAGAGTGAGGTTAGGAATAGATATTGAAGTTGAATCTTGAACTTGAAACCTGAATTTAAAACCATGAGTTTTCTAAATCTTGAACTTGAAACCTGAATTTAAAACCATGAGTTTTCTAAATACTTAAACCTGAAACCTGAATTTAAGAACCTTAAGCACTTTTCTGAAACTTAAACTTGAAACCTGAATTCAAAAACCTTAACCTTTATGGAAACTTAAACTTGAAAGCTGAATTTAAAACCCCTAAGCACTTTTCTGAAACTTAAACTTGAAACCTGAATTCAAAAACCTTAACCTTTATGGAAACTTGAACTTGAAACCTGAATTTAAAAACCATAACTTTTATTGAAACTTGAACTTGAAACCTGAATTTGAAAACCACAATCTTTATTGAAACTTGAACTTGAAACCTGAATCTAAAGCCTTTATTTAAAAATGAATTGAGAAACTATAGCCTTCATTGAACTCAAAGCTATGACCTTTGTTACCGTTCGACTTGACGGATGTGGCATGCATCTTGTAGTTTAGTAAAGTCCGTAAATAGGCCTACATGGCAATGAATTTGCTTCCCCATATGCGTGACATGTTTTGTACTCTACCTATCTCGTATTTTCGCCTTGATTGGGCATCCAGGTGAAGTGTCACTCCATGAAATGCCAACTTTCCGACAAGACCTGGTATACAGGCAGGCTATGAAGCCCGCGATTTATAAGTTCAGCATGATCGTAGTGATATGGCAAACTGGAGGCCCGATAATCAGTCAAATCCACGCGCATGTGCTTTTCCGCATACAGGGAAGTAACCGGATTGTTAGGGTTAGCATAACAAATGAAGTCGACCTCCCTGATGATATAAGTTGTAGGGAAAACCTTCCCATTACGTCCAATAAGGTGTTTCAGCTCTCAGCACAAACAGAACCGAGCGACGCCTAGGTGAATTTTCTGTGCTTGAAATGCAAACCCCCGTTAAAGACCCCTAGGGCACTAGCAAGAAGCTAACGCGATAAAACCTATTAGCATGATAGAAAAGGAAAAGGCAACCTAGGTGCGCAATCCCCAAACGCGTAGGAATATTATTAGTACCAGTGACGTAAAGGGAAGAGTGAAATGTATCGGCGAGATTGACGTCAGATTCTACTGTGCTGTACGTATTAGCTTTACAAAAATCACAAAATGAAATAGAAAAATGAAACCAAAAATCTGAAACTAAAACACAAATTATTAAACTAAAATCCGTACGCCACTGGAGCATTAATACGAGGCACCTTAGATCTGCACATGCATCTCCGATCATTCACCTTCGAGTGTAGCGGGCAGGTCGACAACATGACACATCTGTTAGGGACGGGGTCTAGGTTAAAAGTCAGCTGGCCGGATATGGCGCCGAAGGGTCTGAACTCGTGATGTTAACTTTGTAAATTGTTTAGGGCTTGCATTATATTTAATAAATGAGGTTAAACGAACAATTGCTTTTTATTTCTCTCACAATTCTCCGATTCTTGGCTATTAGAACCCTTTACTCAACGTAGGAACCTTCACGATCACACGGCGAGGGTAACCCAGAAAAATCTGATGTGTAGGTGAAAAGAACTTTCAAGGTAGGTGTTTTTTAGTTCTCCCAATCGCTGTGTATATGTGAGCTGTAGGCTGCGTCTATACTCAGTGCTGGGAGGACCGGAACGATATATTCTCTCAATATTTATTATTTTTATTGTTCATTGTATTTTATATTTATTTTATTTTATATTATAAGTAAAATAAAAGATTAATATATTTATGTATTTTTTGAGGAAGTTACACTGGTGCCGTGACCAGGATTCCAAATTAATTTGTCGTAAAACTACCATAATTTTGCAATAATTAGGCGAATAATTAATTTCACCTGCATTTCTTCTGGGTTACTACAAACAAATTTAAAGTCGCAAAATAAGCGACGTACACTGTTGCATGTGTCCAGAATAGCCAAGATTTCAAATCGGAGTTTTGAACAGAGAGAAATATAATTGATTTAGTTTTATAGAATACTACCGCTGAAATGTATGTTTCAGGAAACGTAAGCGCAAACGACAGGTCACACGAAACAAGCGGAGCTTCTCTGGTTATTGATGAAGCATACCCAGAGGGTGGACAAGCAGAGATAGGTGTTCACGAGGAGAACCAGACTGCAGTGTCGGCGCCGATAGGTGCGCCGATGGAAGGTAACTTAATGGCAGGAATGTTCGACATTATTTTAGAGAGGCAAACAGTTGCGTATGAAACACAGCGCGATATTCTGTCCCAGGGTATAAACACATTTACCGAAATGTCGCTCGAGCTACAGCAGCAGTCTCGATCATTTCGAGAAGGGTTTGAGTCGCTGAGAAATGAGATTCGCGCGAGATAAATGGTATGGCACACAGATTTAAAATCAGGTAGTTTAAAAAATACTGATAAACCAATCAGTCAGAAGGGACAAAAAGAATTCCATATAGGCAAACCTCAATTTAAATAAACCAGATCAAATAGAGAATTTTAGAAAAGAATATTGGAAAGGAAATATTATTGCATTTTTGTAAATGAACAAGATTACGAACTGATAAGTTCGGCTATCAATAAAAACTGTAATAACGTAGAATCACCCAAATTTTATAGATGTATGAAATATACGTAATAGGTTAACCCTCTAAAAATATAATAACAATAATAATAATGAAAAAAAAAATAATTTTTTTTTATATTATAAATATTCAGATCAAAACGTTAGACAAAGTCGTATCGAAACTTCTTCACAACTCTATTAAGAAAACACTTGTAACAAAACTACCGTAAGACACCTTAAAGGATTTTCACAGCACAAGTTTCGAACATTATCGACCATTCAAGACAAAAATTAAAAATAGGAAATCCATATAATTAGGACCATACTGTATATCTGATCATAAACAGACGATGCAGTCGTGAAGCCACTAACAAAAGGCTTAAAGTAAACTTATAAAGAAACGTTAACGACAGGAACTACATTGGTGCCTTTAACTCGTGTAAAGACATTTTAATGCATTCACCTGTGTTATAACACCATGCTTTTCCAAATAAATATTATATTAACAACAAAATCGAGGTACAACAAAGGTAAGAAAGAATTACTAGCCAGCGTAGGGGCAACCGATTATTTCAGCCTCACACTCAACAATCTGTCAACCGAAACTAGAAAAAAGAATTAGTTAACAACAAAACTAATCAAAAAGTTCAAAATTACGGACGAACCAAATATATTCTAAGTCAGAAAATAAACGACAGACTTTCATATAAGTAAAATTTAAATTAAATAGAAACCAGCCATAGAAGAAAAATTACAACAGAACACGTTGACCACAAAATAAATGTTATTGTGTTGTATACAAACCAGATTAGGAACTAGCAAATTCAGCAATCAATAAAACTTTTAATAAGGGGACATCACCCATATTTTATAATTGGAGAACAAATTATTAGAAACAGAAAAATAATTATGATATATATGTATATTCATAGATAGATTACGACAAGTAAAGGACACGGTTCGATAATGTCATTTCTTTAAACCATAATCAACTCAAAGTACCTACAATGTAAAAAGTACATAAGACACTCGACATATATATGACTAAGTAAGCAACAAATTGGAATTGATACATAACGTACGAGACAATGCACAGACTGACACAGACAATTTAAATAGCAAGCTTAATTCTTAAATGAATTAACGCACGTAACACTAGTAACATAATTATAAGACCGTTTCAAGTAACCCTAGTATTAATAAATTATATAATCAGCTAGAAATAAGGTAAAGTAACGAATCAATCATTTAGGAATAAACTCCCAATAAATTAAATAAGAGCTAATAAATATCCACCAGTAGTTAACAATAACAAATTACAATGCTGCATAGCGAAATTTCATGATAAGTTAATTTTACTGCAGCAAGCAGGGATAATACATTTTACAGGATTTTTCCAAATAACAAAATTATTAATAGACAAAAAACGTGGCTTAATAAACGGACTTGGTTCTATATTTAAGTCAATCACGGGGAATCTCGATTCACAGGATGGGGAACGCATTCAGCAAGCATTAGAGGTTTTAACGACAGATCAAAATAAAATTCATGAACTTTGAGGCCCCCAAATTCAGTCAGGCTCGACGCAATCGTCAAATTTAATAGAACGATAGTAGGATTGAGTCATAACCAAGGCACGATAGTAAATAGGATAAATGAATTAGGTAATACAGTAGAAAGCCTGCGAAGTGAACAATTAACTCACTATCATCGCATTAAGATCCTAGAGTTACTCATGCAGCTAGGACAATTATTAAACAATATTCAAGAAATAGCACTAACAACAGAAAATGCCATCACTTTTGCAAAATTAGGAATCTTTCACACATCCATACTAAAACCAACATTTATAATAAAAGAAATCAATAAAATACAAAATTATGCAACTAATGCTAAAGTAATAACAACCACTGATCTAAATCTATACGAAAAAGTATTTAAAATAAAAGCAGTCCAAAACAATTTATTTCAAATAGAAATACCTCTGGTAGATGAATCAGAATATGATTATTATCAATTATATACATTACCTGTCCCTAGAAAGACACACCTTTTTACCATGATAATTCCTAGAACCAAATACCTTATCCTAAGCAGTAAACAATATGCCTATCGTAATGAAGAATGTCAAAATTTAAAGAACCAGATATATTTTTGCAAAGACGACAATCCAACAACCATGAATGATCAAAACCCATGTGAAATGAAGCTAATAAAATTTCAAAAACCTATTAACAATTGTAATCAAGAATTAGTCAAAATTAATAGAACCACAGTTTCGAGATATGGAACCAGTCAGTATATAGTTATAGCACCCGAAGAAACTAACGCCAGAATAACTTGCAAAGAACAGGAGTGGACCAACATCATCAAGGCAACAAAATCTACAAGACCGGCCCAGCAACAGCAGAATCACAACAACTATTCAACCTGCCTACACTAGAAACCCCCATTCCAGAAGATCAACCAAATTCAGGACCAGTACCCGAAATATCATTAGAAAACGTACAGCTACACAACATCAATCAAATCCAACACCAACTTCAAAAAATTAAACAAAATATACCAGGACCTGTAACAATACCAATCCATCACCTGAGTATATGGACAATATTACTGTACATAGCTGTCTTAATAACCATCACAACGATAGCCGTCCGAATGGGGTTGAAGAAACGAAGAACCAGCAAAAAAGATAAAGGAACAAAAAAAGGAACCACCGAGTCCGGATTTCCGTCGAAAATCCGGAACGAACCATAGTTTCGTCTTTAAAAAGGGGAGGAGATAAATGGAGCCCAAACAATGGCCCGTTATAATACAATGTCGCCTTCCCACGGTAAGAACCGCTGAGTCAGCCGTCGTCTTAACGGAGCCAAGAACTTTGCAGGTTCAAAGTGCAAGTAGAACGGAATATCACTGTGAGAATCTACATCAGCAGATTCCTTGTTTATCCAGAGACAATAGTGCCACGCCTGGAGGGAAGACTATAAACAGGCTACTCACAGAGGTAGAACCGTTCATTCTTGTTCCGAGTTAGTCATTAGCACACCGAGTGCATAGACATTAGATCACATGTAGGTTGATCGTCTTATTTTAGTATATTATATTATTTATTTTTCTTGTAACTAAATAATTAAGTATTGATTGTTCAAAGTATTAAATAAATTGTTTTAAAAATTCAAACGTCTTAACCGTGAAGTTAAGTCGCGGGCACACAAAATTTCCAGGGTGCTTCACGGGGTGACCAAAGCCCCACAGCATCTCTTCCTGCTCCCCAAATCGTGGTCTCACATCCAGAGCCACCCCCAAAGTTTTCCAGCTCCCGAGAGGCAAATCCGGTCCATTTTCTAGAGGATCTGTCTCGATATTTAGTAAAGGCACGCACGTCTGAGGCACAAAAGCTTGACGTTGTGTTAGGTTGTTTGGAGGGGCCTACCAGGAATTGCGCAAATATATATAGTTCCCAGTGGATTGAGTACGCGGACTTCCGCCGCGATTTTCTCAACACATTTTGGTCTTCAATTGAGCAAGACAAACTTAGGCATCTAATACAAACGACGACTTGGTCGGAAAAGCATAGCATGTCGGAACACTTCGCCTACTATGTCAGTTTGGCTAGGCTTCTCACTACCCCAATTCCAGAAAGTATGTTGGTAGAACAAATCATGCGCCACTTTCCGGTGCAAGTACAGTCACTGTGGCACTTGACGGGTCATGCGTCCCTAATCAAAGCCGCAGAGTTCTTAAAATGTCAAGAAGACATTGTAAATTTCCTTAAAAATTCCCAAGAGAAACCGAAAACTGAACCGGGATGAGCACGGACGGGTCCACCATACGCGACCTGCCCGAGCTACACCCTATTCTGCCGCAGAAAACAGGCATTCCCGCCATGTAAATGCGATTCAGTTTACACCAGCATCGAGAAACGCCAACGAGTCGAACTAGATGGGCCGCCTTCTTCGACTCGCTCGCAGCCCTGGCCCACCGGTACCTCTGTGAATAGAAGACTGTCCGCTCACAACAAGGGTTATGGATTGTTGCGTAAAATGGGATGGGAAGACTGGAATATTAGGGAAATTTCAACAAGGTATCTTAGACCCAATAAATACGATGGATAAGAACGGAATGCCGAGTTCGGGCGGAAATGGTCTGAAAATTATGCAGATGTCAGCCCAGTCCATCTTGAAACCTAACACGTTTCGGCTGCCGGAGGTCACTGTTCAGATTGGAAATGAAAAGTCGCTGCTCTCATTGACTCGGGCGCTGAAGTCAATGCGGTTTCTGAGGAACTGGCTGACCGACTTCAAAAGACGATGCAACACGTGCCAGTGCTCCCATTAAAAGCTTTACAAATACAAGGGGCGTTCAGCAAGAAGTCTAGGAGGATTACCCGCCAGATGTCGTTGGAGGAATAATTGACGATACAGGGTGATAACGGGCTGGTATGTGTACCAATCTCGATAAGGCCTGGTGACGCAGCTGAGAGCATAGGAAACATCCAACTCACGACCGAAGACGTTATAACATGCAACATCCTGGAATCTAGGAGCAAAGAGGCACTGATCCGCGAGAAGTCAGCTACAGCTCACCTACCGGAGGCCGAGAAAGAGCTCCTAAGGCAGCTATTACTTAAATATTCGGAGGCATTCCAGGATAGACCCGGTTTAACGCACCTTTATACACAACGGCTAAAACTTAAGGATGAGGAGCCAGTAATGAGAAAAAGCTACCCTGTCCCATTCACCTTGAGACCAATGGTAGAAAGAAAATTAACGGAAATGGAGGAAATGGGCGTGATTGAGAGGGCCGCGTCTCCCTATTGTAGCCCCATGACGGTTGTGAAGAAGAAGTCGGGGGACATTCGAATATGTCTAGATGCAAGGGCCATTAATGAGAAACTAGTGGCTGACATGGAGGCTCCACCTAGAACGGAGGAGTTACTTCAACGATTCCATAATTGCAAGTACCTTTCGAGCATCGACTTGGTATCATCATACTGGCAAATATTATTGACACCGGATAGTCGGGCCTGCACGGCATTCTCGTACAATGGCCGGACGTACGTCTACAAGGTAATGGCTTTTGGGCTCAAGACGGCAACAAGTGGATTCAGCAGGTGTATGGACATTGTTCTCGGGCCGAATGTGCGCTCGTTTGCAGTAAATTACATAGACGACTTATTGGTTGCCAGCGAAAGCTTCTCCGATCACCTAACACACTTGGCTCAGGTCTTTGAGAAACTCCTGCGGGGAGGAATGACGGTCAACCTGGACAAGTCAAACTTTGTCAAAGAGAGTGTACCATTCCTTGGTCACATCCTGACCCCTAACGGAATCCGGATGGATCAAGAGAAGTTGACGGCCATTAGACAATTTCCTGCGCCCAAGAATGTCAAACAGTTGCGCGGATTCCTGGGATTGTGTCAATTTTACCGCCGTTTCTGTCCACATTACAGTGAGCATACCCATGGCATGAGACACATGCTCAAGAAAGGAATGAGATGGACATGGGGCAAAGAGGAGGAGATTTGTTTTGTGAAGCTGAAGGAGAAATTTATCGAGAGTGTGGTACTCATTCACCCGGATTTAACCAAGGAATTTGTACTAGATACAGATAGCTCTTATTATGGCCTGGGGGGAGTGTTGTACCAGCCACAGCCAGATGGGGATGTCGGGGTTGTGGCATTTTTGAGTTGGAGTCTTCAGGGGCCCGAGCTGACCTACACCACCACAGAGAAGGAGTTGCTGGCGATTGTGTATGCGCTACAGAAGTGCAGAGTATATCTGTTGGGCAACATAGTCACCGTGAGGACAGATCACAAGGCACTGACATTCCTAAAACACTGCAAATTCACCAACGACAGAATGTTACGGTGGCAACTGTTCCTGCAGCAATTCGATCTGAGGGTGGAACATATACAAGGCAGCAGGAACAAAGTGGCCGATTTTCTTTCAAGAAACCCTGCGTCCGAGACAGAGAATATTCTAGAGACGGGACAAATAACAAATGCCACATTCACGGTCGAAGATACGCCACTGCTGATAGGGGACCTACGGCGACTATAGGAATTGCAAATACAAGACCCCAGAATAAACCAAATAATAATGGCAAAAGAGAGAAATCAGGATGATGACGCTCAGCAGGATAATAGTGGAGACGGCTATGTAATGGAGGATGGCGTGTTACTTTTCCGAGACACTTTCCGCGGAGTAAACACGATAGAAACACCAGATGACCTGCGTGAGAAACTTGTGTGGCACTACCACTTTCAATTAGGCCATTTTGGTCCATTCAGGGTGTATACAGTGCTACTGCATTTCACTAGAGAGATATGAGAAACCACATAAGGCGGCTGCTGAAAGGATGTGACCTGTGCCAAAAAACGAAACGGAGAAACCGCAATTTTGAGGGGAAAATGCAGCCCATAATTACAAACAAAGCCGGTGAGTTGGTAGCGGTAGACTTCTTTGGACCGCTTTCCACAGCTGAGGGTGGACATTTTCTCCAAGTTTGTCAAATTGTTTCCCCTGCGCAGAGCCACCACCGCTGCTGCGTTGAATAGCGTACGGAATAGTTTTAGCCATGTAATGAAAATTGAGCGAATATTGTCGGATCACGGGACCCAGTTCACGTCGCTTCGCTGGACTGACGCTTTGAGGGCAATGGACATCCAGCCAGTATTCTCATCGATACGTCACCCTAGCTCAAACCCTGCTGAGAGATACATGAGAGAGCTGGGCAGGTTCTTTCGGGCCTATTGCAACGAGCGTCATTCCTCTTGGGCTAGTTACGTATCGAACGCGGAAAGCTGCTTTAATTCTACACCCCACACTAGTACTTCACTGCCCCCGAGTTATGTTATTACAGGACGAAGACCTGAGTTGTCGCTGGACTCTGTAGTGGGGGAGTATGTGGCCGAGAACCGCCTGTCCACGCAGGAAATAAATAGTCGGGTGCGTAAACATCTTGAAAAGATGGCAGAACAAAGAAGAAAACAACAGAAGAAACCGACACTAGCCTTCAAAGTTGGGGATTGGGTATTACTTAATTTAAACACACCCTCGTGTGCCGCCACTGGCCAGACACACAAGTTCAACCTGCTATATGAGGGGCCGTTTCGCGTAACTAAGATAACTCATCCGAATGCATATGAGATAAGCAGCCCGACCGATGCTACAACGTCAAGGGGTTGTTTTAACACCAGCAATCTGGTGAGATATTATAAGGTACCTTAACCAAGTATGGGCACCCCCCCAAATACGGGCACTAGTGAATAAATACTGTTTGTAACCAATTTTAATAAAAGATGGCAGCATATGCATTACAGGTATCTCGTACAACTTCAGTCATAATCAAAATTCGGCCATTAGTCGATAGAGGGCGCCACCGGGTGTTTCTAGTCAGAAGTCGTCGAATGTGGAAAGTGAGGTTGTAGTTTTCGGTAAGTAGATTTTATTTCATTTTGTAAAGAAAATGTAGCGAAATTAATTGTTACTATATATAAAATTGAAGCTGAGGAACTGTACTTTGAGACTGTACAATAGATATTTAGGTTTACTTCCGTATTATGAAAATGTGTTTCAAAACTTGTAGAAAATGGCATGTCCCAAATATGGGCACTAGAGTGACTGCCAAATATGGGCAGTGCCCATATTTAGAACACATGCTGTGCCCATATTTGGGACATACCTTTTGCTGACGTTTGGTTATGTTTTATCTAACACGATGTTATTTTTCAGAATATGTCTCCACAAAAGCGAGCTCAGTGGAGTTCTGACTCCCTCAAAGCAGCAGTTGCTGCAATTCAAGGAGGAATGAAGATAAAACGTGCAGCAATTAATTTTAATATTCCACGAAGTACTTTGCAACGCCATGCTTGGAGTGGTAATACAGTTAAACGGCTGGGTCGAAAATCTTTTTTAACTGACGCCCAGGAAACCGAGTTGTGTTCTCGAATATTTAGACTTGCTGAGATAGGAATGCCCCTTACATCTAAAATTTTAAGAAGAAGTGTTTACACGTTCTGCAGCGAAAACAACGTCCCCTTTCCACCTACAAAACATAATTCTTCAATGGTTGGTAGAAAATGGCTTAAATTATTTTTAAGAAGACATCCTGAGGTTGCTCGCCGAAAATCTCAAAACGTTAATCCAGCACGAGCTGCAAAACTAAACAGATTTATTGTTGAGGATTATTTCAAGACATTAAGGACTGTGATGGCCGAGTTAGACGTTATGGATAAACCTCAGCTTATTTTTAATATGGACGAAAAAGGGTGCCAATTAACAATTCATAAGGAACCTGTAATTTTAACTCGCAAAGGAATTAAACGGGTACCCTTTGTGGCACCAGAACATGCCGAAAATGTGACTGTTGTGTCTTGTGGAAATGCTATTGGTCAGATAATTCCACCTGTTGTTTTGTTTAAAGGCCAGAGAAATAAACCTGAATTTTCAGATAATTTACCACCTGGGTGCAAAGCATTCATGACTGCAAAAGGCAGCATGACTTGTGATACTTTTGTTAAATGGATTGCACATTTTGCACAATACAAACCTCCTGGAAAAGTCCTTCTGATTTTTGATGGAGCAAAATCCCATCTCGATGCAAATATTGTTGAGGCTGCAGACACTCATGAAATCACATTGTTATGCCTTCCGAGTAACTGCACGCATGAATTGCAGCCAATGGACAAATCGGTATTTCGTTCTTTTGAATACCACTGGGACGATGAATTGCAGAGGTATTGGAGTCTTAATCCTGGTAGAAAATTAACAAAATCTAGTTTTGGTAATGTATTTTCAAAAGTTTGGCCAAAGGCAACAACCCCTTCAAACGTGTCTGCAGGATTTCGAGCAACTGGTATATACCCTTTTGACCCGACGATTATTCCAGAAACGGCATTTGCACCTTCAACACTGTCAGAGAGACCCCTAGAGAACCAAAACAATGCAAATTCCCCTGCAACTACAATTCCTAGTAGTCCTAATCCTGTCCAACAAACGATGGCTTCAGAATTAACAAGAAAACAAGAGGTTGATGGTCCCAGTACATCTACTCCAAGGGTTTCAACTAACAATCCTCGTCAAAAACAAAAACGGCTTCGACGTGTCTCAGATGACGACAGTTCTGACGATGAAAATGAATGGCAACCATCCGAATCTTCGACTTCTGAAACCAGTGAATCATCGGACGAAGAGTTGGAGGCTAACAAGTCTAGATCGTTTACTGAAATATTGAAAACACCAGAACTACCTGCCAAGTCTAAAGCACCACCCAAAAAGGCAATAAACTATCGAGCTGTCAAAGTTGTTAAATGGTTGTTTGCGGAGAAGAAGTTAAGTCAAAAGGAACCATCAATTGCCAAAAAAAGAGCGCCTCAGTCCAAACAACAAACAGCCAATTTAGATAGAGCTACGTGCAGTGGCGTTGCAACTCCTCGAAAGGAATCATGGTACTGCCCCCTTTGTAAAGAAGATAAACAAGAAGACATGAGGCAGTGTACTGTTTGCCAGACTTGGGTTCATGAAGAGTGCTGTGGGCTGATGGCCAAAGATGTCATACCCTTTTTTAGGTGCCCGTCATGCGAAGAGAGTGAATGAAGTTTAAGTTATCTAACTCGTTATCTAACTTAAGCTTTTTTACAATGTTCAAGTTCATGTACAAGTGTTTAAGTTTTTCTTTTGATTAATAAGAATTATTAATAACTATATTTTCTGGATCATTTAATTTCTCTTAAGTTTCTTTTAGGGTGCCCATAATTAGAACTTGATGCTCCTAATATGGGCACTTGATTTAATTTTTTTATGGGTGACTGTTTCAGAATAAAGACATATTTTTCAAATTCTGTGTATGATTTTGTATTCGTTCTGACCTAAAGAGCAAACCATTTTTTTTCTTTGGCTTAATCTTAATCGATAAAGTTATTAATTGATATAATGCTTAGGGGTGCCCATATTTAGGTTACTTACCTTACTAAGCGATAAGAAATTCGAATAAGAAAGGGCGTGCACTCGTGTGTCACACAGTCTGAGACAAGCGAGATGACGAGCAGTTTAGTGGAGCGTTTTAGAAGACTATTCGGCGACGATAGTAAAACGGAAAGTTTGGCTGGTGAAATGGAGGCTGCCGCAATACGTATCGCGAAGATGACGATCGCGACGGAGAGTACCGCCACAGAGGAGGAAGTCGGTGATACGTTGACATTGACCGATCAACCCCTAGAGAGCGCCATCCAAGATGCGGTCGAGGTTAACATCGCGAATAACGGAGAAACCAGTGACAGGATGGAGACTGCCGCAGCAAAGAAGGAAGTCGGGGACCCTCTGACGCTGAGCGATCGTCCCCTTAAGGACGCTGTCCAGGACGCATTTAAGGGTTTGTTCGAGAAGGCATTTCTCGGGTGCGCCCAGATTGAGGAAGCAAAGAATGCCCCGAAAACAAAACAACCAGGCAGAAAGGCGCGTGGACGAGGAAGCTTAAAAAGAAGAGCGCATAAGAGAAAAGCGCTGTTTGCAGTGCCGTACTAGGGCTGGGGGCGGGCGAACTGAGTGAACAGCCGTTGCGTGTGCGTGTGTGTGTGTGTCACCAAGTCACCGTGAGGTAAACACATTGTCCCTGTGCCTCCGCAATTCCTCCCGACTACTTCTACAGTTCAAGGCGGATGACAGCAGCCTAATTATCATACCTCAAGTCAACTGATCATATTACATGTATCTGTGGACAGAATCGTTGATATTGGGGTCGTCGAGGCTTCAGTAATGGAGCGAGACATCTGTAATACGGGGGTAAGCGGTGGAACAAAAGGGTGAGTCAAATGATCTGACTTTTAACATCATTTAGGTGCCAAGTTTAGCATTCCTGCCGTAAAGTTTCCGTGACTTTTATTTTTATGTTTGTTGTAGTTAAGTTAATATTAATTTAAGGTACTCAGGACAATTTAAGATCACTTATTTTGTTAGCATTAAGTTAGAATAATCAGGGAAACTAAGACTCATTTATAAACATTAATTTAGGGCACACAGTTTAGAGTAGAGTCATAATAATGTTAATATTGTATAGGGTTACTAAATGCGACTAAGTGTGATGTGCAGCGGGTTGATAATTAACTGGGTGTATTCAGGTCGATTGTTGTTTTTACTCAGATCGCGCTCCCCACAGGACAGAAAATGCATTTAAGTAATGTTTTGGAACCTGTCTGACAGCAGGAGACCTGCAGCATGCGTGCGATTTTATGTTTCACTTGCTCTCGCACCACCTGTTAGGAGTGTAGGTGCCCGATTGTAACTGCAGCTTACACCAGCCATAGGCGTAGGCGTGGGCGGCTTATTCCATAGCAATAATAGGGCAAGGGGGTTTCAAGTTTATTGTTGCTGTGCTACACAGCCACGCTACAATAAACATTCGGCGGCCATGTAGGGCGCGAGGGTTTCTAGCCAATGTAATTATTGACAAAAAACATGCATATTTTAACCCGTTAGATGGACACCTTTTAATCATAAATATTCAGCTGCAGTGCATCTATTTCGACCTGGATTGTTGTGTAATAACCCCCGGTATATAGTCAAGCACAGCTATCAAATTGTAGACATATTTCTGGTTCCCTCAAACAAATACTGTTTCTTGTTTTCCGCATTTTCTAATTCTCATAATTGAAAAGGAAAGCAAGCTGACGTAGATATTATTTTAGTCGCTTTAATTATGTTTAATCTCGCAACGACGAGATATTCTGACATGCAGTAATAATAATGTCGAAAATTCCATTTCTAACAGGTCATTCTTAAAGTTCCAGCATAGTCAACTCAGATAACAAGCTAATAAGAAACAAAATAAGAAGTTACGATGATGTTTCTCACGCTACGTTGTGTGACAGGTCAAGGGTTACATCACAACATCGGGATTATTAATTGCTATATGCGTGATTGTTGAAGTACCGAAGTCAAGAACTAGAGTGCATATTGCCATAAAAGATAAAAAGCTTGGGAGTGTTATGTTTACCAACTCGTGTGAAACAATTTAGGTCTTGATGTATCCTTGTTAATATATATATCCAGACATTGGAATGCAGGCACTTACTCGCTTTAAGAAAAATACATGCATACGTACATACGACGCCTCGATTTGTATCGATCTTACCGACATCAATACAGCAGACATGTGGCCAGAGGAAGCCCCTCACAGGCACACAAAAGTCTAATTATAAGGTCAAAGTTAAAGCTGTTGTTATCTGAATATAATGAAATTTGCACTGACTCTAGCAAAGTTCGATATGGGCTTGCTACCTTCTTGAGCAGGGCGTCGGGCTGTCTAGTATATTCACTTATTTATGTTTACAAATTCCGTATTTTCAAGATATACAAAAATCCCGTGTGCAAATTTGATACGAGGCGACCGTCTAATATTTTCGACACTTTAATATTAATAATCAGAGGACCGTGTGGTATAGGGAATGAACACAAATTTGCTTAGGGAATGTCGAGACAGACGGTGACGTCCCTGTGTTTAATTAAAAGAAATATACCGTAGCTGCTTTTGCATTCGGATAAAGCTAAGGAATAAAAAAGGACACAGAATGTACATTAGGCATGTAGAAAGAAACTGTTTGAATAATGTAATTTAATGCTGTTTTAATAACAAGTGTTATAAAGTATGTTATGCACTGGATTGCAGGCTCTGCTATTATTATGTGATAGGTATATCTTAACATAAAGTATGCTAATTTAAGTGTGACATTTTGAGAACATGGCAACAATCACGAATAAGTATGCTAACCAAAATAATTATAACATGTAGGGTAACGAGAAGTCTTATTACAATTTAAATTAAATTAAATATGCTGTGAAAACCTCACGTACAGAGAGTCGCGCTGTGACCACGTTCATTGTGTATCAAGGGGGGAGCGTTGTTTATATCCAAACTATAAGCAGTAAGGTCGATTATGATATAGACATTAGATATGCCGTAGACCATAACAACAGCATGTGTATTACAAATCATACGTGAGTAGGGGGCCAGGATTTGATATATAACCAGGTACGATTCAAGGGATATTGAGATGGAGTTCCAGTCTTGGAACTAGTCTCACCTCCGAACTTAGGTCCTCCTTGCTTAAGGGAAAGCCAGTGTGCGGAAACAGCACCTGAGAAGGTGTCGTCGAAGCATTACAAGCAAGTACTTGTCGCATTCACGTCTCCTTTGCTTCGAGGAAAGCTGGTGTGCGGAAACAGCGCCTGAGAAGGCGTCGTCGAAGCATCATTAGCTAGTACTTGTCGCATTCACGTCTCCTTGCTTCGAGGAAAGCCGGTGTGCGGAAACAGCGCCTGAGAAGGCGTCGTCGAAGCACCACAAGCAAGTACTTGTCGCATTCACGTCTCCTTTGCTTCGAGGAAAGCCGGTGTGCGGAATCAGCGCCTGAGAAGGCGTTGTCGAAGCACCACAAGCAAGTACTTGACGCATTCACGTCTCTTTTGCTTCGAGGAAAGCTGGTGTGCGGAAACAGCGCCTGAGAAGGCGTCGTCGAAGCATCATTAGCTAGTACTTGTTGCATTCACGTCTCATTGCTTCAAGGAAAGCCGGTGTGCGGAAACAGCGGCTGAGAGGGCGTCGTCGAAGCATCATTAGCTAGTACTTGTCGCATTCACGTCACCTTGCTTCGAGGAAAGCCGGTGTGCGGAAACAGCGCCTGAGAAGGCGTCGTCGAAGCACCACAAGCAAGTACTTGTCGCATTCACGTCTCCTTTGCTTCGAGGAAAGCCGGTGTGCGGAATCAGCGCCTGAGAAGGCGTTGTCGAAGCACCACGAGCAAGTACTTGTCGCATTCACGTCTCCTTGCTTCGAGGAAAGCCGGTGTGCGGAAACAGCTACTGAGAAGGCGTCGTCGAAGCACCACAAGCTAGTACTTGTCGCATTCACGTCTCCTTTGCTTCGAGGAAGACCGGTGTGCGGGAGTTGCGCCTGAAAGGCGTCTCACAGGCAACTAAACGTGGCACTTTGTGACTGTACGTCCCCCTTTGCAAGTCAGGAGAGTCGCGTCGAGCACCAGTGTCAGAGACACTGCTCGGAAATTAGGTTTTCCCGGGAAACTTTCACAAGTCAGATCGTTCCGTGTTTTGTGAGGACATAACCCGCGACTTCTCCACGTATACTGACCTTTAAACAACCTCCTACGCGAGTAACTTCAAGCGTATCTCCCTGCCAGAAAATCCAACAATGTGGAAACCCTTCCCGCAAACAGACGAAACGCAGGAAACGAACAGTGGTTCCCGCTTGGAGACGATGGAGCGCCCTGATGGAACGAGAAGCAGTGACACCAACGGTGAGTGTAAACTTGCATTTGACCCATGTTACCCCTATCGAGAGATTGTCTGATTCAAATAAAGTTTGCATACCTCAGCATTATTACCATGAAACAAGATAATTATGGAGGGCACGTGTAGGGTTTGTTGCCATATCTCCACTCAATATATTTCAGAATGCTCTGTTATCCTTAAGATTAGGGGTATACGGCGGCCGTCCGCCTGATGCCGTAGCCTAGATATTGTCTAAATGCGATGTCGGCGGCGGCAAATGTAGGAACTTTATTCTTGATAAATCTTTGTGTATGTTAGGCTAATGCATTCATGATACGTAACTTTAAATATGTTAATGTTAAAATATAGGTATTTGTGTGGCCCTATTTAGAAATATTGTCAAGAAATCCTTTAGATAAATTAAGAAGTAACAAGTAAAATAATGTCGGCCGATCTCTCATAATTTTCATTAGCTTTAAGATTTTATTTAGATGTTTTCTTGATATCTGTGTGTCCCTTGTTTTGTTTATTTGTGTCAGGCCCTGTGGCACCGAGGCTAGCTGAATTTGAAATAGCGAGTAACAGAAAGAACATCATTTTCACTAGTTAAACCTGAATACACGTACTATCCGATAATGGATATATTTCACACTTTAAAGTAGGGCAGAGTGAGGTTAGGAATAGATATTGAAGTTGAATCTTGAACTTGAAACCTGAATTTAAAACCATGAGTTTTCTAAATCTTGAACTTGAAACCTGAATTTAAAACCATGAGTTTTCTAAATACTTAAACTTGAAACCTGAATTTAAGAACCTTAAGCACTTTTCTGAAACTTAAACTTGAAACCTATATTCAAAAATCTTAACCTTTATGGAAACTTAAACTTGAAAGCTGAATTTAAAACCCCTAAGCACTTTTCTGAAACTTAAACTTGAAACCTGAATTCAAAAACCTTAACCTTTATGGAAACTTGAACTTGAAACCTGAATTTGAAAACCACAATCTTTATTGAAACTTGAACTTGAAACCTGAATCTAAAGCCTTTATTTAAATCTCAATTGAGAAACTATAGCCTTCATTGAACTCAAAGCTATGACCTTTGTTACCGTTCGACTTGACGGATGTGGCATGCGTCTTGTAGTTTAGTAAAGTCCGTAAATAGGCCTACATGGCAATGAATTTGCTTCCCCATATGCGTGACATGTTTTGTACTATACATATCTCGTATTTTCGCCTTGATTGGGCATCCAGGTGAAGTGTCACTCCATGAAATGCCAACTTTCCGACAAGACCTGGTATACAGGCAGGCTATGAAGCCCGCGATTTATAAGTTCAGCATGATCGTAGTGATATGGCAAACTGGAGGCCCGATAATCAGTCAAATCCACGCGCATGTGCTTTTCCGCATACAGGGAAGTAACCGGAATGTTAGGGTTAGCATAACAAATGAAGTCGACCTCCCTGATGATATAAGTTGTAGGGAAAACCTTCCCATTACGTCCAATAAGGTGTTTCAGCTCTCAGCACAAACAGAACCGAGCGACGCCTAGGTGAATTTTCTGTCTCTTGAAATGCAAACCCCCGTTAAAGACCCCTAGGGCACTAGCAAGAAGCTAACGCGATAAAACCTATTAGCATGATAGAAAAGGAAAAGGCAACCTAGGTGCGCAATCCCCAAACGCGTATGAATATTATTAGTACCAGTGACGTAAAGGGAAGAGTGAAATGTATCGGCGGGATTGACGTCAGATTCTACTGTGCTGTACGTATTAGCTCCACAAAAATCACAAAATGAAATAGAAAAATAAAACCAAAACACAAATTATTAAACTAAAATCTGTACGCCACTGGAGCATTAATACGAGGCACCTTAGATCTGCACATGCATCTCCGATCATTCACCTTCGAGTGTAGCGGGCAGGTCGACAACATGACACATCTGTTAGGTACGGGGTCTAGGTTAAAAGTCAGCTGGCCGGATATGGCGACGAAGGGTCTGAACTCGTGATGTCAACTTTGTAAATTGTTTAGGGCTTGCATTATATTTAATAAATGAGGTTAAACGAACAATCGCTTTTTATTTCTCTCACAGTTCTCCGATTCTTGGCTATTAGAACCCTTTACTCAACGCAGGGACCTTCACGATCACACGGCGAGGGTAACCCAGAAAAATCTGATGTGTAGGTGAAAAGAACTTTCAAGGTAGGTGTTTCTTAGTTCTCCCAATCGCTGTGTATATGTGAGCTGTAGGCTGCGTCTATACTCAGTGCTGGGAGGACCGGAACGATATATTCTCTCAATATTTATTATTTTTATTGTTCATTGTATTTTATACTTATTTTATTTTATATTATAAGTAAAGTAAAAGATTAATATATTTATGTATTTTTTGGGGAAGTTACAATATATATATATATATATATATATATATATATATATATATATATATATATATATATATATATATATATATATATAGAAACACAGCGATTGGATAACACATATACAGAATTAACCAAAACCGCGAGTTCTGAGTATAAAAAAGAATTTGCTAATTATCTTAATGTTTTAAACTTTAATATGCAAAATTTAATAAAAACAGTTAGAAGATAATTTTTGCATGATAAAATTAGTAATAGAAGATCCACCAGAGGTTTAGTTAATGGATTAGGTTCGATATGCAAGTCAATTACAGGTAACCTCGACTCAGAAGAATAAGAAAAAATTAACTTAGTTTTAGATAAACTACAAAGACAAACTAAACATAACTATGACCTTATAGAAAAACAAGTTTCAATAACACAAAAAGAAATTAACATATTTAATGACACAATTTATTCTCTAACTAGTAACCAAGAGAAATTGGTACATCAATTGAAATATTTTAACTTAGTTTAATTTATTACTGCAACGAATTAATTTATATTTATAAACTAGTCCAGACAAAGACAATTTTGAAAGTTGTCAGTATAACCTCTGAAAGAAAGTAATTATTATGTAAATTTTAATTACCATTATTTGATCTTTGTTATTGTGGAAGTTATTATAATAAAATACTATAGAGTTTTAAAAGATTGATTTTGTTTTATAACTAACTGTACAGAATACAATTTAACTAATACACTTTAAACTAATAAACATAAACAAATCTTAAAGGTAAGTTAACATTTTTAATGTTTTTGTTTTATAACTAACAATTCAAAATACAATTAAATGTATATATTTAAAACTAATAAACAATAACATATCTTAAAATTTGTTAATAATATCAATGTATTTAACCCCACAGAAGAGTATTAGATAATTAACATTTCTTTTATCATCATATGGAGTTAATGTAAGCTTTATTTGTTCAATGGAATATACATTATGCTTATATTATTTTATTAGTGTTTGTGACGTGTTAAATTCAGGTTGATTAAACAAACAGTTATAATATTATTCATTGTTTTCCTTTGAAATAAGTGTTTGTTTAAAGTAAATTAATGTAAAAAGTGCTTTAAGCATCTGTTACCAAGGAAGACTTCATTGTTAGACTTACCTACGTGTTTACGTAAAAGTCTAGATAAATTTTTAATAAGGAAAAAAAAAATGAAAAATTCTAAATCCTTTAATATCATTATTTTTAACATCAGCACTGTTACTACTTTCGGTGGTTTTCTGATCAACAGAAAGCAGTAACAAATTAATCTCTGTTAAAAACTTATTTTCTGATAGGCAAACGGGTACTATAATTTTCTTTTTCTTTTTTTCAATCGTAAATACATTTATTGATAAATTGTTCATTATATTTTAGCACAGAACTAAAGTGAGGATAAGATGTTACGCGACAAGGATTTTTTTCTTTTTCATTTTACAGGAATATAAAGGTGCCACAATACACCACAAAAAGCAATATGGATCGTTGTTTTGTATATTCAATACAGGTTTGCTGTTTTGTATAAAATACGTACATATGTAGGAATGCCAACATTTATAGGGTTATATTGATTAATGTTCACTTTTAATTGCAGAATCTCATAAAGTGCTCAGCCTGAATCTTTTTCTTGAAATGCTTCTAGTTTAGTTAAAATATTATTTTTAATGTGGTCTGTATAAAATTGCTCAAATTTGTCTTATGATCAATTACCCTTTTTTGGTATTAAAATGTTTAATGTCTGTCTCTTTCGTTTGGGGTTTTATAAAATTTCCTAAAAAGATAACATTTATTTTCAACAAAGACTTTTTTAAATGCTCTTTATTTTTTTTTAGAAAAGCTTCTAAACGCTTTATCAAAAAATTCTATAGGATCTTTAATACATAAATTTATTATTGTTTCAGTTTTAATTCTACTTTTAAAACATGATTCTACATCCTGCCAAATTAAGCAAGACCGGTTTGTGTTGTGCTTACTTTTGATTATTTTTTTATAGTACCTAAGTATTGATAAACATGATTCTAATTTTGAACTTGGTTCTCTGTCGTTACTTTTTCTAATATATCTTCTTAATAGCAAAATATGTCTATTCAAAATTTTAACCCATTTTTTATATTCGTCTTTTGTTTTTAATAACTTACTCAAAGTATAAATTTTTTCAATTACTTTTTTAGCTAAAGTATCAATTTGTAAATTTTCAACCATTTTCTCAATCTAAGTATAGAATCGTCCAGTTGAACGAAACGAATTCTGCCCTCTTAGTAAGCTGGGAATACAGTTAGACTGAATAATAGGAAAGTTGTTAGCTATAGGGAAAATAATAAGTTGAGTTAATCTCTCTCCTTTGTTAAATATTACAATTTCATCATCAACCTTAAATATCGAGGATAACTGTCCATTATATGTTACATGTATAAGCCCTAGTCTAAGAGAGCCGACTAAATTTGTACTAGAACGAGTACAAACAAAGCCCGCCTAGTTAATTGGTATTACGATTATCTCATTAAAATGTAACTTAGCTTTTTTATTTCCCAATATGATATAATCTGAATCTAAAGTTAAATCATATACTGCATCTAAAGGATAAAATTTTCTTCATGCAAAAGAAGTATATATTGTTGAGCTAAATAGATAACTTGCGGTAACACATAACAAATCTATAGAGTTATCAATATCTGCATGATCAACTGTGTGTGTAGGCAATTCAAAATATTTCGCAAATTCAAAAAATACTTTACTTTGTCTTCTTATGTTATCATTTATTAAATCATCTATACTATTTTTCTTTCATTCATATAATGTAATACCAAAGAATAATTTTCAGGATTCGGTAAAACAATTAAGAACTGGTCACTATTTCTAAGTAAATCTAAATCCTTAATTTCCCTAAAAACTTGATCAAATCTACCTAAATCAAATGTCTTATTATTTATAATATTATACAATAAAACTGCAAATGGTGATCTGTCATATATTCCAATATTGGTCCTTTTTTGCATAGAATATATTAAGTAACTTAATTTAGTATTATCATTCAATGGGTGTAAAAATTTATGTTTTTTTTCATCCTCATGATAATCTGCTGCAAATAATGAAAAGAACTATGAAAAAATTACAAAAATAAAACATAATAAATAACCTTTTACTTACTGAAATATACTGGAAACTTTGCAGTTAAGCGATTTAATATTGCTGTCTTAAAACAACATGCTACACTCTCAAGATACAGTGTACTGAACATTTTGTTGAAACGAAAATGAACTGCTTTCAAAGTCTGATGGATCTCTCTGATATTTCTCTTTTATATCAAAATAAATATATACGTCAAAGAATTTTAATAACTCTTTGAACTTACTTAAATTATCAATAATAATTTTGCTGCATTGCTGAATTGCTAAAAATGATCTTTTATTTATGTACATTAATTAAACCATGTTCATTACGTAAATAATGTGGTCTAATCTCAATCACATGTAAAATTTGTGGAAGTTTCTTAGTGATTGCATTATCTTTTGAACTTTTCACCTTTTGTTGACTTTGTAAATCATGTTATCTCTAAACGTCATTGTAAATCATACAATAAGCTGAACTTGCATCATCTTTGTAATTTTGATCTCGTAATAATTTACTTTCCGTATATTGTGTACCAGAACATGATTAATTGAATTTTTCATTATTTTTTAAATTAATATGTATATGAAGTATCATGCACAGCTAACATCATTCAGAATCATTCAGAACCACTGTTCTAAATAATAATAAAATATGGCAACGATACCTTGCACAATTGTGGCTACTACAACCAATAGTGATTTGTTTCCTACAAGAAAGGTTTTCGTGATGATGAAAGTGTTGTTTCAGTAAGTACATTCAATTTTTTGTTCTCATTACTGAACTATGTGAAAACTGGAACCTGTGATGAGCACTAATAAGTACACTTGGAGAACACCCAAATCACCACAACACATATTTCAGAGACCTTACGATCGTTTCGTTGACCAAGTCAACATCTTCAGAGGAAGAAAAATTCTAACATAAAAAACTAGATCCCGTATATTTATATCGCGTCAAAGAAGACGAACTAGTCCGAATGAAAGTTGTCGTCCAAGAACGATCGTTTGTTTATTGCGCAGTGAAACAGGTCGGAGACCTGCTTTAATCTTTTGGTCGACAAATTTATGACCCTTATCTAATATAGGTTTAAAAAGGACCGGCGTTCTTTAAAGAAACAGCACGTTTCCTTTCGATCTAGAACTTTACAATGTGGATATTGGTTTATGCCGATAAAGACATCTGCTGAGATAAACAACATAAACTCAAATCATCTCTTTTAAAAATAGAAAAATAAAACCCAGATGTCTGTCTCACCGTGTTACCTTCAACAAAGGAAAAATAGTTCAACTAAAATACTACACAAAAACTAAATATTGATTTTAATTCTACGTGAAAATATTTATATTGACTACATAGATACAAAAAACCGAACAGGTATTTAAATCAAGACATAGTGATTAGTATATGTATAAACCGGTCGAGTTATTGACTATAATTTATTATTCTACCAGACTAATTATGAATATTTAAGCGGTTAAATGCAAAGAGCCAACAATGGGCTAGAAATTACAGGTGGCGCACGGTTTAATGAAGTTTTGTTCTTAATAGACCTTAATATAAAAATACTTTCTAATGAATCAAGCATAGTTTGATGTCTGACATTTTTGACAAGTTTCAAAATTTGAAACTTGTCAAAAATGTCAGACATCAAACTATGCTTGATTCATTAGAAAGTATTTTTATATTAAGGTCTATTAAGAACAAAACTTCATTAAACCGTGCGCCACCTGTAATTTCTAGCCCATTGTTGGCTCTTTGCATTTAACCGCTTAAATATTCATAATTAGTCTGGTAGAATAATAAATTATAGTCAATAACTCGACCGGTTTATACATATACTAATCACTATGTCTTGATTTAAATACCTGTTCGGTTTTTTGTATCTATGTAGTCAATATAAATATTTTCACGTAGAATTAAAATCAATATTTAGTTTTTGTGTAGTATTTTAGTTGAACTATTTTTCCTTTGTTGAAGGTAACACGGTGAGACAGACATCTGGGTTTTATTTTTCTATTTTTAAAAGAGATGATTTGAGTTTATGTTGTTTATCTCAGCAGATGTCTTTATCGGCATAAACCAATATCCACATTGTAAAGTTCTAGATCGAAAGGAAACGTGCTGTTTCTTTAAAGAACGCCGGTCCTTTTTAAACCTATATTAGATAAGGGTCATAAATTTGTCGACCAAAAGATTAAAGCAGGTCTCCGACCTGTTTCACTGCGCAATAAACAAACGATCGTTCTTGGACGACAACTTTCATTCGGACTAGTTCGTCTTCTTTGACGCGATATAAATATACGGGATCTAGTTTTTTATGTTAGAATTTTTCTTCCTCTGAAGATGTTGACTTGGTCAACGAAACGATCGTAAGGTCTCTGAAATATGTGTTGTGGTGATTTGGGTGTTCTCCAAGTGTACTTATTACTGAACTCATTTTAAATTATATTTTAGGTTTTTCTTTCTTCCATTCCTATTTTTATTTTTTTTCCTCACAGGTATGGTATCAAGGAATTAAAAATAACAGGGTATAAAGTGATACTATCATTATCTTATTGTCCTAAAAAGGCAACGCTACCAAAAAAAAATCGGCAACTTACCAATCAAATATTATTGGACGAAGCTGGACTCTGAAGAGGAAATTCAAGTTTTTGAAGAAAGTTTGAGGAATATACTTTCAATATTGATGAAGAAGAGAAAGAAGTGAAAGACATAAGAGAGCAGAAAAAACGACATAATATGGAAAATGAAATATTTCTTGGTTTTAACGAAGATCTTCACTCCTGAGACACACCCTCCTCATCGACGAGGAAGAGGAACCCTTATTATTTCTAAATAATTATACTTTGTATAAGGTGAGTTGTATAATTAATAAATAAATAAAAGAAATGTATAGTTTTTCATAGTTTTGTTTTTATTTTCTCACATACAAGAAAATACATTTTCTAGTGTGTAATTTACATAATAATACGCTTACAGTATGATTTCAAAACTGTTTTTAGGCCATATAAAGACAAACTTCTTCAGATGAATCAGTTTGGAATAACATTTCAATGATTATTAAAAAAACATTGTTATTTCTGATATTTTTAAATTATAATTGCCAATAATTTAAAAGGAACATGTTTTCTAACGTACAGTTTAAATTATTATTCATATATTGATTACAATGGTATGATTTAAATATTTGTTTGAGCTCGCTCAAGGAAAGGCATTCTTCATCTGACAAATCAATAACTTCATTAGGAATAAATTTCCCTAACCATTTATTTATCTGTATTCCTTTAACTGCAACAGTGTCTTTGTTATCAATGAAGGCCTTAACAAAACGCGTTAAATCTTCACAAACTATAGTTTCACAACCGTTACCAACACTATTCCATTCTAACCCATGGATATTATTACTCAACCATTGTAAATGTCTTGTTATTTTAGGATTAAAAACTTTAATGTCCATTGAGAAATTTAGAATTGTATGTACGAAGCTTCCATTGCTTGTATTTAACATTGATATTTCTTTACATATAAAATGTAATCCGCAGCCATATTCAAAACCTTGAAAATCTGCAATAATCATCTTACTTTCCAAGAATTCTACGTTAAAACAATTTTAACTGAACTTAGTGGATTATATTTTACTAAACGGTCGTTTAAAATTAAACAGTAGGCACTTGTTTTAGGTGGAATATTTTTTGCTGTTTCAAATTCAAAGCTTTATATCAACAGTTCCTCCTTTGATGGCTTCGTTTTGATGACTGCAGTCAATAACAATTATAGGTGCTTTTTCTATATACGCCAGAGGTGGGAGACATGGTTCACTGTGATTTTTATAATAATATGATTGTCGAAACCGAGCATACATAAAGTATAGCCCGTTGTTTTTTGCAATATTTATATTTAAATTATCATAAGGAGAAACTTTTGAATTCAACTGGAATCTAACATTTGATATATCACAATGAACAAAATGATTCATATTTTTAGTATTTTTATCCTTTCTATCAGTGTGAAAACCAAAAATTATAAAAATCTAGGTTTTTCTAGATTACTGCTTTTTTGATAGACCAAGAGTGGTGTATTGTTTCTGGTAATGAAGGATATTCTTGCAGCTCCAAACTTCTAAATAGAGCGTTTAAATCTTTATTATTTTCTATACGTTTCAAGAGAGTAGGTATAGATGGGCGGTTCTGGGCGCTCCGCCACCCCCGCCAGGCTACTGCACCGGCGCGAAGCGCCCGAGTGACGTCACTGAACAGAGAGCCAATAGGACGCTAACCTGAGATGACGTAATTTAAGATGGCGACCAAGATGACCGACCGGAAGTGAAAAACGCGGGAAATTTAAATGATGAGTGGCACCACCTGTCAATGTAAGATGACCCGCCATTTTGATTTTTGGTGGTGTGACGTACGCAAAGATGGCGGTTTGAGCATGCGCAAAGCCAACTCTTAATAGTAGACGCAGAGGTATGGTGTTTGGTATCATGTTACTCGCCTTGGCGAGTATAATGCATTACCGCCGCCGGAGGCGGTGGCGGGGACGGCGGGGCAGCGAAAAACCAACTTTGTTATTAGTGACGTAGAGGTATAGTGTTTGGTGTCATGTTACTCGTCTTGATGAGCAGTATTCAAATATGGTAGTTTACGCATGCTCAGACAACATTTTTTAGTTTTTAATTTAACGCCCACGTGTTTGGTATCATTTTACTCGTCTCGAAAAGTATAAGCCAAATTTGGCAACATGGTGCCTGTTTTGTTGAAATCGAAGTAAACAAACACCGGATGTTTGCGGTTTTGCAAGTCTGAGCATGCTCGAAAGAGAAAATGTTGGTAAACTCTACATGATATAAAAAAGGCAGACCGTTTTATCGAATTTTTGTTTATATCCCATAAGAAACCGTGTAAAAAAGACAAATATAAGTAAAATAATACGTAAGTTATTGCATTTTAGGTACACATGTTAAAGAGTCTTGCAATTACCGTGCTTTTTAAACGTATAAATACCCAGCGCAGTGAAATTACAGTTAAATATTAGTATGGAGTCGTGCAAAAGAACAAGATCTAAGCCTGAACACAGAGGCAAACAAATTAAAGTTCTTGAAAATATCTTGCTTAAACAAAGTAGTGTAGTTAAATAAGAAGAAGAAGCCAAAAGTGATCAATCTCTACAGCAAATAATAGACGAGATGCTTCTACCAGATACAGCAGATAATTATCAACCTACACAGGAAGATATATTTAACCAAAAGTTATTGGAGATCAATAGGAAAATCAGTGAGAAAAAACTAAGCCCGGAAGACTGTGAAGTTATATCTCAGACAACATATTTTCTTACACCAATCGGTGAAAAACAAATACATGTGGGCGTACACCCCCTAATAGAACTCCTTCCCATGGCAAAATTATCGCAAAAAAGTGCGGTGTACCAGTGTTTTTCGATTTATGGACATTCGAAAATTTTTTAAATGTATTACCCACAATAATTTATAATATGGAGAATAGTGTGGGGGAAAAACGAGTGAATCATATAATTTAAGTAAATATGTAGTGAAAACACAAAGAAAAACAGCGTTGCTTAAACTACATAGTGGTGAAATAATGAACAATTTTAATATGCCTTTGGAAGCCCCCAAAATAATACAAGAGATTGGCAGTGTAATTGAAGACTCATTATTAGAATTAAAGTTCAAGCCTTTTTTAATTTAGACTTGTTTGTATTCGACATTAGAGCAGAATTATCTAGATATAAGGGTATTTCACCCCTTCCCTGTATGCTTTTCATTGCTAAACAAAAATAGCAAGAACACCTATCTATAGAATTCATTTCAAAGTTTCAACGTATTTTAAACATACTCGTTTATAACCAATTTTAATATAATAACTATATATTGTAACATTTTTTAGAATACAATTAAAGATATTTCAGTACACATATGTTTTTATTATAATTCCTATTTACAGCGAAAATAGTGTAATAATTATAATAGGTATAACAAACAGCATACATTAACTACAAAGTATAGAGGTCTTCACAGGTCAATCTAACAATTGATAGTTGCATCTCATAAATGCAAAAATTTTAAAAACAGGCTATTTTCGATATGCAGCTCAGTAAAGACAATAGCCAGATATGCATTGTCTGACGACACACGTGGCAGAAGAGAAAAACAAGATTCAGTTATAAATACGAGCATTAAAAAAATCATTTTGTAGTGAGTGATCAGGATGTAAGTATGAATTACGTCATTACTGTTGTTTACAAAATTAATTATTTTATTTCTTTGTTTATAGTAAATGTCTAAACGTGGATTAGGAGACCAGGATGATGGAGCCAGTCGGAGTCCCTGTAAGAGGAATCGTGGTGTTGGACGACAAGATAGCGACGACATGGTGCAACATAATCAGCCATCATCACCTGCGAGGGCAAACTTACCTCCCACCGTGCCATCGATTTTGTCTCCCGAGGGTTGTCGTTATGCTCACGTAGGAGAAGATGGTAATAGCAATCCTAGATCTTCCAGGTCAGAAGAAGGAGATGCTGATTACAGCTGATATATGGATAGAGCTGACGAAGGAAAGCATGGACCCCCTTAGACGGATACTGAAGGTGAGGACGCTGATATTGATTTACCAGTTCGTGTCATGAGAAATTACCGTCACGGTCATTTTTGTGGCAAATGTTGGTGCTGTCTTAAGCCGTATGGCCCTTTGTGGAAAAGGCAGTACTGCAACATTTGTCATAAAATTCAACGATGGTATATACCTCATGATATTGACTTAGTTACAAGAGCTGAGACGGCAAAAGTCTTATGGGCTTATAATTCTTATCTGCATGAACGTTAGGAACCCCCTAGCAAGGACGCCGTACGTCGCTTCATTCAGAGTTGTTGCAGAAGAGATCAAATGCAAGGAAACTTGTCCACTCTTCTGCGTTACCTGTGGCTTAAAGTGGACGGGTAAAAATAAACTAGTGTATAAATCTACATATATTTTATTTTGTAAAAATTGTAATAAAAATACATTGGTTTAATAATACATTGTATTATTTCTTCGTTTTATTTTTCTTGAACAGAAAAATACAACCGACGAGAGTGAACGAAGAGAAAGAGGGGAGGGGGACACAAACAGTAAACTAGACAATAATAATAAGTTCAATCCAAGTCTAACCGTTGAAGATGTTTGGTGTAAATCTGAAAGTTAATTGTGATTGCACCAGTATGATGTGCGACGACAGTAATAATTCTGGAGTTACAGAATCAGATCATAAGAGAAAACGATGTGATTTAGACGAAAATGATGGTCCTAATTTTGCAGAACGTCAACTTAAAAGAATACGATTTAACGAATACCAAGAGAATTAGAGGATGCTGTTGGAAACACCATTCAACGTCACTGATTCCTTTAAATTAATTACCGGTGTTAGTCTAAGAAGTTTTACAACACTTGTGAAATTTATCTGCCCAATCTCGTTCGATAACCACAACCAATAACTAGCTCTAGAAGATTGGCAATATTACGATTTTATGGAGAATATACGCATGATGTCTTCAAAGTATTTCAAAGGTGACTATCAATCTTTAATTCATCATCTAGGCTACTGCCGCATAACTTTTATACAGAATCAAAGTGATAGGGGGTTATTGATTGATAATGGTTTCACAGCTAAACGTTTATATCTAAATCCGTATATTGTGGAAAAGCTGATAGAGCTGGAAACACTTGTTAAAGAAAGGTTAGAATATATGAAAGAGATGCAATTTGCGTGGACCTATGATTGTTTTCTTCGTGATATTGTTCAAACACTGAAAGATCTATGTATTTCAGATGTTAGTTCATCACAAACAATCCGAGTAATAAAAACTCTACTCAACAACACATCTCCCACATTCAAATATTACATGTCCGAGTGTTTACACTAGGCTCAAAAGTGTTGACTGATATAGCCAACCTCAACAATGGCTCCCCCTCTTAAGAGAAATTTCATTATCCTAACTGATCTATGTCAAAATATGTTTTATATTTACAAACCTCCAAATGTGACAGAAGTGAGAATTTGTTTCGACCCCGATGATTGTATGATATGGTCTGGTCTACCAAGAACACCTCTACACAACGATGAACTAGTTGAAGTGTCAACTTACAACATGTCTAAAATAAAATCTGATATTGTTCATTATAAACTTATGTTTCTGTTTGATGATGGTACTCGTGGCTAAACCCCTGACTGGAGAACTCTTGTGTTAACTGATTCCCATCTATTCACCACAAACTATATTTTTATATTTATATCATGTGGTTTTCTTATATATCTAGCTGTATCTATGTTAATATACTGTTCTGTTAAATGTAGCAGCTCACTTAAAAACATGTATCTCAAACAATTGTGTTAATAAACGTATATAAAGGAAAGATGTTTTTATTTTAGTCTCTAAGCAACCATTATTGAGACAAAATGTCTAACAAAGAAAATAACATGAGATATTGTTGTGAATTATGTTCACTACACGTGAAAAGCAATGCGTTCTCTGGACACCTACGCAGTGAGGCCCATAAAGCAGACGTATGTGAACCGTGGGAGGTTGAAAAGGTACAGTTGTTGGCTCAAGCTTTCAAAAATAGAGCGGCTACTTATCGTATTAATATAGATGGTAATAACATAGAGGACGCCATGAAAGCCGTGAAACATGTATTCTTTCAACTAATTGAAGCTGCTCTAGCTAAACATGATACAATTAAAATAAATTTGGAATTGTTTGAAAGGTATTTGTTTGAAGAAATAAGATATGACTACTTTGTTTAAGCAAGATATTTTCAAGAACTTTAATTTGTTTGCCTCTGTGTTCAGGCTTAGATCTTGTTCTTTTGCGCGACTCCATACTAATATTTAACTGTAATTTCACTGCGTTGGGTATTTATACGTTTAAAAAGCACGGTAATTGCAAGACTCTTTAACATGTGTACCTAAAATGCTTAACTTACGTATTATTTTACTTATATTCGTCTTTTTTACACTGTTTCTTATGGTATATAAGCACAAATTCGATTAAACTGCCTTTTTATATCACTCCCCCACACTATTCTCCATATTATAAATTATTGTGGGTAATATATTTAAAAATTCTTCGAATGTCTATAAATCGAAAAACACTGGTACACCGCACTTTTTTTGCGATAATTTTGCCATTTGAAGGAGTTCTATTAGGGGGTGTACGCCCACATGCATTTCTTTTTCACTGCTTGGTGTAAGAAAATATGTTGTGTGTGATATAAGTTCACAGTCTTTCGGGCTTAGTTTTTTCTAACTGATTTTCCTATTGATCTCCAATAAGTTTTGGTTACCTATATCTTCTTGTGTAGGTTGATAATTATCTGCTATATCTAGTAGAAGCATCTCGTTTATTATTTGCTCTAGAGATTGATCACTTTTTGCTTCTTCTTCTTTAACTACACTACATTGTTTAAGCAAGATATTTTCAAGAACTTCAATTTGCTTGCCTCTGTGTTCAGGCTTAGATCTTGTTCTTTTGCACGACTCCATACTAATATTTAACTGTAATTTCACTGCGCTGGGTATTTATACGTTTAAAAAGCACGGTAATTGCAAAACTCTTTAACATGTGTACCTAAAATGCATTAACTTACGTGTTATTTTACTTATATATTTTTTTACACTGTTTCTTATGGGATATAAGCACTAGTTCGATAAAACGGTCGGCCTTTTTTATATCATGTAGAGTTTACCAACATTTTCTAATCCGAGCGTGCTCAGACTTGCAAAACCGCAAACATCCGGTGTTTTTTTACTTCGATTTCAACAAGACAGGCACCATGTTGCCAAATTTGGTTTCGCTTCTTCGAGACGAGTTACATGATACCAAACACGTGGGGGTTAACTTAAAAACTAAAAATGTAGGCTGCGCATGCGTAAACTATTATATTTGAATACTACTCATCAATACGAGTAACATGACACCAAACACTATACCTCTACGTCACTTAATAACAAAGTTGGTTTTTCGCTGCCCCGCCGTCCCCGCCACCGCCTCCGGTGGCGGTAATGCATTCTACTCGCCAAGGCGAGTAACATGATACCAAACACTATACATCTGCGTCTACTATTATAAAGTTGGGTTTGTGCATGCGCAAACCGCCATCTTTTTGTACGTCACACTACCAAAAGTCAAAATGGCGGGTCCTCTTACATTGACAGGTTGTGCCACCTATCATTTAAAATTTTAAATTTCCCGCGTTTTTCACTTCCGGTCGGCCATCTTGGTTTCCATGTTGGATTACGTCATCTCAGGTTAACGTCCCATTGGCTCTGTCCAGTGACGTCACTGTGACGTCACTCCGGCGCTGTAGCCTGGCGGAGGGTCCAGAACGGCCCATCTATAAATACTCAAGAGTTTTAATTTTTCAATGTCAGAAACAGTTACATGTGGAACTTTCCAAAAAAATCTGTTTAATGTGATTTTTGGTTTTTCTGCATCAACATTTTTGTTATAATAGCATTAACATCTGTATTACTTCGAATAAGGACCAGTTCTTGACGAATATTAGTAATAACCTTTTGATAATGTTCAATAAATCCAAGTAGCATGTTTAGAGGTATCCATGCACAGAATTATCCAACTTTATTAATAATATCAGGGTTCTCTAGAGGTGACCATCCTGCATTGATCAACCGTGAAGAAACATTAGTATTAAACCCTTTTAAAGTACAAGTAATACCAGGATTCCTATTTTGATCAATTACTGTACCTCCTAGCTCATATCTTATTTCTTCAAACTAAGAATCCCATTATTGACAAATTTAATTATTGGGCTAACTTATCTCTATCGACAGTCAATTTACCTTCAATTAGTAGAAAACTTGCAGAAGGTTAAGTAATGAGATCTTGCGTTTGAATAGGTATTCTAATTTCATCATTTTGATTCAATGAAGTAGATGCATATGGTTTATAGGTGTGATATTCTAAACTTGAAACTGAACTGTCAACATAAACAGATTCATTAACATTTAACATGTTAAAACTCATCTTTTGTTTAATAAATACAAATGCATTTAAAAAATTTGTTTTTGACGATTCCAAAGAAATGTTTCACTTTTTTACTTATCTTGAACAAGTGTAAATCCTAAACTTCTTAGAAACTCTTGTTTTTTGATGCTAACACTTTAAAGATTTTTCTTTGACTAAATTTTTTAATTGTCTCAACACTTTTTATACATGAAGGAGGTGAAGTTTCACCAGCTAAAACATTATACCTGAACACCATTCTAAGAAAGCTTTTTCAAATGTAATCTTATCGTTATCAGCTCTTCTTTAAAATTGATCATGTTACCTGATTGATCTAGTATTTTAAGTGAAATATGATTAATAGATCTTGTATTTATTGGTAAATAAATTACATTTGTGGGACGTTCTACAATTTTATATCCCGGTGGAACAGTAGGATAAAACATGTATTATATGCATAGCTTTATCATTTGTATACGAATTTGTTATCAAGCTACAATCAATACATACAGCATTTACCTTGAATATATTCACACGATGCTTCTTTTCTTTCTTTCTCCAACATTAGTTTATCAAATCCTAGTAAAGTACCAATATAATTATCTTGAGTAAAATCTATATCCCTATTCCACTCTATTTCACATCTTAAAGTATTTAAATTAGGTACTATTTTTAAACGATCCTTTATGTAAATGCCTTCTTCTTTCATAATTAAGTTATTAGCAGTGCTTTTAGCAATCTTTTCTTTCATCAAGAAGTGATTGATGTTTCTTTCAATATCTTCAATTTCATATGAACCTTCTGGTAAAATAATTTCTTTCAAGTCTTTCTTTTCAATGTAATTTAATTAATTAATTTACAATTGGTATGATCTACATTTGATATTGTGTTGTAAATAACGAAATCAATTAATCCCAGAACATATATATTATCATCCAGAATTATTGGAGGATGTATATTTGTAGAGACAAATGAATCTCGAGATGTTATAGTAAAAATGTAAGACATGTTACAACGACCACTCTCCGCAACTAAATGATACAACCTGTATAACTTTGAAGTTTTTAATTACTTATTATATAAAAACTGAAGACATAAATGACCACAGTTATATGTATTGTAAGATTGATAAGCATAATGATTATATTGAATAATAGGATTGTCATAGTTTGATTTAAAATATGCAATTGCTTCTTTCGGAGTTTCAAATTACCATAGCTGTCAAAATATGTTATCAAATTATTCATTTTACGATAGGCTGTCCAATGCGTCCCTGGTCATTTTTCATTATCTAGATTAATAATACAACTTTCATTCTTACGAATTTTTCTTGGTAAGTTATCTCGCATAAAAGTTCCGTGGAAATATGGTATTTTGAGTAAACTTGTATAATGCTTTAAATCTATATCTGTTAGTGCTCGTCTGGGTAGTATTATTGGAAGTTTTTTTTAATGAAAAGTCCTAGACCAGGTCTGTATGGCTTCAAATACAGACCTTTACCTTTTAGAGCGATAGCTTCCATTGCTTTATTATGACGTTGCGATTCTTCTAATTTATGTTTTGCAGCTTTTGCATCACTGACTGCATTAGCTATACAGCAAAAATGGGTATTCTTATTACACGAGCAGGTTGTATACTCTTTTTTATTTGAGCAGTTGTCTTCACAGCTGCCCCAATAGCATCAGCAAAACTTTTTGGTTTCTTTTTTCGGAGACTCTTTCTTATTCTTCGTATCATGTCGATAAAACTAATTGATTTTCCACTGACTTGACGTTTTTTAGAATTTGATTTTGATTTCTTTTTTACTGGTTTTCTCTTTGTCACCACCATGTTGTTTTTGTTGCTGTTGTTATTGCTCTTGTTGTTCGTGCAAAAGTAGCGCTGAACAAATATTTAAGCCGGATCTACTTTTAAATATTTATGTTTATCGCTGTCATCATGTTTAAAGTAGTCTGTATAGAGATAACAACTAAGTTAATTAAGATTATCATAGTAAGAAAATGATTTTTTTTATTAATCCCTCTCAATAAAACTTACAGATGAATTTGAACTAGACCTAATCTATTTTCAAATATTTAACTTCAGGTTGATTAACATTATCTCCATCATAATTATCATCTAATTTTCGTTTTAATGATACTTGATCCCCATCTCTGGTTCGCCTAATAGAAAATTCTCTGTGAAACTCATTATCTTCATCTAATATATAATTTAATTTTATTTTCCTGTTTACTTATAATCTAGACCTTTTTATTAAGTTATCTCTCACTATGTTATTGAGTCCCCTTTTTCTGTTCACTTCCAGTCTAGGTTTCTTTATAATCTCACCGCTATTAATATTATCTAGAATAGCATTAACTTTTCTTTTACAATGTGTTATTGAATCTGCTCTGATAGGCTCAGAAATTATTTTTATTTTATTTTTGAGGTTTTTTCTTTTGTGCCTTTCACATTATTGTAATTGATTTATGAGCTTCAATACATTTTAGATAATTATCAACAACATTTTTAATTTTTTCAAAAGATTTTTGAGACTCACTAATGACTTTAGGACAGCTAATGATAGTGTATCCCATCCCCATCTTCACTTTTGTTTTCATAGCACCTTAACACCTAAGGTAGCTATCTTTTCACCAACAGAGGCATCTTTTGATTTGAACCTTTGCATCGCTATATCAGCCAACTTTTTATCTGCTTGATGTCTCAGAGTTAAGTCTTTTGTATTGTGCTTTGCAATATCATGTTTCATGCATCCTGCATATATATATATATATATATATATATATATATATATATATATATATATATATATATATATATATATATATATATATATATTGATATAGTTATGTGGTTTTTGCTGAGGTTTTTAGGTCCCACGATAGGGTTGCAATTGTTAAAATAGAAAAAAAATATTTTTGGGTTTTATATAATGATTATTAAATATCTTAGTTTTTGATTAGGTCTTATCTGTAAAATACTCTCTGAAATTTTATTGTGAAAATGTGTGTTTTAAATATATGTGTATTAGATATTCGACTTACACCTTGGTGATGATCTTACTCTCAAATCAGGGAGCTTCTTAAGCTGGTGGGTTCAAGTCCGAAATATCTTTGTTTTTTTTTTTTTTTAATTTTGGAATATATTACCCTAGGATCTTTGCTTAAAATACTTATAGATATATATGTATGTATTAAAGAAAATAAAGCAAAAGTCCTTATATGCACACAGAAATTGAATATTTATTGAAATATTGAAATTAACAAAACCTAATCCTTATTTACTACTTATAATATGGTTTTTACTATTTAATTTAGTGCTTTGTTTTTTTATATCTTCTTTGAAACAATAGGAAACCCCCCACAAGAAAAAAAAACTGAACAATACTATTTATTTAAATTAGCGAAGACTTGTATATGTATTTATACTTTAATTTCATGCACTTCCTAGATCAAGACGACACCTATTGGCATAAGTGTTATTTCTACTACACTGTATTATGGCGTACAGTCAATATACGAGACCTTCACAAGCTGCTTACTGTTGGTTAGAGCCCAAGAGATGGCCCTGTAAACGTCTCGATATTTTCATTACTAGCTAAAATGATTGCCTCCTCGCTGAACCCGCTGTATTTTCTCCTGATTCACGAAAGTTTTTTGTAAATTGTTTATCACCCCTTTCAAAACTGTGGACGTATCTCACTATAAGTGTAAGTGTTTTATTAACTTTACTCACAGTTTATTTCCTGGCCTGTTTCTGCACTTCCGTGTCGTGACTCCAGTCGATTGTTTACTTCAACCTAGAGATAATCCTACTGTTTTTAAACTTCTTTCAAAATTTTTTTTGTTTTTAATCTCTTTCTAATATCAAAAATTCAATCAATCAAAACTTTTAAGCAAAATTTCCCCGTCTTATATTTTAATCAAAATTTTCTCATCCCTCAATTTTTAATAACAATTTTCAATGTGATGATTTTATGAAAATTTTTCCCTCTGTTTATTATTTTTCTTTGTAACCAGCGTAACTAATCAAAAAAACTGCTTTATGCCTGCTTCAAATAAAATATCCTAACAAATTTTAACACAATAATCCTTATCCATCATCTCCTCGGATACATACTTCTCATTGTTGTTAGTCAATGACAGAATAATTAACCTAACTATAATTTTAATGTCAGTTTGACGTCTGTCCTAAATATATATAAAAAAACAGCTGACTTACATCTACGTTATGACATGACATTCCTGAATTTATCACTCAAATTTTGACATCTTACTATTCTTAAAGCTAACAACAATAACACGATAAATTTCCTAATTCTACTCAACACAACGACGTATTATAAGTCATTGACTCAACATGAACAGCTTAACCTACCTAAAAACTACTTATACAGTTTGTATTGTCCATTATTTACATTCTATTGCTTTATAGTCTTTGTATCTTATATCTAGATTACATGACATTCTTACTTTTAGCAAACAATATCCTTAATTCTAACAAACAATAACATCTTAAATTACATAACAGCTAGCAAACAATAATACCTTAAACTATCTAATTAAACTTGTCATACATTCCTAATGTTTAACACATTTACACTTGCCTTGCCTCCTTTTAACACATATATATCTGTAAAATTTAGTTTCTCCCTGCCTTACAGTGCAAAAACATTGCATACACCAAAGGTAAGTTGTTGTTTGTGTTTAGTATAATTTGTGGTAAAAATGTGTTTATGTATGTGTATATATGTATATGTGGCCCCCTTTAGTAACCATATCAATATATATATATATATATATATATATATATATATATATATATATATATATATATATATATATATATATATATATATATATATATATATATATATATATATATATAGACCACTGTGAGATATCAATATTTACCTATCTTATTTTTTGATTACATAAATACGTAAATATAAATTATGTTTCTTTGATTCGAAACAGAGCACCGCCTTTACCAATTCCCAGTATTCCGTTGTGAGCACCGCCTTTACCAATTCCCAGTATTCCGTTGTTACAACTTTCCCCCGCATGATTGTAACATATTCCTTCTCCATTACGCCCGAGTCACAAAAAGATTAATGATCATGATCACTTCTTACATAATCCGAACAGTAACACATAGGTTGCGCCCGGTACTTCTCAAAGTGTTCATCTAATGGTAAACGGAATGACTTGAGGAGATCTTCGATTTGTACTCTAATTGGAAAATCCATTTTCTATTACTTAATATTCACTTGGTATTACTGAACAATAAGGTTTGGAATAGTGTAGCTGTTTAACCAGCATATATATATATATATATATATATATATATATATATATATATATATATATATATATATATATATATATATATATATATATATATATATATATGTAGAAAAATTGTATGATGATAATAACGCGCCATCGAAGTGTCACAAAACGAGTGTAGCTTAACTACTCACTGAATGCAAGGAATTGCCAGATGAAATATTTCTCTGCAATTTACCTGAGTTGAAGATACCTCAACAAGACACTTGTGAAACTCAAGTTCTGAAAATCCATAAACCATTGAGCAAGTGCCAAGCATAAACGTTCAAGTTGTCTAAATTAAAAATGTAGAAAACCTCCTACAATCAATGGATTGTATTTTCTCCACAAGAAACAAACCTGCATCATAATTGCCCACAAGAAGAAAACGTCTTGTCAATTTGAGGCAGGTATATAATCACCATTCCAAAGGACTGTATTGCCAAAATAAATACAATACTTAAAAGCTACGAAAATACCAGCAAGCCAGAACAAATCCTATACATCCCAAGGTTGGACCCAAATACAAACGTTAAAGAAGATATAGAAGATCTTCCCACCATCCAAATGGATGCAGTTCATCTTGACCGCATGAAGCAAGTCCAGAACGAGCTAGCAAGCTTAAAGTTACATGCCACATCTTTAAAAGAAATTCGAATTGAACACACCAGTATTTGGACAATTATATTGTATATCATATTTGTTTCAGTTACATGTACTACAAGTACTACCGAAAGAAGAATAGAAACTTAGACGTCGTTCCAGTAGATGTTGAATTGCAGCAGCCAATGAGACGTCGCACCTGAAAACTTCCTTCTTCGCCCGAAGTTTTCGCTTATGGGGGGAATTATGTTAGTGGAACTTTTACCATTCATATTATAATGTTATAATATAATTGTGTATTTAATCAATATAAAGCACACGCACTTAATTGTATTATAATTATTAGTACATGACGATTATAGTGGAACTTTCACAATTTTTTATTTAATCAATTTATCAATAAATTCTAGAATACTATTACGTGCCGCGAGATAACAATAGACAACTCATACAATATATATAAGAAGTACAGATCCCGATTCAACACCCAAGTTCGCTGACGAGTGGGTTAATTTATAGCAACGCAATTAGAAGAATAGACTATTCATGGATGGGTAAACAACTAGACCCAACTCAGAACCGGCGACCTACCAAGATCACCTTCAAAACAGCAACCTAGTGTGGAAACCGCCTCTCGGTCCACGCCCCACCAGAGACTATATATGGAAGTTACCAGACCACGGACGAACATTGCTACATTGCTATTGCTTAAGTCTCTTTCAACTTGTCATATTTTATCTTTGTATTTTTCATAAGTATTTTTGTGTAACCTAAATCAATAATTTTTTTAAATTCAAGTGTGTTAACAAGAAAGTTAACTGGCGCAGTCGCAACGGATAGTGCTAAAGAACCAAAAGTATATTGATTATTTGCGTTTCAACGCTTAACTGCCAAAGAACCGATCAAGAAAAAAAAACCATGAAGACTGCAGCAATATCATCGAATCTGTTGTTTGCTTCCTTTAGTTTCCTATATATAGATTGTAATCCTAATATATTGATAATATTATGTCTGATAGCGATATTGATGAATTAGAACATTTAGAATATAGATCAAGGAATATTAGTATTGGCGAAATTGATATTGTGCAACAATCTGATATAAATAATACTAGAAACAATTTAAATATGGCAAATAAATTCCAGGAGTTTTACCTTAAGGCAATTTCCGAATTTAACGGATAGCCTAAAAGTGTAGGGAACTTTTTAAAAGCTTGTGATTTAGTAATGAATCAATTCTATGATGCAGATAATCCAAATTTATATCTTAACCATTTTCTATTAAATTACATTCAAGCGGAACTAATTGGACAAGCCAGGTTAATTATTAACACGAAAATTATAAAGACATGGGTAGACTTAAGACGTGCCATTGTTGAGAACTTCACAGATCAACGCGATGACACTAGCTTACTAGGCGAATTACTGACATTGAAACAGAAACATAACGAGGACGCCTTGGCGTTAAGTAACCGTTGCAGGCACATTGAACAATTACTTATCTCTATTTTAATATTAAATGAACGTAACGAGGGAATTTCAGCATTGAAACAAAACATGTACAGACAACAGACACTCAAAGCATTTATTGGGGGCTTAAAAAATTCGCTTGGCATGGTGGTGCGATCCACGCACCCAGATAGCATAGAACAAGCGTTAAAATTTATATTTTTCGAGGAAAATTATGAATATAGGGACAAATTATTACAAAAATCAATTTTCAATAATAACAACAGGCATGAAAAGCAACAAAAACCGCTTTTCCAGAGGAATTCCCTAAATTTTAGCAACATTCAATTTCAGAAACCTTTCCAACAGCAAAATTATCGTGCACCTTTTCACTATAATTCAAATAGACCCCAAACGTCTCAGCAACAATTTTCGTTCAAATCAATACTCAATAAGACCGACGTACAACCCTAATGACAATAATAGAAGATATCCACAGGCTATGGATGTCAGCAGCAGTAACACAAGACTTACTAATTTCAGCCGACAACAACCTTCACAAAATAGACGGAACAATTTCCCCTCCAATAATTTTTAACGACAAAATTTCATACCAGAAGAATTAAACTATAACGAAACAAATAATCCTTTTCCTTCCAATGAATTTGAACAAAGACAAAATTTCTTACCAGATGAATTAAACTATGACGTAACAAATAATGAACAATCACCCTCCCAATTATACGATGAACAGCATCAAAATTTCCAATAGCAGGGAGCTCAAGAACAGAATCGTAATAGATCTTAATTTTAACACAGTATTCCAGCTACCCTACGTCACAATAAAAGAATTACCCGGAAAAATACTGCTCGAGTCCGGTAGTACTAAGAGCGTTTTAAACCCATCCATAGCATATACAAACTTTTATAATAATATTTACGATCATCCTTTTCTTATAAAATCAGCACATGGTTACTCCTGCCACAATCGCGCTAAAATAATTTTAAACTCACTAATAGATAGTGAACAAGAATTTTGTTTATTTAACTTTAACAATAATTATGTAGGACTAATAGGAATCGACTTTTTAATAAAAAATCAACTGAACATTGATTTTAGAAATAAGAGACTCAATTTAAAAGTCGAAGCATTAGAATAAACTTTCCCTGTACAATTAATCACGATAACAATACGGGTAATGATAGTAGTAGCAATAACAATCGAATAAATCCGAACATCAAAGCAAATGATGAAATGAATCACCTTAATGTAAGTAATACAATAGACAGACGCCTGACTAAACTTGAACTCAACCTAGGAAATCAACACCAGAGAATAAATACTGACCAAAGATTACAAAGGCTAATGAATGAAACTGGAGAAATGTTCAGCTACAACAAACGTAAAAGAGATAGTTTCACTAAACACATATGAGTATCGTGGAAATAAAAATTACAGTGATACGAGGACTATACAAAAAGATATAACGGATCAAATTCAAAATAAAACGAAGATATTAAATAATTCTTACCATCACCCGAATTATACTAAAAAATATACGGGGAGTATACAAAAAAATATTGCACATCAAATTAAGTTAGATCACCTAAATAACCAGGAGAAAGAAAATTTAATTGATTTATGTACAGAATTGCAAGATATTTTTGCAAAAGAAAATGAACCGCTGACGCATACAAACATCATTAAACACAAAATTAGGCTAAAAGACGATATAACAATAAACGCCAAATTATATAGATACCCATAAATTCAGAAACCAGAAGTAGACAAACAAATTTACGAAATGCTAAATCAAAGGATAATTAGGAACAGTCATAGCGCTTATAATAGTCCGATATGGGTGATCCCAAAAAAAGCAGATGCCAGTGGCAAACAGAAATGGCGAATCGTTGTAGATTACCGCAAGCTAAATGAAAAAACTATACCTGATAGACACCCTATCCCAAAAATAGAGGAGATACTGGATAAACTCGGGCGTGCACAATATTTTTCGACCATAGATTTAATTTCGGGCTACCACCAGACTGAAATGGACCCAAATGACATTGAAAAAACGGCGTTCAGTACCGATACAGGTCATTATGGGTACCTCAGAATACCGTTCGGGCTTTCAGGGGCACCAGCCACGTTTACCAGACTGCTGCAACACGTTTTGAGCGGTTCAATAGGAAAAACATGCTTGGTATACATGGATGACGTGATAGTATTTTCGACATCATTAAAACAACATATCGACAAATTAAGATTAGTATTCGAACGATTTAGACAAAGTAATTTGAAAATACTGCTAGAAAAAAGAGACTTTCTGCAAAAAGAGGAATTCCTGGGACATGTAGTAACGCCAGAGGGCATTAAGCCCAACCCTAGGAAACTAGACGCCATAACAAAATATTCAATACCCAAAACACGCAAAAGAAATTCAATCCTTCCTAGGACTTATAGGCTACTGCAGGAAATTTATAGAAAACTTTGCTCATGTTACAAAACCATTAACTAAATGTTTAAAGAAAAACGTAACAACCAACATCAACGACGGAGAATACATAGATGCCTTTAATACATGTAAAGACATATTGATGAATTCACCAGTATTAATACCTCCAGATTTTTCAAAATAATTCATTTTAATAACAGATGAATCAAACGTGGCAATCGTAGGGATTTTAAGCCAAGGAGATCGAAAATCAGACCAACCAATAGCTTACGCAAGCTGAACTTTAAACGAGACAGAATCTAGATACAGCACGATAGAAAAATAACTACTGGCCATAGTGTGGGCCACAAACTACTTTAGACCCTATCTATACGGCAGGAAATTTACAATATATACAGACCATAAACCACTGAAATGGCTATTTTGTCTGAAACAACCTAACTCAAAATTATTGAGGTGGAGACTCAAACTAGAAGAATACGATTTCAAAATAGAATTAATACATAATACCTTGATGGTAAAAGTTCTTTTATTTGAAGGAGGTAACAAAATGAGAATGAATTATTGTAAAATTTTCCTAAGAAAGAGTTAACAGTTATTTTACACTAAATTGCTGCATCACATGAAGATAATTATATCAACTAATTAATATTTGCTTAATGTTTTGTGTTTAATTATGAAATGCGGATATAATTTACGCATGTGTTTCAACATGATGACAAAATATTATTGAGTATTTTTCAAATTACTTATCTTGTTATTCAAGATAATTTAAGGAGTGATTAATACAAATGACTTCTCAAATATTTATTTATATAGTACAGTTCTTTCGAAGCAGCAAGTAACCAGTTGCCTCTACATTTTGCGCATAAATATTATAGTATTTTCAAGTTAAAAATTTACTATATCATTATGAGTCTGTCATATCTGCGGTATACTATTCACACGGTTGACCGATTTTCGAAGACAAGAACGTACGGTTCACAGTAATCTAGGCAAAGTACAATGCCCTGTGTGTAATAAGTCCATACGTTGGGATAACCTTTCGAATCATCAGAAACTTCATCTTGAATCACATAATTCTAAGACTAATACTGTAAGTACGAAGATTGTTTAGTCAACTAATAGAACAAAGATTTTGAAAATGTGTGAAGACTGGTTGAAATCCCTTTCAATGAATGGCAATATCATATAAGGACAAAGAGTCACAAAGCAAAGGCATCAGTTCCACATACAGAATTACTAAATGTATTTATGCTTCATTATTTGTTTCATCTCTTTCAGTTTGTAACATATGTTATTTATAGGTAGTAAAGAGTAGCTTCAAGAGTCGTACCGAAACTTTTATATTCGAGAATAAACATCAGTTTTGTTTAGATCCTCTTAAATTCTTAAAATTAGCCGAGGAATTAGTTAAACCAGACAAATTGAAATATATTCAGAAACATATTGCAATTAAATTTAATTTAGAGCTATTTGCCGAATATGTAAAGTTAACTGACAACGACGAAGAGTTTTTGATAAAATCTTTTCAATCTAAAATGACCATCGCATTAAATAAACAACAACTTTATCAAGTTTATTCTACATTAAATGATCAAATCTTGACTAAAATGGATGAATGTTAAGAGATGAATAGGAGGGCATTAGTTGCCTTACTTCATTTGGAGATTAATATCAATAGATATAAACCTATTAGAGGATCAAATTATATACCACCAACGAAAAATATTTTGTTAAAAAAAGACTTTTGTTAACGTTAAAAATGTTTATGAATATTGTTTTTAATGGGCAATCATATCTGCTTTACAAACTATTGATTCTAGTAAATTACCGAATAGAGTATCATCTTATGAAATTAAAAACATTACCGCGGACATTATTCCTTAAAAAAATCATAAAAAAGTTGATTTCAGTGAACTTAGATTTCCACTAAACCCTAGTAACATCGATGTTTAAAAAGCTTAATAAATGTGTGTAAATGTATTTGGTTTAGAAGGTGATGAAATTATAGGGCCATTTTATTGCACAAAATAGGAAAAAAGGAATATATAATAAATCACATTAATTTATTGCTTTTACAAAATGATGGAAAATCTCATTACGTATGGATTAAAAACATATCAAGATTAGTAAGTCATCAGACGACACTAAGTAAAAAACAAATATTCATTTGTAATTGTTTGTTGCATTTTAGTAGTCAAGATTTTCTCAATAAACATAAGTTAGAATGTAATAAAATTGTTACTGTAATGCCATCACCTAAAAAGTCTATATAAAAATTCGAAAAATATGAACGTGGAGTACAATTGCCGTTCGTAATTTACAGTGACTTTGAATGCATTTTACAGAACATAGATACGTGTATTCCAAATCCTCTTGGTTCATCAACCAGATATGCAGCAACATGTGCCATGTGCATTTGCGTATTACATTAAATGTTCATACGATAATACATTAAATAAACTACGAGTGTATAAGGGTAAAGATTCACCTTCAAAATTTATACAAACTCTTTCTCAAGATATAATAACAATATATAATACAATTATAATGAAACCAAAACCTATGATTCCTCTAAATAATGATCAGCGTAAATTTCAAACCGACTCCAAAGAATGTTGGATATGTAAAAAGAGTTTAGATACTGACAGAGTACCTGACCATTGCCATTAAACGGGTAAATTAATGGTCTAAAACTATCGATAGTTGGCACTATCGATTATATTCGATATTTGGTCACTTTACTATCGATAATTATCGATAGATTTCGATATTCGATAGTCAGAAAAAAATTTAAAAAAACCATTAAATAAATAAAAAATTGGACTTTATTTATTTTTATGCAAAAAAACAATCATGTTGACTTTTTCAGATTTAAGTCTCGATCGCCGATCGGAGATTATTAGGCCCGTGGAACTAAACATTCTCTCACTGTCCACTGAGGTAGCGGGGACACAAAAGTATTTTTTTGATAATATATTTAATGGGTACAACTCATTCCCAGTTATCTATAACATAAAAAATGAATTAATAAATTATCAATGACTTTATGTTTCGTTATTACTTTCCAAAAAGCAAGAGGATCGGTGCTATCGGGAGTGTTTTGTCTCTCTAAGTATTGTCGTTTAGTAACAATTAAATCTGCTGTCACTGACTTTACTTTCTCACTTAGTCTTTGCTGCAAAAATCCAAAAAGGCCTGGGCTCGAATTGCTAGTACTGCTACTGCTACATGGAGTTAAATTTCTTTGGTCCAAGTTTAAAGGTTCAGATGTTGGGTTCCCATAATTTGCATCTTTCTGGTTTTTTTGCGAAATACTGTACATATCAGTATCAAGAAGGGCAGCCGTTGCATTGGCATTTTCTGTACTTCGAAATCCTTCTTTCTTGAACCGAGGGTCCAAAAGTGTGGTAAATCTAGGAATTGACCTCAATTCATAAGGGGCCAATCTTTTCTGCACTGACGCTGCCAGATTTGTACAAAAATTTTTCCCATCTTCTGTTGCCAATACAGTTAGAGAATGGTTCAGGATATTTTGAATTCCGAAGGTTATTGGTATTATCAGTGATGTGGTCACATAGGTATTTCCTGCAATAATAAAAAATATGTAAATGACTAAGTACACGTGTTCAAATTTTCAAGAATGACATATTTTGTTTATTTAAAACAATACATACCTGAGATTTTTTTAGTCGCCTCTTGAAAACAACTTAGGACTTTCTCAATATCTGCCAAAATTGTCAGGTCATCAACTGTGAGAGGTTGAGGAGCTTTCCGCAGTTTTAATAGAGCACGACCAAGAGCATCGTTAGTTTGTAATACCCTCTGAATCATAAAGAATGTACTATTCCAACGGGTCTGGACCTCTTGAATAAGCTTGAGGGGTTCTTTGACATTCTGTTCCTTTTTAAACATGTCCATTGCTAAAGGGCTACTTTTAAAAAACGTCACAATATCCTTTACTTTCTTCAGAATGTCCTGAACCAGCTTGAGGTTGTCCTGCACTACCAAATTAAGAGTGTGCGCATAGCAGGGTAAATGTTTGATCTTCAGTAGAGTACACATTTTGATCATGTTGGCTGCGTTGTCTGTTACTATACAGGTAACTTTACTACTTATCTGCCATTCCTCAAAAATATCTGTCATAGTAGCTGCAAGATTTTCTGACGTATGATTTATACCATTTGGTAGAGGTTTTGTTGATAATACACGTGATTTTAAATTAAAATGTTCATCCACATAGTGACAGGTGACTGTAAGATATGATTCTGTCGCAACAGATGTCCATGAATCTGTGGTTATTGCAACAAAGTCAATTTCACATAGTTCATTTTTTAATTTTGTGTATTTTTCTAAATACGCTTCTTTGAGAATATTACCCAGTATATAAGGACTTGGCAGTTTATATCTGGGATCTAATAAAGCAATTAACTTTTTGAAACCTGCATCATTAACAATTGTAAAAGGTTGAAAATCTAAAGTTATCATGTCCAGTACTGCCTTGTCCAAATGTTTCTTCCTTTGGGATGTATCATCGTAATATACACCTCGCTTAATAAAATGATCCATGGATGCGATACTCGAACGTGCAGAGGAAGAAGTACTATTAGAATTAGAACTAGCACCAGCGCTGGCATTAACACTATCAACAGAAGTGAGATTTTCACTAGTATTTTCACTCAAGATTGAATGAAATCTTTTTAAATGATCACTTAAATTACTTGTGTTTCCACTAGTCTTATACTCTTTCCCGCATGTAATGCATTTTGCAAGTTTTCGATCACTTGATCTTTTGAAATACTTCCAAACAATAGAGTACTTCCTTCGTTTATTCTTGGGTTTAGTGGTCAAATCTTCACTATCTGCACTTGCACCAGCGGTAACGGTTTCAACTTGAATTACGCTAGAATCATCAGATCCTGAACTTGTTTCTAAAAAATATGTTTGTAAATAAATACAGAGAAAAGCTAGTTTAGGTAAGCTACTTTTTACAAACTTTAGAAACTATACCCATATACTAGGTTTATATTTATACAAACATACCTTTATTATTTTTTGTCCCAGATCGAACAATGAATTTCTCCATTTCCAATAATTTTCCTTAAATATTTTTTAAACAGAGTGATCTGCTCACTTTATATAGTATATAATATATAGGTATAAACTGTAAATATAAATGTTAAATGTAGATTGTTTGTGTTTCCGTTACGAAACAAAAGACAAATGACAAATGACAATTCATATTAATGTCACGTGACAGTTGACAGAACAAACGAAAGTCAAAAGTCCCACAGTCCCACAGAACATATACGTCCCCAGATTTCGGCGCGAAATTCAAGCAGTTCTTGGACTATTTGCATGTCGCTAAGATAAGCGCGCGTATGAGTTTGGGTGTGGCTCCACCTGCAGTTACTCTATGATATTTGCTATTAATACTCACAAGATTAAGTTGTTTTTTGTGGAAACTTCAATCCCAGGCGAAAAATAAAACTATCGGAAACTATCGCGATAGTTATAAAAAGTATCGATATTATTCGATAGTCAGAACTATCGATTGTTATCGATAGGGCTATCGATGGTTTTAAACCTCTAGGGTAAATATAGAGGTCCCGCTCATAGTGATTGCAACTTAAAGTACAGGATTTCGAAGTTTTGTCCTATATTTTTTTCATAACTTTTCAGCGTATGACTGTCACCAGTTTTCGTAAAATAATTAAATCAGATAGAAGGTGAAATAACTTTAATTCAACTGAACAAGGAAACATACGTTTCTTTATCTAAACGTATATTTGTTGATTCAAAAGAAACTGTAGAATTGCGTTTTCTCGAGCCCGCTAGATTTATGCAGTCTCGTTTATCAAAATTAGCAGATAATTTATCAATAGAAAACTTTGAAAGTGTAAGAACAAATTTTAAAAATGACGATCAATTTAAACTAATTACTAGAAAAGGCGTTCTCCCTTATGAGTATATAGACTCATGGGAAAAACTAGATGAAACCGCCAACTCAATCTTATTTTAATAGTTCACTGACAAATTCGTAATGTTCAGATGATGGCTATAGCCACGCTAAGATGGTTTGGAAACATTTTCGATGTTCTAGTTTATGGGAATATTTGAAAATTTATCTTATCACAGACGTTCTATTGTTAACAGATATTTTTGAGAATTATAAAAACATTTGTTATAGTATATATTCGTTAAGCCCTTGCCAATATTATACTTCTCCAGCATTATCGTGGGATGCTATGCTAAAATACACAGGCATTGAATTAGAACTTTTGACAGATTTTAGCATGTATTCTTTGAAAAAAAAACTTACCATTTGTCCCGAAAATAAGTGTGGTCCAGTTTCAAAACTTCCTAAATTAATAACAGATTTTAATAGTAGAAAAAACTACGTCATCCATTATAGAAATCTCCAACAATGTTTACGACATCATTTAAAAATAACAATAATTCACAGGGTCTTGCAATTTAAACAAGCCAGATGGGTAGAAAAATATATCAAACTAAATACTCACTATCGTACTATATCAAAAAACGAATTTGAAACAAATTATTTCAAGTTTAAAAATAATTCTGTTTATGGTAAAACAATGGAAAACGTTGACAAACGTAAAGATGTAAGGATTGTAACACAATGGGAAAGCTCTGGGTGTAGATTAGGTTCTCGAACCTTAATTGCGAAACCAAATTTTCACAGTGCAACTCAATTCACTACCGACATGGTAGCTATTCAATTAAGTAGTCAAAACAGTTTACAACAAACCAATATACCTTGGTTTTATTTTTTGTCACAGTCTTAAAAACTCATTATAATACACTTTTCTTTAATGATTATTATTATTATTATTATTATTATTATTATTATTATTATTATTATTATTATTATTATTATTATTATTATTATTATTATTATTATTATTATTATTATTATTATTATTATTATTATTATTATTATTATTATTATTATTATTATTATGCTGATGTAAGCAGGATGCTTACTGGTTTAAGTATCTGGTTAACGAAATTTCTCCATACATCAATGTTCAGAAAAGATGTAAATAAATTACTGGATTTCATCTCAGAAAAGTTGATGAAAAATTCGCTACAACAAATAGTCAAGCGATCATAAATATAATCGGAATATGCATAATTATCTAGGCTGGGTATGTTGAAATTATAAACAATCAACTGCTCATGTTGCGAGTTCAACCGGGTCACTTGAAACATAGTAGATAGATAAATGCTGGATTTGCCAGTTTAGGGTTACGGCTTACAACGAGGTCAGTTCAACAGACAAAAAAAAAAATGCAAACTAGGAAATTTGATACGGGTACGGTGGAAAAATACGTGTCGAGAGAGTTAGTGATCAGCCGGCCTCGGGGGCTGAAAGTACGGTAGCGACTAAAATGTCAGGAGTTTATTTTCTTTAGATAATCAGAGAATATTTAGAAGTTTGGGTTAAAATTTCAGAGAGTGAATTAGAGTGTTTTAAAAAAGGGCGATTCTCGCGGACTCGCGAGATAAATGGAGCCCAAACAATGGCCCGTTATACTACAATGTCGCCTTCCCACGGTAAGAACCGCTGAGTCAGCCGTCGTCTTAACGGAGCCAAGAACTTTGCAGGTTCAAAGTGCAAGTAGAACGGAATATCACTGTGAGAATCTACATCAGCAGATTCCTTGTTTATCCAGAGACATAGTGCCACGCCTGGAGGGAAGACTATAAAGAGGCTGCTCACAGAGGTAGAACCGTTCATTCTTGTTCCGAGTTAGTCATTGGCACACCGAGTGCATATACATTAGATCACATGTGGGTTGATCGTCTTATTTTAGTATATTATATTATTCATTTTTTTTGTAACTAAGTACTTAAGTATTGATTGTTCAAAGTATTAAATTAACTGTTTTAAAAATTCAAACGTCTTAACCGTGAAGTTAAGTGGCGCAGTCGTTAGTATTAGTTAGAAAACCGAAAGCATATCGATTTTTAAGCGTATCGACGCCTAATAACCACGAGCCAAGCAGAGCCAAGTTAAAGCAGAAATAGTGGCTAAGCAGAGCCAAATGGAAGCAGCAACCATCGTATTATGGTAAGTTTACTGCTATCCCATTTTTACATTTCCAATTTTTATATGTGTTGTATTGAAACGTTATATGTCTGATTCAGAGGAAGAATCACAAAGTTTATGTAACATAGAGTATAGATTTAGATCAATCAGCATTAGCGACAATAACATAACAGTAAATCATTCAAATATTAATAAGAGTAGTAATAGTAGCAACATGACAGACCAATTCAAAGAATTTTTCTTAAAAGCTATTCCCGAGTTCGAAGGGCAACCAGCCAACGTAGGTAACTTTTTAAAAGCATGTGACTTGGTCATGAATCAGTTCTACGTGCCAAACGAGAATCTGTATATGAAACACTTCTTGCTAAATTATGTTCAAACTAAACTAACGGGAACAGCCCGGCTTATAGTAAATACAAAGATAATCAACACGTGGGCAGACCTGAGAGAGGCCATCGTCGAATTTAATAGAACGATAGTAGGATTGAGTCATAACCAAGGCACGATAGTAAATAGGATAAATGAATTAGGTAATACAGTAGAAAGCCTGCGAAGTGAACAATTAACTCACTATCATCGCATTAAGATCCTAGAGTTACTCATGCAGCTAGGACAATTATTAAACAATATTCAAGAAATAGCACTAACAACAGAAAATGCCATCACTTTTGCAAAATTAGGAATCTTTCACACATCCATACTAAAACCAACATTTATAATAAAAGAAATCAATAAAATACAAAATTATGCAACTAATGCTAAAGTAATAACAACCACTGATCTAAATCTATACGAAAAAGTATTTAAAATAAAAGCAGTCCAAAACAATTTTAAAATTACATTTCAAATAGAAATACCTCTGGTAGATGAATCAGAATATGATTATTATCAATTATATACATTACCTGTCCCTAGAAAGACACACCTTTTTACCATGATAATTCCTAGAACCAAATACCTTATCCTAAGCAGTAAACAATATGCCTATCGTAATGAAGAATGTCAAAATTTAAAGAACCAGATATATTTTTGCAGACGACAATCCAACAACCATGAATGATCAAAACCCATGTGAAATAAAGCTAATAAAATTTCAAAAACCTATTAACAATTGTAATCAAGAATTAGTCAAAATTAATAGAACCACAGTTTCGAGATATGGAACCAGTCAGTATATAGTTATAGCACCCGAAGAAACTAACGCCAGAGTAACTTGCAAGGAACAGGAGTGAACCAACATCATCAAGGGTACAAAATTAATCAACCTGCAACCAAATTGCCAATTAACCATAGGCAACAAAATTTACAAGACCGGCCCAGCAACAGCAGAAACACAACAACTATTCAACCTGCCTACACTAGAAACCCCCATTCAAGAAGATCAACCAAATCCAGGACCAGTACCCGAAATATCATTAGAAAACGTACAGCTACACAACATCAATCAAATCCAACACCAACTTCAAAAAATTAAACAAAATATACCAGGACCTATAACAATACCAATCCATCACCTGAGTATATGGACAATATTACTGTACATAGCTGTCTTAATAACCATCACAACTATAGCAGTCCGAATGGGGTTGAAGAAACGAAGAACCAGCAAAGAAGATAAAGGAACAAAAACAGGAACCACCTAGTCCGGATTTCCATTGAAAATCCGGAACGAACCATAGCTTCGTCTTTAAAAAGGGGAGGAGATAAATGGAGCCCAAACAATGGCCCGTTATACTAAAATGTCGCCTTCCCACGGTAAGAACCGCTGAGTCAGCCGTCGTCTTAACGGAGCCAAGAACTTTGCAGGTTCAAAGTGCAAGTAGAACGGAATATCACTGTGAGAATCTACATCAGCAGATTCCTTGTTTATCCAGAGACATAGTGCCACGCCTGGAGGGAAGACTATAAAGAGGCTGCTCACAGAGGTAGAACCGTTCATTCTTGTTCCGAGTTAGTCATTGGCACACCGAGTGCATAGACATTAGATCACATGTAGGTTGATCGTCTTATTTTAGTATATTATATTATTCTTTTTTTTTGTAACTAAGTAATTAAGTATTGATTGTTCAAAGTATTAAATAAATTGTTTTAAAAATTCAAACGTCTTAATCGTGAAGTTAAGTCGCGTCAGTGACCGGCCCATGGAGGGGTTGGTAAAGCAGAGCTGGTGTATTCTCAGATTTCTGGGTTAATCCGTTCCAGTCTAAATATTTTGTTAAATGTTCCCTTTTTATTAAAAAAATGGGCCAGCTGTCTCGAATACCGAATTAAAGTTTCATAATAAATTTGTATACATATTTAAAGATAGAATTAGCACAAATGGTTGAGTCGTAGGGCGCTAAAATATAATTAGAGTGAATTTAATACTCTTAAAATTTGGATGTTGTTTATAAGGAATTTTAGTACTGAGGGAATTTTTGTGAATTTTATAAGACGAAGTACAAGATAAGGCTTTGGGCCTTAAGGACATTAAGTTGGGGACAGTTACCAGAGTAGCAAGGGTCCTTTTCGGGTAAAATTCTGTGTTTTGTGTTGGAATAAGGCCAAATATAGAAAAAGAGAGACTGCTGAACGATAGAAAAGTATAAGGAGACTGGGTGAGATTTAACCTTTTTATTAACATTTATTCGATTCTCCGGATGTAATAAAGAGCCCAAGGTTTTAAGTGGTCGATAAGAACAACTTTTAAAAATGAAAATTCAAATAGACACACGCCACCCTAACCAATCAAAATACAATAATAATAATTGTATTTTTCTGATACTTGGAGAAAACGGTAATGTAAATTATAAATGTTTACTTAGAGTAAAAAAATAGGGTAGAGGAGAAATTGTGCTCACTATAGAGCTTGTTTGTAAAATATTTATCCTGGTAGTTCTTTTTTTTTTTGTAAGGAATAAATTAATTATTTATTAAAGGGTTTTTCTTAATTATACTTTGACTCTAACCTTTTGAAAGTAGAGATACTAGCTATTTTGTTAAATAAAGAGTAACGAGCTTTTGACTCTATAAGGTCAGACGAAAAGCCGCCGATTACATTTGGTGACAGCGGTGAGATTTTAATTTCCTATTAAGCCCACAGCCCTTTCGAGAGTGGAAAAAAAAGACAAAAAATATATAAAAAGAAAAAGAGCTCGGTTGCATTGAGAAAATCAGCATGCTGCTTACTAACCACTGTTCTAGATATCTAATCATTATAATTATTGATAGATGTTTAATTTGTGAGCGTTTTTTTTTAATATTTGGAGCAGTTAAGACTTAGGGATTTCAGAATAGTTCTCGTAAGGTGAACTTCCGAAGGGAAATGTTAAAATGTAGGGTGGTCATTTAGGAAGGGAGGAAGTAGAGAGATTTATTATTAGAAGCCACTGTGGCTTGGACAATGTAAGGTTAAATTAAAAAAAGAAGGAGGAAGGCATATTTTATTTTCGTGCGAGGGCAGTAAATAAAATAGGAGCTAATAGCGCTATTACTTGGTTTAAACTCCAAGGCGTAGAGGGAGTCAAGTTCAATTTTCGTGCTAGGGGCAGAAAACAAGGGGACCCCAAAACGTAGGGAGAAGATTTTAGTTTCCGTCAGGGGCAGGACATAAAATCGCAGTTAGTAGAGCTATTAATAGGAAATCAGGGAACACAATAAATTTCAGAGAGAGACTTTTCTTAATGTTTAATTTATTTTATTCACCCTACATGTTACTAGCCAGACCTTGAAGGGCCACAGAGCGTGTTATTTAGGTAGACGAGATAGCCATTAATTGTTAAATTAACGAGGAAAAATTTCAGCTAAAACCCTAACCAATGAGGGCTGAACCATGTCGGATTTTATTTTATTTATTTTTGTGCTTAAGGTACAATCCCCATATCGGGTTAGGATCGTCTCGTTTTACATTGGTTTTTGGGCAGTACCCTATATGTGTATATATATTACAGAATAGGGATTTTCAGCTTTCCAGCCACAGACCTAAACCAGCTGCCCAGAGGCTATTTAAAAGCTGGCCAGCTACAATTTAGTGGAAAAACAGATGTAGATTTAAAATGCGTCGCTATTTTATGTACCAGGCGATTCAGATAAGTAAAAGCCACGTCACTAGGTGAGTGTGCATTCAAATGAAGGTTAATATGTCAGATGGCACGAAGAGGAGGTTCGGCATCTTTAGCACGCCCCAGCTTGCCCTCTTATAGTATACCTATATGTAAAAAACAAAAACAAAAAAAAAACTAACAGACGGTGTTACATACGCCGTTACAAAGTTGAGATTCTCAATAACACTTCAGGCCGTGTTCTTGGCCTTGAAGGACTGGGTGGTACCTAGTATATATGTTATATATATTTTATTTTTCCTATTGGAAGGTAATGTGACCACCAGTTAATTGTCACTCCGTTTTTTGCTGTAGTTATTGACAGGGAAACTGATTTTGTTTCCATAATACTGGGGTAACTCGGTGGATATGCAGAGGGTGCTGCTGGTACAAAAGCGATGCATAAGGGCGCTTTTTAACTTTATTGGAAGCAGTGCTGTTCGTCATAGACAACCCTGGGTTATTCAAAGCGCACCTACAGGAACATGAACACCAGACAAGATCCAAAGATAATTACGCTATCCCAGCCTCAAGATTCACAAGACTGCAAAGGAATGTCACACATAGTGCTATCAAGATTTACAACAAGGTAACTGTAGAAATTCTTCAACTCCCTAGGCAACAAGTGAAAAATAGACTAAAAAGATACCTAGAACTGTCTGCGTTTTATGAGTTGAAGGAATATCTGTTGGACGATATTCCGGGTAAAATTTAGTTGGTGTTGACTTGCAGTCAGTGCCCATGAAGCCATTATTAGAATTTTTTATTCGTGCTTGTACTGTTTTGTTTTTACACTTATCTTGTTTATACAATGTTTTGTTTTATTTGTTTATCTCCACAAACATTTTATACATTCTGTCTGTGTATGGATTTTATTTCTATAGCGAAATTTTTTATACTGTTTTTATCCATGGAGTATTTTATGTGGTGTGTATATTGATTGTCACAAACATATATACGGTTCATTTTTATATTTATATTTTATTCGTATAACAGATTTTTACATATTCTTTTATCTGTACAGTGTTTTTTGTGCCAATTTACTCTGATTGGCTCTACGCCCTAAAGGGCATTGCATTGATGAGCTAATAAAGATTATTATTATTATTATTATTATTATTATTATTATTATTATTATTATTATTATTATTATTATTATAAAATAATTTATCTGCTTATCTCGCTTATCACTTCCTTATCTGCAAAAGGAATTTAAATATTACTGGATATTCTAGTAATTGGTAAAATGTGTTGTGAGCAGAAGCAAGTGAAGTATTTTGTTAGCTGTTAGTGCTTTTCGTAGTGTTACGGATCAAATACTCACTTGCACAGAAAGTCCTGTTATTAGGTAACTTTCTTCGGAAAGGGATAAAACTGCTACAACATTGTTTACAGTGTGGAACCCCTCAAAAATCAAGGGTAAGCAAAACACTTATTAGTTTATATTAGAGGTGAAGGAGATATTTTGTCCGATTGTTCTTGGAAATTTCTTATACGTCCCGTAGCTTTAGGCAGGTATCCAGTCTCAGCCACTTTTACCTGTCTTAAAGGGCATTCTATGACAGGCCCCCATACCAGCAGTCTTCATAATATTGGTAGCTATACAGGGGATACATATGATTGGTAGTTTCCACAGTTGTCTCTAACATTTCATTTTTATCTAATGTGTTGACGTTTGACACCAGGCATAACGGTAACGACGTAAGCAATAGGAATAGTAGGACTGGCTAGACCGCAGTCGGTTAGTTATCACTAGCAACCATAGAATTGGTTGCTTTGTCTATTGCGAAACTGTTTTGGTATTTGGGATTTGTTAATTAAGTTCATATATATATTTGAACTCAAGTGTTAATAATTACTTGTCACGAACGACATGGCAATTCTGGCGCACTAACGTGTTTCAGTTTTTTTTTATCCACGACTTTACATTATCTGAATATTAGTTCTTTTTTTGGGAGTAATTGTGACGATCAACATTATTTTACTCACGTTTTCACGTTGTAGGTGTAAGCAGGGCTAGAGGGCTACCTGCTTGAGTTTGGACCAGTGTCCAAGGAAGATAAATATAATTATAGGTCAGCCTATAGAGCGCCTAGATACCGCTAAAGGTGTTTTCTTTCCAGTGGGAATTATAGATTTAAAAAAATAGCATACATAAAAAAATCCTAATTTAATTAATTTAAATGCATGTAAGAACGAAACCATATTGCAGGTAGGAAATATAATGTGATTGTTTCAACGCGACATTACTGACATGTCAGCAGAATAACTAGAACGGGCAAAGACCGTAAAACTTTAAATTAGGCAGTGAACTGGATTGCAAAGCCCAATACTGCGGGGTCATCAAATAAGACCCGTCCAAGTTGAATACAAGAATATTTTAAAAAAGAATGCAATGACCGAGAGAATGCTGACAAGGGGGACACAGTTCAAATGTTGACGAAGTAAAAAGAGTTTTCTTGGGGAGAGAAAAGACAGAGCAGAGACAGTGAATCTCGAGGCGCGGGACTTAACGGAACAAGGCCAATAGGGCTAGGTTATACGCGGTGTACAGTTATATCTAAGTAAAATACGTAATCGTTAGTGTCCGATAAGTATCTCAACCTAGAGAAGAGAAAAAGCGGGCCAAAGGGTGAGTGCTAGTAATAATTTTATTTTCTGTCAATACTACTAAAAGGACTTACATTGGTGGTTGTATTCGGAGGTTATTAACATAAGCCCAGTAGAGTCTAATCTTTGGCTAATATTTTATCAGTTCTTATTTAGATATATAATACATGGTGGTTGAATTTCGGAGGACATTAGAATAAGCACGATAAAAAAAAACTAAACTAGGTCAGAAATTATTGGTTAGGTTAATATTCAGGGCCAAAGGGCCATAGTAGTAGTAGCTGAATTATATAAGAATAGTAGATGGAGGTCTAGGGAATTTAAACACCATAATTAAGGGGGCACAATAGAGTAAAATTATAGTATTAAATGTTGTATTTTTTAGGTCTCCGTTCTTTTAATATAATACATCTGTTGTGTTAAATTCATTTAGTTTAAATTAAAGTAGTTTTATAAACAAACGATTTCATTTTATTTTCTAGACATAGTAAACCCAACCACCCTACATTTCAAGTGATTGCAACCTCGGACGAGGGCGACAAAAAGTGGTCGCAGGGTATATGATACTGTGGGTGTATAGTAAAATTGGGGTTTTCTATAAAGCATCCTCATGCTCCACAGTATTCATTCCAACAATCCTTTTAGGTCAGTTAAGGCTGATTAAAACCTAATATATTTAAATAGGGCGAAAGCGACCCTGTTACATATTGGTGACTTTGCGGTAGGGATTTCAACCCTTAAAAATAAAAATAAAAACATATATTAGATAAGTTAAATGTTAATACAGCTGCCAAGTAAGGTCCATATCTAAAGAATATTAGGAAGTTTATATTCTTATTTAGGGTGAAAGCCAACCTTGACCATTGTTTAGTTAGAAAAATTTATTTAGGGGTTTGAATTTTAATTTAGCGAATTACAGCTTTCAGGGCGCAATATATAACTAAACAGGATATCTATATAAACATATATCGGTTGGGATTTATTAATTATTTTTTCCTTTCAGCAAATTTATTGATTTTAGGGCGAAATAAATACAGATTAAAAATAATAATGGTAATAATAACTAGTTAGGATATAAGTATTCTAATTTGAAGGGAAAACATTTTTCCCCTCTGGGTTTTGGAGAATTTTATTTGTTGGTGTCCTAGTTAACCGAATTTGTTTTAAATAATTTTCCAGGTCTATTCCATTTTTTTTTCAGGAGCGACTTGTTTGTTTTTTATTTGTTGGTTTCCTAATTACCGACAGTGTTTAAATTCTTTTCCAGGTCAATTCTCTTTTCAGGAGCGACTTGTGTGGAGAGTTCTTCGTACCGGTTTCATAGTTAACCGAATTTGTTTTAAATAATTTTCCAAGTCTATTCCATTTTTCAGGAGCGACTTGTTTGGAGAGCTTCAATTGTTGGTTTCCTAATTCACCGAGATTGTATAAATAATTTTTCAGGTCCGTTCCACTTTGGGAGCGCCTTGTGTAGGGGATTTTATTGCTGGATCTCTAATTTTTCAAAGAATTTTCATATTTCTCAGACGGTCTTCAGGCTTAGGGACAACGCATTTGGACGGTTTTAATTGCTGTCTTCACAGCTTACCAAACTTTTAATAATTTTTTGGGACTTGTAAGTCGGTACTGAAGTTGGTGATTGTTGTTTGGACATAGGTTTTCGGTATTCATTTTCTTTTGAATTTATTTATTTAATTTTTTCTTCCTTCTTCCCTTTCTTCGGAGGTAATCCACTGCGTACTCCGAGTAGTCGTCCTAGACATTTATCAAGGTTAGGTGAAGTAATTTATGTCAAACGGAGAAACCTCTCCTATAGTTGAAGTCGCCGGTGCTTGGAAAAAGAACCTTCCCACAATGGCTCAACCCCTCACATCCCCCTTAGTAGATCTGGGTACAGCCACATCTACCCCTAAACCTAGTGTTTCGGGATTAAATGTCGCCCCAAATGCAGCTCCTCCCAACCCTTTAACAAATGTTTCATTGTTAGGGTCGTCAGCGCTTTCGTGGGGGATAATTGCCACTACCCTACCCGAGATATCAGGTAAGGATATCGGGGCCACCTTTTTAGAGGTTGAGAAGCGTAGCAGGTTGGATGATTGGTCGGAGGATGACGTTCTCAAACTAATAAGATATAAGCTGACGGGTCCCGCGCTAGACTTTTATTCCTCCGAGCCTGATTTGGACACCGCTAGGTACTTAGAGCTGAAGGAGCGGTTTCTCGAGCGTTTTAAGCCCGTCTCGATGCCTGGAGAACTGCAGTTTAAACTACTGAGTACGATACAACGGGCCGGTGAGACAGTCGCGGAGTTCGTGACGAGGTTGAAACTAGTAGGTGCGGAGTTACAGAGACAGGATTTGCGAGATGCCCAGCCTGAGGAAGCTAGCGGCATTAGAAGGAAGTTTGGGACAGTGTTCAGAATAGCAGTGGTCCCCTTCCGGTAAAATCTCTGTGTTTTGGTGTTAGAATAAGTGCCGAGTATAGGGAAGAGAGACTGCTGATCCTAAGAGGAGACTGGGTGAGATCTAGCCTTTGTTTTTCTTATTTACATTTCCCTGGCGGTAATAAGGCGTCATAAGTGGTCAATAAGAATAATTGTATTTTAGTAAATTGTAAATTATTAGTGGGTTATTTAAGGTAAGGAAATAGGGTAGGAGAGAAGTGGTACTTATTAGTCATTATAGAGATTGTTTAAGAAATATTCATCCTGGTAGTTTCTTCTGTAATAAATAAATTAATTAGTAACAAGGGGTTTTTCTAAGTCTATTCTTTGACCCTATAAGGTCTAACCGCCGGTTACATTTGGTGACAGCGGTGGGTCTTGAAATGTTGCTGCATAAAACCAACAGCAAATTTTGGTGTTTTTCTGGCAGAATTATAATCCTGTATCATTGTTGAAATTTTACTGCCAACACGTATAGAAAGTAACATTAGCATTTTTCTCTTCCTTACAAATGACAAGAGGGTTGAGCCATACCCACCCCCCCCCCCTCCCGCAAGCATTAAGAAGCTGTATGGAACATTTCCCTTCCCCTATTTTCGTTGCTATTAGGGCTTTCTCTTACAGGTACTAGCAGCCAACAAATTTGAGACCAATTAGTGGTCAACCCAGTCATTTATTATATTCATTTGTTGGATTTTGTTACACCGGGTTAGATTCTCCGCGGTTGCAAACTCCTTGTAGCTACCCCGGCTATGTAACGGGATCCAGGTGTAAAGGTACAAGGAGTTTAATAACCAATGCACCCTGTGCAGGTTGTAAACATAAAGCGTTTCCTTATTCAATGTGGGTCCTTGCGAAATAATAATAATGAATGTTCAGTTGACCGTATGGGTTAGTTATAAACATTGACGGTTGAGGAGCATTGAATAGGGAAATTAGCCACAGGAGACACGCAGACTAAAGCATTGTAATAAGTAATTGGTCAGTGTGTCCTTCTGATAAATTATTTTTCTAATTTGGGGGCTTCACCCTAACGAATGTTTATGTATTTTGTTTTTAGGGAATAAACTTTAAACCATTGTGCGTTACAACAGAGTGAGTGTCAAGGACAACAAAGCGTCTCAGGTATCGTAACCGAACGGCTCATTAGACGGGACCGCGGTAGATCAGACTATAGTGTACGTGAGAGACTTAGTGTACAAGGACACCGAGAGTACCGTACCACCTTCGAAAAAAAAACCCGCGTACGCGAAAGACATTCGTCAAAGTGCCGGATTTGAACATTGCGAGAGATTTAGAGCTCACGGACCCAAAGAAACGAACAGCATTTAGAACAGTGTATACGAAAGACATAGTTAAACGAACGATATAGTGTCGAGATAAACGCCTTAGGGACTTAGTGTTCAAGGACAGAGAATAACGGTCGGCCTTCGAGCAGTGTGCGCAAGGGTCATTCGATAAAGTGCTGAAGTTGAACGTTGCGAGGAACTTAGAACTCGCGGACCCAAAGAAACGATCAGCCTTCAGAACAGTGTGCACGAAAGACAGAGTTAAACGAACGATATAGGCCATTTTAGGGGCTTAGTGTTCGAGGACAGAGATTAGTGAAAGGCTTTTGAGTAGTGTGCGCAAGGGTCAGTCGATAGAGTGCTGAAAATAAAGACTTAGTGCTTAGCGATCAGCGGCGGAGAGTCTTAGGGAAATCGAACCAGTGTGTGAGTCAGTCAGTGTCAAGGACCCAATAGAAGACATGCATGTCTGCAATCTGTTGACAGTGACCATTCTGGTCACTCCCTGCCTGGCAGCAGCTTTCATCGCCTACGACTGTGCTGATCCCAAGGCAAACATAAGCACCGTATCGATCAGGGATGTTGCAGGTTGTCCTGATGTTCAACAAGACTATGAAGTAGAAAAGCTGGAGGTGAAGGTGATCCAGAGAAACACCATCCGAAGGCAGAAGGTCTACACTTGTCTGGTGGAAGTGACTCGTCTCATTTATTACTGTGGCATGCATTCCCACAGCTCCTTGGTGGATGGTGGTATTTCGAACCAGGTAGTAAAAATGGGTGGTCAGGCCTGCAGAGACGCTCACCGGTTTGGTACCATTCAGCTGTACAACCAAGTCATAGGTGCTTTAGTAAAGAATAGCACTACCCATGCTTCACTAACGTTGGTTGGGACAGTGTCCTCCAACGGCCAATGCACGGGATCCACGTACGTGGAGAACGGGAACACTTGGCATGGGGTAATCGTCATAGCAGCTTTGGACATCACGATTATGGATTATCTGGCACACGTACAGATGGAAGAGAATCACATCAGTTTGCGACAAGGGGTGACATGCCCATTCATGGAAAGTTATTGTTTTGATAGTTTGGTGGGAGAGGCCGTGTGGCACCTGCCCACCAATGATCACTGTGACTCGGACCTTAGCCTAATTTATGAAGGGGCAGCCCGTAAGGTGAAGGATAAAATCAACCAGCTGGAATATATCGTGGTGGAGAGTCAAGAAAAGACATTTGCCCTCACACTGATCAAGATGACGATGCTGTGTCACCGCACCGCCTGGCAGACAGAACACCCCAAGTTGGTAGTAGCTATGGGAAAGGAAGGCGAGGTGGTGAAAGCACAAATGAGCCTAGAGGCAGTAAATACAGACCTGGTTTCATATGTAAACAGCAAATTTTTGTATGTGGAACAGGCCTTTAAGAGAGATATCGATGGATTATACGTACACATGATCCATAGAATATGTTTAACTAAACGAGAAATATTAAAGAATAGATTGCTAATGGCCCCGGTCTCGCAAGACGGGGTGGCCCAGTTGATACAAGGCGAAGGGAAAGTGGGCCGAGTATTGGGAGAAGTAATGTATATAATACAATGTGTACCCAAGAAGGTTACTCTAAGACGAACCAAGAGGTGTTTCAAGGAACTTGCTGTAACACTGAACAATGCTCCGGTAACTAGAATATTGCAGACACATGCCGAAGAGATAGACTGTAGTAGAATCACACCGCCAATGTACTACATCGAGGACCAGTGGATAGCTCTGAACCCACACCCAGCGTTTCTTGGAGAACCCGAAGTCCTACGGGTAGACGAAGACGCCAAGTTGAAGTTTTCGCCCATCCAGCCATTAGGGACAAATGGGTTGTACACTCGAGGCGAGATAGATCAGGTGCAAAGAATATTGACCTTCGGCAGTGAACGGCGAGCCGTAGAAAATATACTGGCTAGGAGAATGTCGGGAAAGGACACCACCAGCCAAGGGTACACCATGATGAACTTCTTCAATCCCGAAGAAATCAAACACTTAGCCACTACCACCCTGACCCAATTATACGGGTGGTTTAGTGGAGTAGGAACTATTGTCAGTGGGTTCATAGGGTTCTACATGGTTTCTAAGGCAATAAAGTACGTGGTCGGAGTGACCATAAACGCTCTCCAGCTATATAAGATCCTCGGATGTAGCATGTCACTGGCCGCCAGCATATGGACCACTCTGACGTTTTGGGTATTAGATAATCATCGGATGAGGACAAACAATGGCCAGGACGAGGACCGCCCCAAAGGGGGAGCCGAGGACGCAGCCAACGGTTCAAAACAAGGAAGCAATTCAGAAGGGACCAGCGCACCACAATTATACCCGCTACTAGCAGGAGATTCGAACGCGACCGCGGTTCCACATTGGGCTGTTCGGGATCGAGCTACGTCGACAATACCCTGAGACGCCAACGAGGACCAGCCTTCAACGCCACCAGTGTTTGAAAAGACACCCAGTATTTGTAACCGAAGTGTGTGTTAGGCTAAGTTAGGGTAGGTTACTAGTTAAGCCTTCCACTAAATGCTCCAGTCGGCCACCATGTTTTGTTCCTTGTACTTCCAGGTTTAGACCAAAATTTCCTACGGATAATTTTGGTCTTCTAGTGGGGGGCAGATGTAAGCAGGGCTAGAGGGCTACCTGCTTGAGTTTGGACCAGTGTCCAAGGAAGATAAATATAATTATAGGTCAGCCTATAGAGCGCCTAGATACCGCTAAAGGTGTTTTCTTTCCAGTGGGAATTATAGATTTAAAAAAATAGCATACATAAAAAAATCCTAATTTAATTAATTTAAATGCATGTAAGAACGAAACCATATTGCAGGTAGGAAATATAATGTGATTGTTTCAACGCGACATTACTGACATGTCAGCAGAATAACTAGAACGGGCAAAGACCGTAAAACTTTAAATTAGGCAGTGAACTGGATTGCAAAGCCCAATACTGCGGGGTCATCAAATAAGACCCGTCCAAGTTGAATACAAGAATATTTTAAAAAAGAATGCAATGACCGAGAGAATGCTGACAAGGGGGACACAGTTCAAATGTTGACGAAGTAAAAAGAGTTTTCTTGGGGAGAGAAAAGACAGAGCAGAGACAGTGAATCTCGAGGCGCGGGACTTAACGGAACAAGGCCAATAGGGCTAGGTTATACGCGGTGTACAGTTATATCTAAGTAAAATACGTAATCGTTAGTGTCCGATAAGTATCTCAACCTAGAGAAGAGAAAAAGAGGGCCAAAGGGTGAGTGCTAGTAATAATTTTATTTTCTGTCAATACTAATAAAAGGACTTACATTGGTGGTTGTATTCGGAGGTTATTAACATAAGCCCAGTAGAGTCTAATCTTTGGCTAATATTTTATCAGTTCTTATTTAGATATATAATACATGGTGGTTGAATTTCGGAGGACATTAGAATAAGCACGATAAAAAAAAACTAAACTAGGTCAGAAATTATTGGTTAGGTTAATATTCAGGGCCAAAGGGCCATAGTAGTAGTAGCTGAATTATATAAGAATAGTAGATGGAGGTCTAGGGAATTTAAACACCATAATTAAGGGGGCACAATAGAGTAAAATTATAGTATTAAATGTTGTATTTTTTAGGTCTCCGTTCTTTTAATATAATACATTTGTTGTGTTAAATTCATTTAGTTTAAATTAAAGTAGTTTTATAAACAAACGATTTCATTTTATTTTCTAGACATAGTAAACCCAACCACCCTACATTTCAAGTGATTGCAACCTCGGACGAGGGCGACAAAAAGTGGTCGCAGGGTATATGATACTGTGGGTGTATAGTAAAATTGGGGTTTTCTATAAAGCATCCTCATGCTCCACAGTATTCATTCCAACAATCCTTTTAGGTCAGTTAAGGCTGATTAAAACCTAATATATTTAAATAGGGCGAAAGCGACCCTGTTACATATTGGTGACTTTGCGGTAGGGATTTCAACCCTTAAAAATAAAAATAAAAACATATATTAGATAAGTTAAATGTTAATACAGCTGCCAAGTAAGGTCCATATCTAAAGAATATTAGGAAGTTTATATTCTTATTTAGGGTGAAAGCCAACCTTGACCATTGTTTAGTTAGAAAAATTTATTTAGGGGTTTGAATTTTAATTTAGCGAATTACAGCTTTCAGGGCGCAATATATAACTAAACAGGATATCTATATAAACATATATCGGTTGGGATTTATTAATTATTTTTTCCTTTCAGCAAATTTATTGATTTTAGGGCGAAATAAATACAGATTAAAAATAATAATGGTAATAATAACTAGTTAGGATATAAGTATTCTAATTTGAAGGGAAAACATTTTTCCCCTCTGGGTTTTGGAGAATTTTATTTGTTGGTGTCCTAGTTAACCGAATTTGTTTTAAATAATTTTCCAGGTCTATTCCATTTTTTTTTCAGGAGCGACTTGTTTGTTTTTTATTTGTTGGTTTCCTAATTACCGACAGTGTTTAAATTCTTTTCCAGGTCAATTCTCTTTTCAGGAGCGACTTGTGTGGAGAGTTCTTCGTACCGGTTTCATAGTTAACCGAATTTGTTTTAAATAATTTTCCAAGTCTATTCCATTTTTCAGGAGCGACTTGTTTGGAGAGCTTCAATTGTTGGTTTCCTAATTCACCGAGATTGTATAAATAATTTTTCAGGTCCGTTCCACTTTGGGAGCGCCTTGTGTAGGGGATTTTATTGCTGGATCTCTAATTTTTCAAAGAATTTTCATATTTCTCAGACGGTCTTCAGGCTTAGGGACAACGCATTTGGACGGTTTTAATTGCTGTCTTCACAGCTTACCAAACTTTTAATAATTTTTTGGGACTTGTAAGTCGGTACTGAAGTTGGTGATTGTTGTTTGGACATAGGTTTTCGGTATTGGTTTTCTTTTGAATTTATTTATTTAATTTTTTCTTCCTTCTTCCCTTTCTTCGGAGGTAATCCACTGCGTACTCCGAGTAGTCGTCCTAGACATTTATCAAGGTTAGGTGAAGTAATTTATGTCAAACGGAGAAACCTCTCCTATAGTTGAAGTCGCCGGTGCTTGGAAAAAGAACCTTCCCACAATGGCTCAACCCCTCACATCCCCCTTAGTAGATCTGGGTACAGCCACATCTACCCCTAAACCTAGTGTTTCGGGATTAAATGTCGCCCCAAATGCAGCTCCTCCCAACCCTTTAACAAATGTTTCATTGTTAGGGTCGTCAGCGCTTTCGTGGGGGATAATTGCCACTACCCTACCCGAGATATCAGGTAAGGATATCGGGGCCACCTTTTTAGAGGTTGAGAAGCGTAGCAGGTTGGATGATTGGTCGGAGGATGACGTGCTCAAACTAATAAGATATAAGCTGACGGGTCCCGCGCTAGACTTTTATTCCTCCGAGCCTGATTTGGACACCGCTAGGTACTTAGAGCTGAAGGAGCGGTTTCTCGAGCGTTTTAAGCCCGTCTCGATGCCTGGAGAACTGCAGTTTAAACTACTGAGTACGATACAACGGGCCGGTGAGACAGTCGCGGAGTTCGTGACGAGGTTGAAACTAGTAGGTGCGGAGTTACAGAGACAGGATTTGCGAGATGCCCAGCCTGAGGAAGCTAGCGGCATTAGAAGGAAGTTTGGGACAGTGTTCAGAATAGCAGTGGTCCCCTTCCGGTAAAATCTCTGTGTTTTGGTGTTAGAATAAGTGCCGAGTATAGGGAAGAGAGACTGCTGATCCTAAGAGGAGACTGGGTGAGATCTAGCCTTTGTTTTTCTTATTTACATTTCCCTGGCGGTAATAAGGCGTCATAAGTGGTCAATAAGAATAATTGTATTTTAGTAAATTGTAAATTATTAGTGGGTTATTTAAGGTAAGGAAATAGGGTAGGAGAGAAGTGGTACTTATTAGTCATTATAGAGATTGTTTAAGAAATATTCATCCTGGTAGTTTCTTCTGTAATAAATAAATTAATTAGTAACAAGGGGTTTTTCTAAGTATATTCTTTGACCCTATAAGGTCTAACCGCCGGTTACATTTGGTGACAGCGGTGGGTCTTGAAATGTTGCTGCATAAAACCAACAGCAAATTTTGGTGTTTTTCTGGCAGAATTATAATCCTGTATCATTGTTGAAATTTTACTGCCAACACGTATAGAAAGTAACATTAGCATTTTTCTCTTCCTTACAAATGACAAGAGGGTTGAGCCATACCCCCCCCCCTCCCGCAAGCATTAAGAAGCTGTATGGAACATTTCCCTTCCCCTATTTTCGTTGCTATTAGGGCTTTCTCTTACAGGTACTAGCAGCCAACAAATTTGAGACCAATTAGTGGTCAACCCAGTCATTTATTATATTCATTTGTTGGATTTTGTTACACCGGGTTAGATTCTCCGCGGTTGCAAACTCCTTGTAGCTACCCCGGCTATGTAACGGGATCCAGGTGTAAAGGTACAAGGAGTTTAATAACCAATGCACCCTGTGCAGGTTGTAAACATAAAGCGTTTCCTTATTCAATGTGGGTCCTTGCGAAATAATAATAATGAATGTTCAGTTGACCGTATGGGTTAGTTATAAACATTGACGGTTGAGGAGCATTGAATAGGGAAATTAGCCACAGGAGACACGCAGACTAAAGCATTGTAATAAGTAATTGGTCAGTGTGTCCTTCTGATAAATTATTTTTCTAATTTGGGGGCTTCACCCTAACGAATGTTTATGTATTTTGTTTTTAGGGAATAAACTTTAAACCATTGTGCGTTACAACAGAGTGAGTGTCAAGGACAACGAAGCGTCTCAGGTATCGTAACCGAACGGCTCATTAGACGGGACCGCGGTAGATCAGACTATAGTGTACGTGAGAGACTTAGTGTACAAGGACACCGAGAGTACCGTACCACCTTCGAAAAAAAAACCCGCGTACGCGAAAGACATTCGTCAAAGTGCCGGATTTGAACATTGCGAGAGATTTAGAGCTCACGGACCCAAAGAAACGAACAGCATTTAGAACAGTGTATACGAAAGACATAGTTAAACGAACGATATAGTGTCGAGATAAACGCCTTAGGGACTTAGTGTTCAAGGACAGAGAATAACGGTCGGCCTTCGAGCAGTGTGCGCAAGGGTCATTCGATAAAGTGCTGAAGTTGAACGTTGCGAGGAACTTAGAACTCGCGGACCCAAAGAAACGATCAGCCTTCAGAACAGTGTGCACGAAAGACAGAGTTAAACGAACGATATAGGCCATTTTAGGGGCTTAGTGTTCGAGGACAGAGATTAGTGAAAGGCTTTTGAGTAGTGTGCGCAAGGGTCAGTCGATAGAGTGCTGAAAATAAAGACTTAGTGCTTAGCGATCAGCGGCGGAGAGTCTTAGGGAAATCGAACCAGTGTGTGAGTCAGTCAGTGTCAAGGACCCAATAGAAGACATGCATGTCTGCAATCTGTTGACAGTGACCATTCTGGTCACTCCCTGCCTGGCAGCAGCTTTCATCGCCTACGACTGTGCTGATCCCAAGGCAAACATAAGCACCGTATCGATCAGGGATGTTGCAGGTTGTCCTGATGTTCAACAAGACTATGAAGTAGAAAAGCTGGAGGTGAAGGTGATCCAGAGAAACACCATCCGAAGGCAGAAGGTCTACACTTGTCTGGTGGAAGTGACTCGTCTCATTTATTACTGTGGCATGCATTCCCACAGCTCCTTGGTGGATGGTGGTATTTCGAACCAGGTAGTAAAAATGGGTGGTCAGGCCTGCAGAGACGCTCACCGGTTTGGTACCATTCAGCTGTACAACCAAGTCATAGGTGCTTTAGTAAAGAATAGCACTACCCATGCTTCACTAACGTTGGTTGGGACAGTGTCCTCCAACGGCCAATGCACGGGATCCACGTACGTGGAGAACGGGAACACTTGGCATGGGGTAATCGTCATAGCAGCTTTGGACATCACGATTATGGATTATCTGGCACACGTACAGATGGAAGAGAATCACATCAGTTTGCGACAAGGGGTGACATGCCCATTCATGGAAAGTTATTGTTTTGATAGTTTGGTGGGAGAGGCCGTGTGGCACCTGCCCACCAATGATCACTGTGACTCGGACCTTAGCCTAATTTATGAAGGGGCAGCCCGTAAGGTGAAGGATAAAATCAACCAGCTGGAATATATCGTGGTGGAGAGTCAAGAAAAGACATTTGCCCTCACACTGATCAAGATGACGATGCTGTGTCACCGCACCGCCTGGCAGACAGAACACCCCAAGTTGGTAGTAGCTATGGGAAAGGAAGGCGAGGTGGTGAAAGCACAAATGAGCCTAGAGGCAGTAAATACAGACCTGGTTTCATATGTAAACAACAAATTTTTGTATGTGGAACAGGCCTTTAAGAGAGATATCGATGGATTATACGTACACATGATCCATAGAATATGTTTAACTAAACGAGAAATATTAAAGAATAGATTGCTGATGGCCCCGGTCTCGCAAGACGGGGTGGCCCAGTTGATACAAGGCGAAGGGAAAGTGGGCCGAGTATTGGGAGAAGTAATGTATATAATACAATGTGTACCCAAGAAGGTTACTCTAAGACGAACCAAGAGGTGTTTCAAGGAACTTGCTGTAACACTGAACAATGCTCCGGTAACTAGAATATTGCAGACACATGCCGAAGAGATAGACTGTAGTAGAATCACACCGCCAATGTACTACATCGAGGACCAGTGGATAGCTCTGAACCCACACCCAGCGTTTCTTGGAGAACCCGAAGTCCTACGGGTAGACGAAGACGCCAAGTTGAAGTTTTCGCCCATCCAGCCATTAGGGACAAATGGGTTGTACACTCGAGGCGAGATAGATCAGGTGCAAAGAATATTGACCTTCGGCAGTGAACGGCGAGCCGTAGAAAATATACTGGCTAGGAGAATGTCGGGAAAGGACACCACCAGCCAAGGGTACACCATGATGAACTTCTTCAATCCCGAAGAAATCAAACACTTAGCCACTACCACCCTGACCCAATTATACGGGTGGTTTAGTGGAGTAGGAACTATTGTCAGTGGGTTCATAGGGTTCTACATGGTTTTTAAGGCAATAAAGTACGTGGTCGGAGTGACCATAAACGCTCTCCAGCTATATAAGATCCTCGGATGTAGCATGTCACTGGCCGCCAGCATATGGGCCACTCTGACGTTTTGGGTATTAGATAATCATCGGATGAGGACAAACAATGGCCAGGACGAGGACCGCCCCAAAGGGGGAGCCGAGGACGCAGCCAACGGTTCAAAACAAGGAAGCAATTCAGAAGGGACCAGCGCACCACAATTATACCCGCTACTAGCAGGAGATTCGAACGCGACCGCGGTTCCACATTGGGCTGTTCGGGATCGAGCTACGTCGACAATACCCTGAGACGCCAACGAGGACCAGCCTTCAACGCCACCAGTGTTTGAAAAGACACCCAGTATTTGTAACCGAAGTGTGTGTTAGGCTAAGTTAGGGTAGGTTACTAGTTAAGCCTTCCACTAAATGCTCCAGTCGGCCACCATGTTTTGTTCCTTGTACTTCCAGGTTTAGACCAAAATTTCCTACGGATAATTTTGGTGTTCTAGTGGGGGGCAGATGTAAGCAGGGCTAGAGGGCTACCTGCTTGAGTTTGGACCAGTGTCCAAGGAAGATAAATATAATTATAGGTCAGCCTATAGAGCGCCTAGATACCGCTAAAGGTGTTTTCTTTCCAGTGGGAATTATAGATTTAAAAAAATAGCATACATAAAAAAATCCTAATTTAATTAATTTAAATGCATGTAAGAACGAAACCATATTGCAGGTAGGAAATATAATGTGATTGTTTCAACGCGACATTACTGACATGTCAGCAGAATAACTAGAACGGGCAAAGACCGTAAAACTTTAAATTAGGCAGTGAACTGGATTGCAAAGCCCAATACTGCGGGGTCATCAAATAAGACCCGTCCAAGTTGAATACAAGAATATTTTAAAAAAGAATGCAATGACCGAGAGAATGCTGACAAGGGGGACACAGTTCAAATGTTGACGAAGTAAAAAGAGTTTTCTTGGGGAGAGAAAAGACAGAGCAGAGACAGTGAATCTCGAGGCGCGGGACTTAACGGAACAAGGCCAATAGGGCTAGGTTATACGCGGTGTACAGTTATATCTAAGTAAAATACGTAATCGTTAGTGTCCGATAAGTATCTCAACCTAGAGAAGAGAAAAAGAGGGCCAAAGGGTGAGTGCTAGTAATAATTTTATTTTCTGTCAATACTAATAAAAGGACTTACATTGGTGGTTGTATTCGGAGGTTATTAACATAAGCCCAGTAGAGTCTAATCTTTGGCTAATATTTTATCAGTTCTTATTTAGATATATAATACATGGTGGTTGAATTTCGGAGGACATTAGAATAAGCACGATAAAAAAAAACTAAACTAGGTCAGAAATTATTGGTTAGGTTAATATTCAGGGCCAAAGGGCCATAGTAGTAGTAGCTGAATTATATAAGAATAGTAGATGGAGGTCTAGGGAATTTAAACACCATAATTAAGGGGGCACAATAGAGTAAAATTATAGTATTAAATGTTGTATTTTTTAGGTCTCCGTTCTTTTAATATAATACATTTGTTGTGTTAAATTCATTTAGTTTAAATTAAAGTAGTTTTATAAACAAACGATTTCATTTTATTTTCTAGACATAGTAAACCCAACCACCCTACATATCAAGTGATTGCAACCTCGGACGAGGGCGACAAAAAGTGGTCGCAGGGTATATGATACTGTGGGTGTATAGTAAAATTGGGGTTTTCTATAAAGCATCCTCATGCTCCACAGTATTCATTCCAACAATCCTTTTAGGTCAGTTAAGGCTGATTAAAACCTAATATATTTAAATAGGGCGAAAGCGACCCTGTTACATAGGTTTTGAGTTTTTTCTTTCTCAAGTAATATTTAGCGCATTTGATTTGGCGGTAAGCATTATTTCTTGTGTTACGCATTTATAACAACGTTGCATTTTGAACGTTTATTTCTTTATTCTTGATGTTTTTAACTTTTACTATTGTATACTGAATTTTTTTTCCTATGTTGGTTATAAGTTGGTGCTTGTTTGTTTTTGACGAGATATTTTAGTTCCAACTTAACTTTCACACTGTTTTTTTCTCCTACATTACATATATTTTTGTTGCTTGCATATAAGGATTGTAGGTACATGCAATTTTATTTCCCTTGTGGGTCTTTGTTATTTTCTGTTTCTCCTTTAACCGAAAGCTTTTCTCTTCAAAAAGTGGGAGGGGACTTGTGTAGCCTTAACAAGTCTATCAATAATTTCGTTTTTTCTTGCCATTAGATTTTGCATTGTGCTATCTTAAATATTTTGGTAAAATTGGAAAAGCTGTGAGGTGGAAGAAAGGAGGAAAAAAAGTGACCTTTTTTTGTAATATTTGCGGAAGTTATTTTGAAATTATTACTTTATTTGCATTGACAAATTGACATTATTTACATAGCCTACAACTTTATCTGCTTACATGTAGTACATTATATTTACAAATATTTTTATAGTATAACCATTATATTCTGTTTTTTGCATTGCCTGGTGTAGTAAAATTCAGTGCCGGGTTGAGGTTTATTGTTTTAAATTTGGTAGTAATCCCGGATATTGTGTATGATACTGAGTTTAAATAAAATACAACTAGTGTTTGTTTTAATTTTGTGTAGCGAAGTGTTAAGCCACTTGCGGTGGTTGTAATTTTTTTCTGTACATATCTTGTATATATTACTATACGAGTAGGAATTAGTGATATAATAGCGTAGTTGAGTATTTTTTGGCTTTTTTTTAAATAATTTTTTGTTGTTTGTGTTGCCTATCAACCATATATTACCATGGAGGTCAACCGTTTAGCTGGTGACGAACTCACTTATGAGCTCTTGGTTAGATGATGTGAAATAGGAAATACGGTCGCTCAGAAAAGAACGCTCCTGAGACAAGCCCTTCGTCTCGAGGAGAGCCATCCTATGACTGTACCAAAGGGCATTTTTGATGAGCGGAATGAACTTAATGTGTGTGCAGCTAAGCTAGAGCAGCTAACTGCTGATATTGAAGAATTTGATCCTACTAATATAGAGAATGACTATAAACGAATGCGCACTAAACTTACACACATTCAACATTGTTTACACCGGATTCATCCAGGAGACAAGCACTTACTCTCTAAGCAACAAAATCTAATAATGATGGTGGGTGCTCTTTGCGAATCTCTGGTAGATGCAAGGAAGATTGCATTGCTTTGTCAACCAAAAGCCTCAGAAAGTTCTCTTTTGGATGAGCCAAACCTTTTGCTTCCAGAAATTGTGCATCAGAAAACCACATTTGCAGAACCGGTTGCTGGCATGATCCAGTTTGAAGTTGTCGAATCACATCCCGGCTTCACCAGCCACATTAGCTACATGTGGAATATTTTCAAAGACTATAGAAAAGTGATTTTCAGTAAATTACTGATACGTATGACTAGAGCTCAGAATGATAGAAATTGTTTTATTTTGGTTGGTGGTGCTACAAATGCAGATAAGACTTTAAAATTTAACATTGAGTACATGTCTCTGCAGGTGAAACATATCCACCCCAGGGAAGTTATACAGCAGCAACTATTAAAGTTGATCGCCTAAGATAGAAATATTCTTATACCATATAGAAAATGGGAAATGTATGAATTACCAAACCTCAATAATTAAACGAAAGATTTGTGGTCTATTAAGACATCTTCAACCACCGAACGACCCAGATTTGTTATTGCAATATTTCAAACACATCGATACAATAACGTTAGAAAAGACATCAACGACTTTGATCATGTGGGTATTCGAGATATAAGACTTCACTTAAATTCTAAACAAATCCCCACAGAGGATGTGAACCTGAACTTTAACCAAGCAAATTACCTCGAAGCATACAGAAACATGATTGAGTTTCAGTGCTCATATACTGGTAGAGAGCCACAGCCTACATTGGATTACAAGGATTTCCTAAAATATCCCATGTTTGTATTTAATTGCTGCAAGTATAGCGAATCTATAAAACCTTCTACGGTGGATATAAAATTGGAAATGGAAAGTACTAACAACTTCCCCAACCACACACAATGTTATTGTGTAATTATACATGATTGCGTCATCGAATACGCCCCACTCTCCAACATAGTACATTATATAATGTAAGTGTTTATTGCTCTACACTGTAGTTCGAGATGAAGATTGTAGTTGTGGATACACAGGGCTTCTGTGTACCAGAGTATACACCTAAAGAATTGGTAATCTATAATGGTTATCAAACTGCACATTATATGTTTAGCCACCGAAGCCGCAAAGTTCATTAAATGCAGATATAATTAGACAAATCAAATTTCTACAAGGAACACATAACTGCAATGATTATGATTGTAGTAGTGTTGCTTTAGAAGAACTGCCGAACATATTAGAACAACATATTATCAAGCAACAGGTGGATAGAATTTACGTGAAAGGTGTTATCAAGAAAAGGTTTATTACCGATATATTGTTGAGATGTGGCTACAATGTAGATGTTATTAATTTAGAGAGTGTTGTGATTTTGTACTTAAAAACCACAAAGTACAGAGAATCTTCAAATTAGCACTTGAGAACTGCATTTTAGAAATGCAAAAATATAAAACACACTGCAAGTTTCAATACACGCGTGTCATAGTGACGCAAAACAATACCTGTATGGTTATTGTCTTTAATAAACTGCATATCGAAAATAGCCTGTTTTAAAAATTTTTGCATTTATGAGATGCAACTATCAATTGTTAGATTGACCTGTGAAGACCTTTATACTTAGTTAATGTATGATGTTTGGTATATCTATTATAATGATTTCACTATGTATGTGTTTTATGTTATAAAAAACATATAGTTATGATATTACAATTGATTATAATAGATTATAAACGAGTATGTTTAAAAAACGTCGATATTTTGAAATAAATTCTATAACTATCGATAGGTCTTCTTGCTATTTTTGTTTTGCAATGAAAAATATACAGGGGGATAATAGGAATACTCATATATATTGTAAGCAGCTGGTTTAAGTATATGGTTAACTAAATTTCTCCATACATCAATGTTCAGAAAAGATGTAAATAAATTACTGGATTTCATCTCAGAAAAGTTTATGACAAATTCGCTACAACAAATAGTCAAGCGATCATAAATACAATCGGAATATGCATAATTATCTAGGCTGGGCATGTTGAAATTATAAACAATCAACTGCAAGTTGCGAGTTCAACCGGGTCACTTCAAACACAGTAGATAGATAAATGCTGGATTTGCAAGTTTAGGTTACGGCCTATAACGAGGCCAATTCAACAGAGACCAAAAAAATGCAAACTAGGAAATTTGATACGGGGACAGTGGAAAAATACGTGTCTAGGAAGTTAGTGATTAGCCGGCCTCGGGGCTGAAAGTACGGTAGCGACTTAAATATCAGGGGTTTCTGTTCTTTAGATAATCAGAGAATATTTAGAAGTTTGGGTGAAAAATTCAGAGAGTGAATTAGGAGTGTTAAAAACAAAGGCCATTAACGCGGACGCCAGTTATATTCTAGAACATCATTAACATTACACATATAAATATTTCCAATACAACGTACGTGACATAATAATTACACGCTATACCAATTTCACCTATCAACTTATCATTTATGAACTTTCTAACTAATTTGTAAATCATTAAATTATTTATATTTAATTACTGTATTGTTATAAATATGTAACTCAGTATAGAACATGTATTCATTGTTAGTCGAAATGCTGTAAGTAGTAAGTTGTATATTTTTATATTTGTATTAGTAGCAGTAATCAATAAAAGTTTAATCCTTTAACGACCGGTTAATGACGTAAATAAAAGTCGCCCGTGGTTTAACGGCCGATGGAAGGGCCGAATTTGGTGAGTCCATTCCATTTTTAAACTATTGCTTAAATTGTCTTTTATTTGAGAGGCTAGCTGTCCCGATGTACCCATTTATTCTTAAACTTGAATTGTATGTATATTTTTGAATCATATTTTAGTATAGGTAATTTTGTGCCGTAGGGCGCTGGATTAGAATAAGAAAGAATGAAATCAGATTCAAATTCGGGTGTTGTTTTATGATAGAAATTTTAATGGATGGGGGAAATAATTGAGGAGATTTTATAATACGAGGGAGAGAGTCAATCATTAGACTAGGAAAAAAATACCGGGGGCAAGAACAATGTAGTTCTCGCCGGTATCAACTTTATATAACATTTAATCCATTCTAAGGTTTGAAAAAACCTCTTACACCCTTCTGTTTAAATAACCCTTAGGATTTATATTATTAGAATGTTGACTTTTAGTATAATTTGAACCAGGCTTAAAACCTTTTCAATTAAGGAATCGAATTGAAAAATTATTGAAAGTTTTCTTTGGTTTAATTTTTATCATACGGAAACCTTTGTAGATAAAAGGGGGTATTAAAATTTGTTCAGCTGTTTAAAATGTTATCTGTATAAATTTTATTTTTGCATTAAAGTAATTTTAAAACTTGATGCTGGGTTTCATTATTAGTTTAGGAAGTCCTAAACTAGAGTGCAGATTAACAGTTTCTTATAGGGTGACTCTGATGTACTAGGGTCACTGGGTATACGCTAAGACTGCATATATAGTAAAATTCTGGGAATTTGGCCCAAATGCTCGCTTTTTAGTGTTCCAAATAAATCTAGGTAAGACCTCCCTTGAAGGTCGTAAAACTTAAATATTAAGTTCAAGGTAACAAGGGGATAGAAAAGGGACACACGGTCTGCCGCTCGAAACGTTGCCGACCCTAAAACATAACTAAATCAATAATTACTTAAATTTTAATAATAATAAAAAATTAGAATTTACAGTCATTGAAAAAACCTTTGTTTTAAAGAGAAGTAAAAGGCACGTAAAACCCCCCGTTACAATATCTAGATAATACTACTCTTATGTCGGCTACAAACAAGTCTCAATCAAAGACTTGAATTTTAATTCTAATAATGAGTCTCTAATTACACTAATAAGTACACTTGGAGAACCCAAATCACCACAACACATTTTAAAAGACCTGACGATCGTTTCACTAACCAAGTTAGCGTCATCAGAGGATGAAACATTCTAACTTGGTTAGTGAAACGATCGTCAGGTCTTTTAAAATGTGTTGTGGTGATTTGGGTTCTCCAAGTGTACTTATCAGTGCTCATCACAGGTTCCAATCTTCACTTAGTCACTTACTCTAATTACACTGCCAATCTCTTCTATTATTTTACGGGGTTTCAAAGGTACATTAGAATTGTTCCTTATTTCACCATTATGTAGTTTAAACAACGCAGTTTGTCTCTGTGTTCAGGCATAGACATTGTTCTTTTGCGCGGCTCCATATTAATATTTAACTGTAATTTCACTGCGTTGGGTATTTATATGTTTTCGAAAAGCACGGTAATTGTATGACTCTTTAACATACCTAAAATGCATTAACTTACGTTTTATTTTGCTTATATTTGTCTTTTTTACATGGTTTATTATGGGATATAAGCACAAATTCGATAAAACGGTCGGCCTTTTTTATATGATGTAGAGTTTACCAACATTTTCTATTCCGAGCGTGCTCAGACTTGTAAAACCGCAAACATCCGGTGTTTGTTTACTTTGATTTTATCAAGACAGGCACCATGTTGCCCAATTTGGCTTCTACTCGTCGAGACGAGTAAAATGATACCAAGCACGTGGGGGTTAACTTAAAAACTAAAAAATGTGGTCTGCGCATGCGTAAACTGTCATATTTGAATACTACTCATCAAGACGAGTAACATGACACCAAACACTATACCTCTACGTCACTTAGTAACAAAATTAGGTTTGCGCTGTCCCTACCGTCAGCGCCGCCTCCCAACCACCGCCTGTGGCGGTAGACGAGCAGCTACAGAAAAGTGTAGGTAATTGAATCATATTTCATATCAAGAAACCAAAAACTGTGTTTGGTGTTATTATCCTAACAGATGTAATTTATTTTTAATGTTTTTCAATTTAGGTGAACAGTCACAGAAAGCTGAAGCTGAAGTAGCAATTGTCGTACAAGAGGAAGAAACAGTAGGCCTATCAAATATAATGCAAATGGACGAAAAATCATCTACTTTATCTGCTATACCTAGTGACCACTAAAACATTAAAGAACGGTTCCATGTGACCTCAGAATCAGAATCATTATGCTTCTCACGAGCCACTGCAGAGAACTCCAGAAAAGCAACAGTATTTGGATTTTGACAGCGATGATAATATAGCCGATCCTACATACGTTAGTACCGATGATAATAATAGTGGCGAATCGACCGAAGCTGATGAAGAAGACGGAAATAAAGATAATAGTAAAGGAAAAAAACGAAAGAAAACCCCTAAACCGTGAAAAAAAAAATGTTACCAAACACAAGAGGCACTCGAGAATGGAGTATAAAACTACTGCAAACAAAACTATTAAAGTCAAACTGTTAAATCTCCATGTGCTATTACATGCAAACTTAAATGCAGGGAAAGAGTGTCTGAAGAAAATAGAAGTATTATACATAAGGAATTTTGGGACTGCAAAAAAGCCGTAGAAACTAGACGGCAATTTATTGCGTCTCATGTAGAACAAATACCAATTAACAGATTACGAGAAAGGACAGGTGAGAGACACGGACAAAGGAAGCAAATGTACAGATATCATTTTGAAGTAGATAGGATCAGACAGATAGTATGCAAGAAGTTTTTTTTAAACACTTTAAGCATATCACATCAAACCGTTGACACAGCAATATAAAAGAAAAAGGTAGGTGGAATACTAACGCCCTATAAAAGAGGGAAACATGAACTGGCAAAAACCGAGAAAAAATAACACGAAAATATTTGGGTTCTCACTTAAATATATCTCGCGTGTATAACTTGTATTTAGAATATTGCCAAATAAACGGAATAGCAAAAAAAATATGGCAAAAGAATGGCTATATGCCGAAATTATTAATTATGAATATAACTACGCATTCAAAAGTCCTGACACTGATACATACGACAAATGTGACAATTTCAAGTTGCAACTAAAAGAAGCGACACAAGAAATTAGGCCGATGGTCCAAGACCGATGAGAAACATTTAAGAGATGCTAACAACAGATATAAATTAAAGTCCGAAGATAAGAACAAGTCTAGACTTAATCCTAAGTTGGAAAAGGTTGTTATGATGGATCTCCAAAAGGCCTTCCCACGCCCGACCTTCACAATTCACAAAGTTTTTACAGTCTAAAGCTGTGGACGTACAATTTGACAATTAATGACTCAACTGCACAAACATCATTCTGCATGATGTGGGATGAAACCGTAAGTGGTCGAGGGGGAAATGAGATAGCTTCTTGCATTTTTAAGTGGGTAGAGTCGCTAGTAAGAGGTATCCAAGAACACACTTTTTGGTGAGACAATTGCCCCAGCCAAAATCGGCACATGATGTTAGTTATGTGCTATTTTTGGATAATGAAAATCAAACCAAAGATCCAGATTATAAACCAAACATTTCTTGCTAGAGGTCATACTCACCTTGAGACAGACTGATCACGCATTAATTGAACGCGAAAAAAAAACCAAATTCAAATCATGACACCTTGGGATTGGCAACAAATGGTACGTCTCTGTGGATAGAAAAGGAAACTAAATGTAATAAACATGGAAGTCCACGATTTTAAGGATTGTAAACAACTTTATGAAGGCACGAATGCACCTTTTCTTTCTAGAAAAAAGTCAGAGGAGGGGGCTGAATTGTATATTTCTAATGCAGTCCATTTGCAAACAAGACGAGAAAAACCAGGTTTCCTCTTTTATAAAGAGAAATTTGACGATGAATTCCATGTTGTTGATTTAAACAGAAAGACTAGACGCTCAGTTTCTATGTCCAATATTATACCTCAAATTAGAGACAAGACTAAACCAATATCGACCAAAAAGTATGAACACCTGCAAAAACTTCTACAATGGGTACCAAGTAGGTTTCATGACTTTTACAAAAATATTTCACATGGCAATGTGGAAACTGAATGAACCTTTGTTGTATTTTTAATTATGTTTTTACCAAAATGTAAATCTATAGAATATATTTAATAAGTTAATGATTTGTATAAATACAGTCTTTTCTTAAATAAAGATAATCAGGTCAGATTTGTTTACTTATTTACTGACTGAGCTATCCTAAAAAATTATGCCAAGTCAACTGGTAATAATAGTATCGTGGACTTGCATAAAAAAATTTTCCTTAAAGTCAAAATATGCTGTCACTTATATACAAAAATATATTTTTCTTAGAAGTAGATTTTGCATTAACTTAAAAATCCGCCTATGAAAACTTAAAGATTTAAGAAAAAAATGAATATTAGACATTTTAAATTGCCTCTCCTGAAAATTTAGGTTTTTGGACTTGGCATAGTTTGTCTCTGAGGTACAGATTTTATAAAAGGTTCTGCACTTTTTATTTAGAAGTGGTTGCATGTTGTTTCAAAACCACCATGTTGAGTCGACTGTGGCAGAAGTTTCCTGTCTATTTCAGTAAGTACAATGTCTAATTTACATTATCACATTAAGGTACATGATTTTTATTATTTGCAGCTGATTATTATAAAGATTCACAAATAGAGCTTCGGTGATTCAGCGGTAAGAACGTGTGCCTCTAAACCGAAGGGTACCGTGTTCGATCCCAGCGTTACTCTTTCACTTTTTCAGCACATACTGTACAATACATCAACCGAGGTTCTGGCATCGTATTTGAGCAAGTTGAATGTCTGCACGTTCCGCCCTTCTGAGGGGGCGTAAAGCCGTCGGTCCCGTGTTGGGCGCGTTAAAGATCCCTACCCTCCTTACAGAAATGCAGGGGTTTGGCAAAATTTCCAGGATAGTGAGGTGAAACTGCTCCCTGGCACGGTGATTGGCTATAGTCGCGGAAATAGACGGACGTTAAAGAAAAAAAAAGATTTACAAAACACACATTTCTAAATTCAATGCCAGAAAATGCTAAATGAAATTATTTGATGTATACAACAAAAACCAAGAGTAGTGTTGGCATTCACGGTTTGTCACCATTTTCTGTTTTAATATATAATATAATTAATAACTGGGCAATTAATTTTAATGAGCTAAGTTTAATTTTTCAGTAAATTAAAGTTTTATAATTAATAAATAATAAACCAAAATGTTTGATTGTCTGTCCAAAACCGGAAAATTATTCAATTGTTCCAGATTTAATGATAAAGCGAAATAATAAAAAAAATAACCTTACGCTTGACTATATGATACATCAATGTAAGGTATTTTATGAATTTGCCAATTTTTTTAAAGTACCAACTTTTTTCATACATCACAAAGAAATTAACGGTTTATTGGATATATTATATACTAATATCGTTTATTTATATAGCTCAAAGATATATATATATATATATATATATATATATATATATATATATATATATATATATATATATATATATATATATATATATATATATATATATATATATATATATATATATATCTGGACCAGAGTATTAAAAGGGCTTATCTCCAAAGTAATTTAGAATTAGAACGGCCAAAGTACACACAGAACCCAAATAGTTACTGCTTCTTTATTGAAAAGGACCAGTGTCCATACAGTGCGGAGTTTGGCCGTTTTAAGGCAGTTAGCATTGACGCTGTAAATGGAGATTGGCGCTTGCTAAAACATAAACTTAGTTTATTTTTATATCATATTGGTGTCAATATTTGTGCAACATGTGTGAATCGGTGTATTTAGAAAGAACCAAGAGGCTTTTGTCCTAATTAAATCTTCTAAATATGAAGTGCAGGGTAACTTACCACATTAAAAACAAGAAATACTAGTAATACCACATAAATAGGTATTTATTATTATTTTGTTGTTTTAGATCCCCAGTCTGCTTCAACCTCTGCTAGCAATTTCAATAAAAAATATGCTATTGTAGAAAGAATATCAGATCAGAATATTAGTGCTATTGATGTACTTCTTCCTATTAGTCACGTAAGTATTGAATTAGTAAATTCTTATTTCCGAGAAGCGTTTTATGTTTGTCTTGTTTTAAAATCCTAGATGTCTGTTTTGTACAAGAGCTTAGCTTCAACATTGAAATGGTTTAAGACACATAAATAGTTTTGTTTTTAAGTTATGTTACTTTTAATAAACGGTTCGTGTTCGTTTAGCACAGGAGGTTAGCTTTAAAACTGAATTGCTTTAGAACTTATAAAGTCTTAGGACTAGGATGTCCTGTCCCCAACACAATTTACAGGTTGCTTCTTCGTCGGAAGTTGATATTCAAGAAATCGAAAGGCCTTTACATGGACCGGAAATAGAAGTTGCTGTATGTAAACCTTGAAAAGTTTTTGTAGTTTTATTAATTTTACGTTTACAGTTTTTAGAATATCGTACCATTAGCCAGCATCGAAGAAGCTTCCGACGATAATGATATTGACTATATTCCAGATGAAAGCAGTAGTGATAGTAAACAAATGAACAGGAGCAGAAATATATTACCAAAAAAAAATTAAAACAAGCGAACGCGTAAGAAAACAGAAATGGAAGAAAGTTAAACGCAGAGAGGGTAAAGTAAAAGGAAAAAATACACTACCGCTAAAGGTGGCATAAAAAAGGATAAAGTATTGCAACCACCATGTAACTCTAAAAGAAAATGTTATAATCTTATAGATGAAGAACAAAGAAGTTTGCTATTTAGTGCATTCTATATGACGACTATATGAAGAGGAATTGAAAGAGAGGAAAAGATTAGTAGATGGAAAAGACATTAGCAGACGGCAGTTTTCTAAAAAATATTATTTGAAAAATAGAGAAGGTAACAGAATACAAGTATGTCAAAAAAATGCATTTAAATACCTTTGACATCTCAGTAGATAGTGGGCCACCTAGGCTCATCCCCTCCACTTTTTCTGCGCATGGGCGATGACGTCACGCGCATGCGCATGGCGTTGACAGCTGACCTGTCACGTTTGACAGCTGTCAATGTCATCTGACCTATGACAGCTGACAGCTGTCAATGTCGCCTGTCAATGTCAGTTGTCACCGCAGACAGCTGACCTGTCAATGTCATGTGTCATATGTCACATCTGACCTGATGACGTCAAACGTTCCAAGATGGCAACCTGTCATGTTGTTCCATAGACAGCCACAGCCAAGGGTTAGGTCTCTATGTGTGTGTGTCAACTGTCTTATGTCACATCTGACCCGATGACGTCAAATGTTCTATAGATAGCCACAACCCGGGTTAGGTCTCTATGTGTGTTTGTTATCAACTGTCTTATGTCACATCTGTCTGCTGCTGACGTCAAATGTTCCATGATGGCTACAGCCCCTTGGTTCGGTCTCCATGTGTTTGTCGAATACCTGCTGTCTGATTGTTTGTTAAGGTTATGTATGTGTTGTATGACATATAAGCATGCTGATTACCCGCCATCCGATTGTTTGTTGAGGTTATGTTCGTACACATGCTGATTACCAGCCATCTGCTTGTTTATTAAGGTTATGTTCGTATACATGCTGATTACCCGCCATCTGATTGTTTGTTGAGGTTATGTTCGCACACATGCTGATTACCAATCATCTGATTGTTTATTAAGGTTATGTTTGTATTTGTTATTTGAATGCAAACAGACTGGTAAATAATACAAGAGTGTACTTACATACAACAAGAGACGTCATCCTTGTTTCACAGCTTAACACCTACTAAACAGGTGTGTATGAATTTGGTCTTTTGTTTGAGCTTGTACATGCTGTTGTTTGAAAGGATATAACACACACGTCATGATAACTTGATGTCTTTGCTTAGACTGACAGCCAGATGTATCAATAACACACAGACAGACAGACAATTGATTGCCAACAAGTATCATATAGAACCTTGTTTGAGCTTGTACATGCTGTTGAAAGGATATAACACACACACACACATAGGTCATGACAGCTCGATGTCTTTGCTTAGACTGACAGACAGATGTATGTAATAACACACTGACAGACAGACAACTATTTAACAACAGTTAGAGCGAGAGCCGAGCAGTATAACGCTGGTAAACGTGGGGAGCAGTCATGTTCAAGCTACTCTTGAGTATCTGTGTTCTTTGTCTAAGTGCCTCCTGTGGAGAGGCTGTAAGTGAACAGACAGACAATTGGCCAACGATTATCTCATCAAATATGGTTATTTAAGCAGCAATATCAGTAACAATGACCAGCTAACGATGTTAGAGAAGACAGAAGCTTTCATAGAGGCTTTAAACATGTTTCAAACGTTTTTCAGTTTACCCGAAAGTAACAATTTGACTAGTAGAGACATTAAACTGATGAAACGTAAACGATGTGGTGAAGAAGATTTTTCCCAGAATTCCTTATTAACAGTAAAACCTATATGGAAAAAGAAAACTTTGAAATGGTACATACATTATTCTGATCCTACAGTACTAGTGCTAACACAAAAAGCATTCAAACAATGGGAACAACATATTAATTTGAATTTAGTGAGAACAAACAACTATGCGGAAGCCGACATAGTTATAAGTCTTTGTGACGACCAACACCGTTACTTGAGAGGTGGGCTACCGTGTGGATATCCAATTGGCGGTGATGTTTTAGGACACGCTTATTTTCCAAATATTGACAATACACCCATAGAGATCCACATAAGCAATAATCTCACGTGGAATCTTCGACCACACGCATCAAATGGCTCATCATACTATATGGTTATTCTGCACGAACTGGGACACGGTTTAGGACTCAAACACTCCAACAATCAAAACTCTCTTATGTATCCATATGCTGGGTTCAGTATATCTGACGAAGATATTCAACGAATGCAGGAGCTGTATGGGCAACGCTCTACAACAACAATAACAACAACAACATCAACAACACAACCTACACCTAAGACATCAAAGACTACAACAAAGACTACAACGAAACCTTTGATAAAACCAAAGGCGTTCGCTGTAAAACCTGAAACCAAAAACACTATGGACTTGTGTAATTATATAGACAAGATCAGACCGTTAGTCATTATAAATCACAACATGTATCTGTTTTATAAGAAATGGGTGTGGGTTGTCCCGTTGAACAATATGAAGGGTCCCTATCCAGAGGTAAAACTTGTGACAGATTGGCTACCACATTTGAAAAATTTAAAAGAAATTAAACATATATATCAGAGGCCTAGTGGTGAAGTGGTCATGTTTACCAATGACGAAACATTCAGCATTGTTGCGTTTCCTAGCATACAAGCTACATTCGCAGCCCCCTTCAATAATCTCACATATCTGAATACGTTGAGGTTTGACCGGATAAATGCAATGGTAAACACATATACAGGAAAAACCATTATATTTCATTCGGATAACATGTATGAAATCATCGGTGAGAATGGAGCTGTTTTCTATAGACGAGAAGCAGGTTATATAGACAAATTTTCTCCCGAATTCCCAGCCAAGATTGATGGCGCATTCCGGTACACAAATGGGCGGTTATACATATTTCGGAAAAATAAATATTACGAATTTGATGAGTTTACCAATCAGGTTGTTACAATAGGGCGTAAAGATTTATCTATGTTTGGTATTCAATGCCCAACCCGCAGTCTATATGAGCAACTCAGTCTGCTATTACAGAAGATTATCAGCTATACAAAGGATAACACAGACCACCAACCAGCAAATATTGAAGACTATAATGATTATATATAGTGTAACTTGTTCAAAATATTTATTTAACAGATCAAACAGCTGACACTTAGCTTAACATATTAATGTATGAAAATAAAAATATTTACCAGCATGTATATGTGTTTTTATTCCTTGTCTACAAGACCACGGTTCTGTTTAAGAGTGTCTAGAGTACACTCGACAGCAGTTCAATATATGAGTTAAATAACACTGATGTAGGGGGCCCCCTGATGGGTAAATGGTATTCGTGTTTGGACTTGTCTAGAATACAGCCGTTAGAAGTTATCATAACAGGAAGTATGACATCATCCATAAACGTGTTTGAGCTTATCTGTATAGTTGTTATCTAGTGTAATTTCCGTTGGATGACATCACCCCATTATTCGTGTTTGAACTTGTCTAGAATACAGCCGTTGGTAACTGTCATAACAGGAAGGATTACATCATCCACATACCTGTTTGAGCTTGTCTGTACAGTTGTTATCTAGTGTAATTTCCGTTGGATGACATCACCCCATGCAGTCGTGTTTGAGCTTGTAGAAAAGGTCCCCGCTAACACCTTAAATCGTTCCTATTTCCCATAAGATTCCATGTATTTTAGCCTAATATATGGCTTTTGACACGGTTTCCCATAAGAAACAACGCATTTGCACACACACACACACACACACACACACACACACACACACACACACACACAAACACACACACACATTTATATCTAGTGTCAATCTTTAGAGACATCATAAAAACCTTCAACACCTGTTCCTACTATATTGTACAGCCAGTCTACTGGTTTTGCAAAACAGTTAAATTCATTTGGAGACTTATAAATCTATTGTTTAAAGTCTCTAAGGGCTTATACAGACTATTATTCTCTCAAGGACTCAGAAGGTATAATAAACCACTCCTTCCAATATGAGTTTACTAAGTTTCATTATGTCTTTCTCTACTACTCAGGCTAGTTCCTTTATTGAGAAGTCATTCATTGAAGAGGCTTCTTATGTGGGACTGGACATAAAGAGAGTGATTGAGATTCTAGATTCTGTTACTGACCCGAATAAAGAGGAGAACATAAACAAAATGATTTATGTGTACCTGACTAGGGGTACTAATATAGGTAAAATATTAAAAAAGAGTAAGCCAAAGCTTGTGGGATTCTTAACAAGCATGAAAAGAATGTACAGGCTGAGGAATAATGCAGGACAGGTCAATGCTACTGGAGATTTAACCTTAGCCAGGATAGCAGCAGCCTGTCCGACTATATCGGTATTGCTTCTGGAAACATTTTCCGAGATACAAGAATCTCGAACTATACCTAGAGCTGCTTTCAAAAGCATGTATGACCTGATAGAGTTTCCAGGGCATCTAATGACTTCCAGTTTTGCGGCTGTCCTGCCTGCTAAGAGCTATTTTAAGGATAAACCAGACAAGGAAAAGATTATGAAGTCTGTCGTTCTTTATTCAGCACAGGAATCCTTGAAGTTGGATCCTAGTATAACAGATATAGGGGCTGCTTGCAAGAAGTCTCTTATATATCGCTCCTTTGATAGAAAAGTGACACAAGTCAAAAATTGCAATTTTTTAGTTAATTGGAATAATAAAACTAGAAAGATCTATATTTATATGTGGAAAAGCGACACATCTAATAGTTTCATCAAATACCGTGAGGGGGCAGAAGTGTCGTTTGTCGATTTACAAATACTAAAACAACGTTCTACTGAAAAGTGACATTAGTGAGTTGAGTCCCGCGAAGAAGTGTGGTGTGCTCTTAAACATTTACGGAAAAACGTCATTTTTGTTTTGAGCCGTTTTTCTTTAAAAACGGTAAGTGCAATTTGACTGGTTGTATTTATTATAAAACGTCACTTTTGGAGATGTGTCAATTTTGTTCATATTTTAGAACTAATTTCTTACTTAGTTTGCATTCCTAACCTAAAATTTAGAGATGTGACACTTTTCCTTAAATTGTAACGTAACTTCTCTGGAATATGACCTACCTATAATTTTCAGGTAACGCACTGTTTTTTAAGTAACAATGTCGGAACGGGCAAAATTGATGGTAAAACTAGCTCAGAAAGTTACTGACAACAAGGATGTTACACATTGGGAAGTTGTTGAGAGTAGGAACGGTAAGTTATGTCAGTTATAGTTTTATCCAGATCTTTCAATAATGGTTTTTCTGTTTAGGATGTGGATCCTGTGGGGATATTTTAATTGGTCCCATTGTACAGAATGCTGGCCCTGTCATAAATGTGACAGATTTATCTTCTAAAGCGGGTAAGTACTTCTTTACTTTCTATTGGCAAATTAGTCAATCGATGGTAGTGTTGCGTAAATATCGTGAAAAAACAGTACTTTTCCCTGACTAAACTCATATATTTTTATGGAGTACCACACATTTTTACTATAAAAAACTGTCTTTCTAAGAACAGAACTATTCGTATAACAAGACTACAACGATAATATAATGTTATTCTGTGAAAAAGTGCTACATGCAGCAGTTCTAGAAATCACCAACATAGGTCATGTCAGGATGGTTGACTTTACAGTTGACTTGACAATTACTTTACTATCATATTTTTCTATTAGAACCGAATAATAATAATTATTATATTAATTTTGTTTTATTTTTATCTTGCATTTTAGGTTGTGGCTTTCCTATCTATGACTCAATTCGCCATCCATAGAGAATAATGTAGATGCTTCTACTCAAGAAAATAGTACTGCAACTGAATCTGTTAAGAACGTTGACAAACATACGCCCATTGGTAAATGCAACCTACGAAATTCATAATTTACTCTAATGCAAATTTTAGTTTTAGATTGTGCTGTACCTAAAGATTTTTCTACAGAAAATTTAAACGATGCTGTATCTAGCGATAATAATGAGAATGAGATTGAAGATCCCTTTCACAATTCTGATAATACAGACGATGATGCTGATTACTCAACTGATTCAGGCAGCGAAACTTCATCAGAGTCAGACGATGAAGCTTTATTACACCGGGTAGAAGTAGAAACACAGCATGGCGTAGAAGAGATCCCAAAAGGTAGAAAACGAAAGCGAAATGAGTCCAAGTGAAAAAAAAATGCTGCAAAATTGGCCAGAAATTCTGGAAAACAGTATGTCTCATCGTCAACGACCAACAAAATAATGAACGCAAGAGAAATGAAACCTCCATGTCGAGACAACTGCAAGATTAAATGCACTTCCAAAATTACTGCAGAGTCTCGTAAGCTGATATTTGCAAACTATTGGCTCTTGGAGATTCTCAGAGACAACGAGATTATCTATCATCGTGCATGACTCCCATTAAACCGAAGTACCAATATCCTAAAAACGAATCCAAACGACGAGGTAACAGTGCTTTTCATTTCGAAATTGATGGAAATCGCATCCGTGTCTGTAAATCATTTTTTAAAGCCACTCTCGATATTACTGATAGGCCAATCCGAACGGTGATTACAAAACGAGATGTACAAGGAGGAATGCTTTCAAGCGACCTCCGAGGCAAGCATGGTAAACATTCTAAGCTGGATGCGAGTATTAAAGAAGGAATTCGAAAACACATAAACTCCATACCCAGAATTGAGAGTCATTACACGAGAGCTCGTTCTTCTCGTGAGTTTATTCAAGGTGGAAAGTCCATACGCGATTTACATAGGGATTATGTCAACGAATGTGAGGATAATAACTTACCAAGTGCTAAGTATTTGATTTATTATCAAATATTTACTCGTGAATTCAACTTGTCATTTTTCACGCCCAAGAAGGATCAGTGTGCAGTTTGCGCGACTTATACAAATTCTTCTGAGGATGAAAAAGAACATTTAAAAGATAACTATGAGATTCACCTATCAGAAAAAGAACTCTCACGTGCCGAAAAGCACAATGATAAGGAAAAATTATCTGAAAATTACATCGTAGCTTGTTTTGATCTCCAGGCGGTAATGCCGTGCCCTAACGGAGACACGTCATCATTTTACTATAAGTCAAAACTCAATGTTCTCAACTTCACGGTATATGAAATGAAAAAAAAAGGTTTCGATGATCTATGTTACTGTTATTTATGGGACGAAACGCAAGGCCAGAGAGGGGCCAATGAAATTGGATCTTGTCTCCTTGATTATATAGAAAAAATATCAAGAGCAAATCCTAATGGTGAAATTGAAATTGTGCTGTATTCCGACAATTGCGTCGGTCAACAAAGAAATCGCTTCATAATAACGATGTATGTGTATGCTTTAAAGAAATTTGCAAACATAAAATCCATTACCCACAAATTTTTGATAATGGGACATACACAGAACGAAGGAGATTCTGCTCATTCCATAATCGAGCGTCAAATAAAACGTTCATTAAAAGGAGGCCCAATTTTTATTCCAGCACAATATGTGGAAGTAATCAAATGCGCCAAAAAAACTGGCTCACCGTATTCTGTAAAGCAAATGTCATTTACGGATTTTGTTGATCTAAAATCATTAAATGAGAATATTGGAATTTTAGACATGAGAAGTAATACTAAAGATAAGTTAATGGATTTTAAAATAATAAAAATTGAAAAAGAAGATCCATTTAAAATTTTTTATAAGACATCCTACGCACAAAATGATTTTTGTGTACTGACCATTAAAAAACCTAGAGCAACAGTAAATAAAAGGGCTAATTCAACATTACAGCCTTTGTACAAAAGTAAAATACAGATTCCGGTGAATAAGAAGAAGGGCCTTTTGGAACTGTTAAAGAAAAAGCATATTTCTGATTGCCATGCTGCATTTTATGAGAACTTATAACTGTTTTGTGTTGTACTATAGCTCGTATTTTTGTATTAAAATTTGTTCTTTTCTAATAAATATGTAAGACTAACGACATTTTGTATACTTTCTAGTACCGACATAAAGGAGTAAGTGTTTGTTTATTTATATGGAAAAGTGTCATAACTGGAAATAAGGGTTGAAATTGTCCATTTATTAGGGTCATAGTCTTCCAACCTTAAAAATATTGAAATGGTCTAGAAATATACATTGTAATGCATATACATTAACCTAGTAGTTTAATTTGCACATAGTTTACTGTGCCAACTTTATCTTCCTTTAATTCAGAAATATTAAAATAGCTCTCCTGAAAAATATTCATTTTTGACATGTGTCACTTTTCTGTCAAAGGAGCGATATGTCTCTGCAGCCAACAGCTCTACCATATTGGAGAACAGCGAACGTGTGGATTTTCTGACTCAAAATCTACCCATGAGTTTTACATTATCCTCCAAGAAAATAGAGTTGTCGGCCCCATATAAAGCCACCATAGACACATTGGCTAGTGAGTATGATAAGATCCTCGAGGAGTGATCCTTTAAGTCATGGGTGAATGTGTTATATTAAGTCATCTTATGTATCCTATTTAGTTAGAGGTTTTAGGTTTATCTTTAGTTACACATAGTATTATATATAATATTCATGCATTTTATTTTATACTTAAATTTAGATTAGTATGGTATATTAATTATCTACTTAGTATGTATTTCATGTCTTATTTCATCTCATATCATTGTACAAACCACAAAGAGAAGGTTATTCTTCTATTATGGAACACCATATTATAAATAAGAGTTATAGTATAAATGTAGATTACACACACACGCATACTAGTTCGTGGGTATAAATGAGTGGGTTATATTATTAGTTGCTGAACCATGCCGTTTAACAGTTTCTTATGGTATGGACACAAAAATAGATTGATTGAAGAAGACTGTGAATTTGAATTAAAACAGTTGGTGTTAAAGATACAAGAAGAAGCCTTTATCGACGAACGCGATTCTGAAGGGGAAAATTATGAAGGCGGACATATAGTCGAGTTGTGTGACATATATTTAAGTGGGTTCTGCTCTACACAATTTTTTGTTTTGGCGCTCATTCGATACCATCCAGGAGCTCCGTTAAGTGAACCGTTTTTCAAGTATTTACCCGAAGAAGCAAAAAATCAATACATACGTTATTACGATAAACAAACCGTCCACACAGAGGATATTTAGTTTATACAAAAAAGCCCGTGGTATACAGATGAAACGAGAATGAATAGTGACGACACCACAAAAGTCAGACTGTTAGTGTTAAAGATACAAAAACAAGCTTATCGAGACGGGCGTAAATCCGAAGCCGAAGAATATGAAAGTAGACATATGGTTGAGTTGTGTGACGTATATTTAAGTGGATTTTGTTCTACACAATTTTTTGCTCTGGCACTCATTCAACACCAACCGGGGGCCCTGTTAAGTGAACAATTTTTTAAATATTTACCCAAAGAAGCAAAAAATCAATACAAAAGTTATTATGATGCTGATGAGGTCACACTCGAAACAGCGAACATTGAAATTGAACCGCCAACCGAGGAAGAACTCAAACACGAAACACTCGAGACGATGAGAGAAGGGTTTAATAAAGAATTTGAGTTTTCAAGCTGTGATGACATCCACAAATTTGCAGACCACCTAAACGATATATTAAAACACAGTTCTAATTTAAATGATGATGCTGAACGTACTAAATCCATTAATTTTCTAACACGAAAACTTCACCGTACAGACGCCACCGACATGTTATATACAATTTGTAGTGAATATTTCGACAGTCTTCCAACCAATGCTGATTGGGATAGATATGAGAACAAAGATTGTGTTGCTGTAGACAAGTTTGTTAAAGTCTGGCAGAAATATCTGGATGATCATGCAGTGTAGCACGAAATATGCTAAAGTATTTAGTGATCGCAATAGATTTGTAAAATTTACCAGGAAACCAATCAGAACCATTCAACCGAGGTTTGTGGTGGGGGAACAACAAAACCTACTTAACATGGTCAGCAAGCTTCAGTCTAAACTTAAAAGAGTTTGTGTAAGCATGTCTTGCGATTGTATTAACATATGTCGGCGTCGGAGAGTGATAACAACGACGATTATGCCGTTGATGAAAACGACGGCCCCGATTTCACAGAACACCGAACGCGACGAGTCTTATTTAACAAGTATCAAGCTGACGACAGGCTGTTGATGGAAACCACTTTTGGTGTTTGACGATCCTTGAAATTGATTACCGGCATCAGTGCAAGAAACGACTTTACAAATGTTGTAAAATTTGTCAATCTGTTATCGTTGGATGAAGAAAACCAATATTTGGCCTTTGAGAGAGTGGGATTTTTACGATTTCCTAGACAACATACGTGAGCCGTGTAGGAAATATCTTAAAGGTGAAGACGAGCCAAATAGCTTTATAGTGCATCATCTTAATTACTGCCGCATAACCTATTCAAACGTGCTAAGTGAAAAAGCCTTGTGTATCGATAACGGTTTCACATCTATGCATCTATTCTTAAACGAAGAGTGTGTAGAACAGCTGCTGAGACTTAAGGTGTTGGTTAAAGCAAGACTGAACTATCTGAAAGAATCACAATTTACATGGACTTACACGTGTTTTATGGAAAACATAGTGCAAATATTAAACGATCTGGGTAAGTGGGACGCCAATGTACCACAAACCATCCAAACTATAAAAACGTTACTCAGCACTGTAACACCAGCATTTAAATATTACATGTTGGAGTGTTTGCACTACGCTCAAGAACAAGTATTGACAGACATCCACAACATTCGCCATGGTTCTTTTTAGAGCAAGTTTCATCGTCCTATCAGCACTGTGTCAGAATGTGTTGTATATTCATAAGCCACCCAATGTAACAGAAGTACGAATTTGTTTCGACACCGATGACTGCATGATATGGTCAGCTCTTACAACAACAACATATCTACACAACGACGACCTAGCCCCACTTGCAACATACAACATGTCAGCCAAAAGTATTTCATCTGATGTGATACGTTACAAAGTTATGTTTCTGTTTGATAATGGTAGTCGGGGCGAGACACCTGATTGGACCACTCTTGTGTTGACTGACGCCCAGCTGTTCACTTCAAAGTATATTTTTGTGTTTATAGCCACTGGCTTTCTCACATGTCTTACCATATTCATGTTGATGTACTTTTGTTTCAAATATAGCACTTATCTGCACATGTATCGCAAACGTGTTTGCTAATACAAATATATAAAATAAACACTTGTGTTTTATTTACCAGTTTTAAGGTTTGTTAAGGGGGTACTAGAAAAACATATATATAATTTACAACTTTTTATTTCGGTAACAAGTTTACAATATACGAAAATAATAGCATACAATTATTGATGCTGCATATACAGCTTCTAGTGTATCCTGGTGAGTGATGCATACACTTAGGAATGTCTGGCACCAACGTAGGACAATCAACGTTTGTTTTTAAATTGATCACGTTCACACGGTAGCCACAAGTGAGGAGCATCTGTGTCAGAAATCTCTGTTTATTCTCGCCTTTCACATAGATTCTGTCCACCTGTTGTTCGACGATGTGTTTCATCAGGATATTTGGTAATTCTTCTAAATAAACAGCACCATAATTATAGTCGATACAATGGTGACGGGTCTGCAGAAACTTGACTTGTTTGATTACATCAGCAGATAGAAAACGCATTGGTTGTGGCGGCTTAAACACATAATGTACAGTTTGATACCCATTATAAATTACTAGTTCTTTAGGTGTGAAGTCGGGGAGACAGAAACCCTGAGTGTCGACAACGACGAACCTCATCTTGACACTGCCCAACCACTATACTTCCACATCGGCTTATATACCTCTAGGGTGAGTGGTGGGGGAACGTTGAATGCCATACTCAGATGATATAACGAACAACGTTAGAGAGTGGGGAGTATTCGATGATGCAATCATGTATAATTATGCAGAAACATTTAGTGTTATTGGGAAAGTTCTGGTTGCTTTCCATTTCCAATTTGATATCGACAGTGGACGGTTTGATGGAATCCGTATACTTTAAACAATCAAACACAAACATGGGATATTTTGCGAAAGCTTTGTAATCCAACGTAGGCTGTGGTTCTCTACCGAGATATGCTCGTTGAAATTCAATCATGTTTTTATATGCTTCCAGATAATTTGCTTGCCCAAAGTTCAGATTCATACCCTCGGTCGGAATTTGTTTTGAATGCAGATGCAGTCTTATATCTCGAACGTCCACATGATCAAACTGGTTAATATCTTTTCCAGGGTTATGGTGGCGATCCGTTTGAAAGATGACGATAACAAAGCGAGGTCGTTCGGTGTTTGATGAGGTCTTCACAGACCACAAGTCCTTGGTTGAATTACTCACATTCGGTAATTCGTACATCTCCCATTTTCTAAACGGTATAAGAATCTTTTCATCTTGAACGATCGATTGCAACAGCTGCTATTGTATCACATCGCTGGGGTGTATGTGTTTGACTTGCAAAGCCGTATGTTCAATGTTAAACGTTATAGCTTTGTCAGCGCCGGGTACACTGCTCAGAATATAGCAATTTCTATCGTTCTGACCGCGTGTTAGGCGTACCAACAAACGACTGAAAAGCACTTTTCTGTAATCTTTGAAAATATTACACAGATAGCTGAGCGGTAGGCAATAGCAAAATCTGTTGTTTTTCACCATGGTGTTCCTTTCGTTCGGATGCCAACCGGCTGGGATGAGAGCTCGTGCTTCATCGCTGTTTGCTTGTAATAATGTTCGGACTGCTGTAACGATGCCTGGGTTTCTAACATGTTCTATAATTTGATTGCACATCTCAACAGCCACAGAGGAGAACAAATGAGCCGCCGCATTTGCTCTTACCGACACATCATCAGTTGTACCCGTTGTCTCAGTGGAACCGCTGATCAGGAGAGCTGCCGAAGACCAATCGTAAAACACATCTTGTTGGTTGATGGCAAACTCACATGTGTCGTTGTAATCAAATGATCTAGTTTGCGGAGCGTACGTGTGTAGTTCTTTTCCCTTGATGGATTCGTCGTGAACGGGGTCTGCGAAGATATGTAGTTTGTTTGACATCGTAACCCAATGATTGTAGAAACTGTACGTTCTCTTCGGATAGAACCGTCTGTGATGCAGACAACGACGATACTGACCGATGTTGCTCGTCGGCACCTGTATTTATAACTAACATACCGCTGGTGTCTTGCTCAGCTGTAATATAACGATGACTCTTCACCTTGAAAGTTCACAGGCACTGCATTCTGATCGATGATGTTTACATTTATATGGGAGATGATACGTGTGTTGACGGGTAGAAACAGTTTACTGTGTGGGTTTATGTCGATTGCATAGCCCGGATCAACCATAGGAGCAAACTCGTATAGTGTATGTGTCGGTTTGCCTTCGTGGTAAGACCCGCTTACTATGTTACACTCCAAAGGGATCGTTTTCACTTTTACAATCTCCACTGGTAAATCGGATGCGTGCACCACATCCTTAATAAGAGATCTGTTTGAGGAAAAACCCAAGAGAGGAGCTATTGAGGCGTCCACTGTCAAATCAATGTCATACTTGCACTGTATCTCACACTTCAAAGTGTTGTTGTTGGCTTTCAAACTGAACAGTTTACTTGCATCGTCAACAGCGGCACCCTCTGGAAAATTATTCAACTTGAGATAGATACGGGCCATTTAATTTTGGATACAGCGTTCCATATCGCTAATTTCATATGCTCCATTGGGAATTATTATTTCTTGTATAACACCATCTTTCTTAGGCTCGGCGTCGAGTGTAAAATAAAAATGCAACTTATTACAACCGGTCTCTATATTTGGTATGGTGTTGTATGTGTGAAAATTCGAGAGTGCCAACGAATGATCGAACCGGGGGTCCAACACTATCGGTGGAAATATATCCAATGACAGGGAGGACGTAGAGCCTTTCAACTCGAACGTTAGCGACATGACTGATACACACAGGTTACTGTTTGAATCTTTTATTGCAAAAATTTTAAACACAAATGACCACAATTAATTGTGTTATATGTTTGATACACATCATGATTATATAGTATGGAATAGTCTTTAAGGTAACGTTGCAGCTCTACAGGAGGCTTCAAGTTTCCAAACGAGTCAAAGTACTCGACGATGTCACCGCGTTTCCTCACACCGACCCAATGACTGCCTGGCTCCTTGTGTGTTTGCAAATTCATGATGAACGATTCATTTTTACGTGGTCCATTGCGAGGTAGCTCATCTCTAAAATATGGGATTTTCATGTTACCAGCAAACTTGACAAGATCTACATTTGTTAGAGGTCTTGCTGGTAAAGGTATCACACGTTTTTTGTCTTGTGTAAATACAAACCGTAGCCGGTGCGTTGTTTCTTCATGTACAAACCATCACCCACACCAGTACCTCGTTTACCCACAGCAATGGCCTCCATTGTTTGATTGTGGCGTTTTGCCTCTTCTAGTTTCTGTTTCGCAGACTTGGCATCGTTCACAGCTTTAGCAATACCTGCAGCACCACCGCCCAGAGCTCCTAGAGCTGACAGCCCACCAAATGTAAGAGGTAACAGCGGAAGGAAGCCACCGCTTTTGGGTATTGGAATAACTCGCGGTACCTTAACTTGCTTTCGACCACCGGCGTTTTTGATGACTTTTCTCGCTACATGCAGTAGATTTTTCACAGACGGCACCTCCTCTCCCACATTGATAGCGCCACGCATCAAAGCCAGTATGTTTTTAAACGGTACCTTACCACCGACTTTTCTCTTACTACTTTTTCTGGGTTTGTTCACACCCATACCAAGTTTTCGTTTAACTTTCATTGTTTTTGCTACACTCCAAGCAGCCGCCTTCTCACCAAAACTTGCGTCCTTTGACTTGACTCGTTCCTTGGCTCGGTGCTCCAGCACCTCGTCAGCACGATGCCTGGCACTCAACTGTTTGGATTGAGAGTAGGCGATGTCGTGCTCTCGACAAGCACGATCTAGCGGGTTGATACCTTGATCGCCTCTGGCAAGACGTTCTTTAAGTTTAGTGCCTGGACCACAAAACTGATAACCGGGTATGTGTAACTCAACAGGCAGTTTGTTGATGAGTGTGTTAACGAGGCCTTCACCCTTAAATACCAACATTGATACTAAAGCGGTGATGTATTAAACACCAGTATTTATACTTACAACAAGCAGGTTGGTGTTAGTCTAGTTAACGATGCGTATCGTAAAACACACAACAACAGCCCTACCAGTTACAAACTTGGACGATGTTGTGCGTGTGGAAACAGTTACACAACACAGACACGGTCTTCTGTTACCCGACACGGTACGTTGTTTGATATGTGGTCCTAGTGGCTGTGGTAAAACCAATGTCATGCTGAGTTTATTGTTTGAAGCAAACGGTTTAAAGTTTGAAAACGTTTATGTGTATTCAAAGTCACTGTATCAACCGAAATACAAGATGTTAAAGGAGGTGTTGGATGCTACAAAGGGTGTTGGTTACTATCCTTATCGAGAAAACGATGACATATTAGATCCGGGAGATGCCTTGGACAACTCTGTGTTTATATTTGATGATGTAGTTTGCGACAAACAAGATAAAATAAGAGCATACTTTAGTATGGGCAGGCATAAAAACATTGATTCCTTCTATCTTTGTCAGACATACAGCAAAGTACCAAAACAACTGGTGCGTGACAACGCAAACGTTGTTGTGTTATTCAAACAGGACGAAACCAATCTTAAACATGTGTATGATGATCATGTGACCACCGATATGACTTTTGAAAAGTTCAAGACACTGTGTGGTGAATGTTGGCAGACTAAGCATGATGTGTTGGTGGTCGTTAAAGATTGTGATTTAGCAAAAGGGCGGTATCGCAAAGGCTTCGATCATTTTATATATATTTAAACTGCCACGTGTGTGAGTGTGTGTTAGTCTTCGTGTGTTCAACATACGGTGAGCATGGCGAAAAAATCTAAAAGTCATAGGCGCCAACAAAAACTATCAACACAGCCGCCCAATATCAAACGTAAAATATCCGATTTATCAAAGATTATTCGAAACAAATATTTAGCTTTGAAACTGGGCAAAACAGAGACGGATGAAACGTTACACCGTTTATATAAACCTCTGTTAAAACCGTTGGATGATATATCTAAAAACACAGCAACCACAGCGTTGGCTACTCCTCAAACAACTCAACAGCAACAGCAACCAACTAAAACTGAAATTGATGTCAAACCACCAGCAAAGAAGGAAGTTCAATTTCTTAGCGATGATGAAACGTTTGAGTTGGAAGCAGAATCACCTGAACCTGAACCCGAACCTGAATTATGGGTTACGAAAGCTTATAGAAAACTAGATGCCGCAGCAAATACACCGGCAGCCATTTACGAACAAGCGTTAAGTTCGTATCCTGTTGTTGTTCGATATTATGTTGATAAATATTTCACAGATAATCATTTATGTGATCAAACATATGGTGTTACTTATGATAAAGCCACCAATACTTGGATGCTTGGCAATAAACCTGTTAAATTTGTTGTTACTGACGTAGATTTTAGAAATAGAGAAAGCTTTCAAATTGTGGTTGGTGACAGAAGATATTACGGCACTCAACATCTGTTGGAATTGATATTTTTGAGAAAACCTGGTATGAGTGCTATGAAAAATCAGAACGCTTTACGTGACTATGCAGACATTATGTCAGCTACGAGTCTTCACAGAAAAGAGAACAATCCTAAAGAAGACGTTCTACGAAACACCTCTACCAAATATCAACATGTAATAAAACCAATTTTAGAAAAACAAGAAGGTGCTAGAGCGCGCTCTTCCTCAGTAACTTTAGGTCACGGTATGCCATACATGCTACATACTAAGAAACAGAAAGAGTATGTGTACTGGGATGATGTGAACGAACTGGTTGACAGACTTCGTCTTCTCGTGGCTTCCCAAGTTGCAGGTAATAATGCTCATAACAATGAGATACAGTCAATCTTGGAGGAGCTGAAGGAGGCTCGCATCATATAAAGAGTTAACACACGCCAACCATCAGTTTCATCATGTCTATCGACAAGTTTGGTCGTACTGCTGCAAACTTCAACAACACCAGCAACAGCTCTATACATAACCGCGTGGTTCAACGAGAGATTTTCCCAAGAACTGCAAGTGGTGATTTCGACGTACAAAACCATAGATTGTGTCACCGGCAACAACAAACACGTAACGATGAACCATCTGATGCTAAGAAACAAATTATAAACGAGTTGTACAAGCCTGCTAGAATCAAGTTTAAACGTAGACAGACCATAATTAGAGGTTTGAATGACTTGTGGCAAATTGATTTGGCCGAGTTTACAGACTATCATCGTGAAAACTCCGGTTACAAGTACATTCTGGTGGTGATCAATTGTTTTTCAAAGTATGTGTGGACGCGTCCGCTTAAATCTAAAAACGCAGAAGAGGTGACTAAAGCCATGGCCGATATTTTAGCTAACAGCACAGCACCATCCCACATTCAGTCTGATCTTGGCAAGGAGTTCTACAACGCTAAATTTAAGGCCCTAATGACCAAATACGGCATCAATCATTACAGTACCTATAGTGTGAAGAAGGCGGCAATGGTGGAACGAGTCATACGTACGTTGAAAGAGAAGTTATATAAAAACTTTCACTTGTCTGGTTCTTACAAGTGGCTACATATCCTACCCAATGTCACAGCTACATATAACGCAACCATTCATCGTACCACAGGTGTCAAACCTCTGGATGTCACTAGGAAAAACGAGGCAGCTATTCATAAGCAGATCTATTCCAACACCCTACCGGTGTTTGTACAAACTAAATTTAAAGTGGGCGATGTTGTACGTATAAGCAAGGCAAAAACAATATTTGAAAAAGTTATACACCACGTTGGTCCACAGAGTTGTTTAAGGTGGCCACGGTACAACCCACTATCCCAGTGACGTATTTACTAGAAGACATGCAAGGCAAACCAATCAGCGGAGGGTTTTATGAGCAAGAACTACAAAATACTTTATCTTCTGACCTGTATTTAATCGAACGAGTGTTGAGAAAAAAAGGCCCCAAGTCTTACGTGAAATGGCTTGGTTTTGATCGGACCCATAATTCCTGGGTCAACACCAAAGACATTAAATAACTTGTATTATGTTATGAATAAAGGAAACATGTTAAAAGTATTGTTTTATTTCAAATCCTCCTTTATGCATTCACGCCAACAGAATGGTTGTCAGAAAATACAGCTAATAAAACACACAGAGATTTTTACACATATATTTTTATTATCAACTAGTGTTATAGTTAAATCTGTTACACGTTAGCATATCTTTCAGTACAAGTTGATATTTAGTAATAAATTCACACACTATACACAGATTCTCAGAGTATTTTAACCGGGCAATGAAGAAGGCACAAGGTATGACTGCCCTGTCTCTGAACTTGGACAGTTCCGATCTGATGTCAGCCATAAACATGTTTAGGTCGAGGAAACTCCTAAAACGTAATTCCAACAATAAGTCTTTGACCACAGAGCCAACATCTTCTAGTATTTTCAATGATTCCAAGCTTAGGTTGAAATTAGTGACATATTCATCACTACACAGCCTAAACTTAAAAAACACTGATTTTCGTTGTGTTTGAACCAAGTATTTAGTTAGTGTATAAGAATCGCCGCTTTTGTCTGTACCCTGTGATTGGTTTTCCAGGTTGTAAATTATGGTAGGTAACACGTTTAAAAATTCATCAAAGGTCCACATATCGAAAAACACAGGTATATTACAGTTTTTCTGTGAAACCTTAACCAGAGGCAAAAAGTTTAGCAGGGGGTCAGCACCGATCGTGAGTATTTTCTCACCGTTTGGTAACAGCGAAAACGTTGTCTGACCAACGAGCTCACAGTCTTGTGCTTTTAGTTTTTTCTCCATACTTTTCTGATTGATCTCTACCAACTTCTCATTGAATATCTCATCGTGTGTAGGCTGATATTCGGCTGTTTGTATGTTTGTAGGATCTGCAGCATTCATACTAATATCAGAGAGATTATTCGGTTCACTTGTGTCTGTTGTTGTTGGATAGCTTGTGTACAGTTCACCTATGATATTATCCCACGTCTTAGGTTCTTCTTTTGTTATAATACTTTCAACTGCGTTAGCCAGCAAGACATCTTGTAACACTTTAAGCTTTTTACCACCACCAACACCTCTACCAGTATTTTCTGTGTTGAGAGATTTTCGTTTTCGCGTATTCTGCACCATATTAGTTTTTAGCTACACCTTGTTCAACGTACACCACTAAACTAGCTTCTAGACAAGCTCAAACACAACTGATGGAAGGATGCCACCCAACCGAAATAACACCTAGATAACAACTGTACAGACAAGCTCAAACAGGTTTATGGATGATGTCATCCATCCTGTTATGGCAACAGTTGTATTCTAGACAGGTTCAAACACGAATAATGGGATGATGTCATTCTACAGGATATGAGTCATAACCGTGTTGTTAGTTCTCTGTTTTATTGTGTTATGTATTCTGCTATGGACACGTGTACAGAGTGACATACTTTTTACTCGTTTACAGGCCTAGGATCGACGTCAGGTCTCTTTAGGCATATTTGTTTGTGTCTATAAATGGATGTTCTCAACATTTGTTTATTACAGTGTGAACATGTAACCTTCCTCCTGTCGTAAGTGTATTGCCATTTTACGAAATTTTCATAACTTTCCCATGAGTGTGCGTTGTACGGTAGCCATTTTCCAAAGTTTTGACCATTTTTGATGAAACATTTGTCACAACAGCTTCTCTCTGTTGGTGGACACCGTTTTAAACAAACGGCACAGCAACGGAGACCCTCATCATTCAGTTCTTGCTTGTCATCCTGTGTTAGTGGTTGTGGTGTTGTTGGTCTCGCGGTGGTGTGTTCTTCTTCTTCACTCTCTTGTAGATTGATTTGATTAAACTGCTGCTGCTGCTGCTGCTGCGTCGACAAACCAGAGCCTTGTGAAGTGGCTGCTTGCTGGTGTTCTGATGATCCTAGACTGGTAGCTGTTATAGTAAATGCATCACCTTCGACGGCCCCCTTATTGCTCTGATACATCTTGTACAGCTCCGACCACACTTCTTCGAACGTCAACAGCGACAGCTTCCTAAACGGCACATGATAGTCTCTATCCAAGCCGGAGAATGTAAAGCCTACTTTGGTGTCGGTGTTCAAGTCTCTAATAACTCGGTTATAAATTTCCTGTATACCGTTCTTAAGCCATTGTTCAGGATCATTGATGTCACTGCTATTGAGTGGATTCAACTTGAAACGCACCGTGTTCTGTATAATATTAAAACGACTGTTTCTTGTTGTCGACTCTCCAACAATTGAGAACGCCATAGTATGGAACTAGATGTTTCTTTTGCGGAAGCAAACACAAGACTGGCTTGTGTACGACCGTTGTACCTCTATAACTCTCTAGTCATAGAGTGCGTGTTAACAACCAACAACGACGTATATATGTTTTGTTTGGTTCAAGTGGATGTCATTAAGCAACGGTGTTATTTCTATAACGACCCATTCAAGACCTCAACAGACGTTAGTGTGTGTTAAGCTGTGAAACAAGGATGACGTCTCTTGCTGTATGTAAGTATACTCTTATATTATTTACCAATATGTTTGCATTCAAACAACACATATCAAACAACCCTTGTATATCAAAGTTAGTTTGTTGTTAAATTGAGTTTTGTTACTTGTGTTTTTGATCGCTCCCACGCCCCCACAATATTATTTGGATTCACTGTAATATAAAACACTCACATAAACTGACACCTACGTAAAAACTCATATCAGTTTTATTACAGCTCCGGAAACAGGTAAATTTGCATATATGTAAATACGTTTTGTTATTGATTTAATAGTTTACTTAAACGTTTTGTTTTTAGATTGTTATACATATGTATTGGAACGTGTTTAAATCTATTTTACTATAGATATATTTACCAATGTTTTTAAAATTAAAGTTGTTCTTATGTTAAAATTGGAATGTAATAGAGATAACGCCCACACACACCCCAGACTGATAAACACGTTTAAATTATCATATGTAAACAACAGCTGGTTTTGTTATATATATATATATATATATATATATATATATATATATATATATATATATATATATATATATATATATATATATATATATATATATATATATATATATATATATATATATATATACATCCTCGAACAAACTTTATCTTGTGAGCCTGTGTGGCATAACTGGTATAGCTGTGATACGTGTGTGAGAAATCTATGTATGGTCGATTTGAGGTTTGTGGGTTCAAAACTAATTTCAGGCGAATGCTTTTCTTTCAAAATCATATTTCAAATTACCTATATATCTCTATCATATATGTATGTATGGCTATACCGAATGATTGTGTTCATAGTTTAGCTCGCCTTATAAGGGAATATTCTCCCACTCTACCAATTTACAATAGAATATTCCCTTCTGAGGCAAGCTAGACTCTGGACATAAAAGACGCTAATTTTCGATAAAATTCAAATTTCCCGCCAAAAACGAAATACCCTAGCAACCTCAATACAAAACAGCTACCAACACAATAAACAACAGAGGAGTGAGCTTATATGACAGCTGTGTGTACAAACATAACCTTAACAAACAAACATTCAGATAGCCGGTTGATGACATAACAAATACAAACATAACCTTAATAAACAATCATATTGCGGGGAATCAGCATGTGTGCGAACATAACCTCAACAAACAATCGGATGGCGGGGTAATCAGCATGCTTATATGTCATACGACACATACATAACCTTAACAAACAATCAGACAGCTGGTATTCGACAAACACATGGCGACCTAACCAGGGGTTGTAGCCATCTAGGGAACATTTGACGTCAGCAGCAGACAGATGTGACATAAGACAGTTGATATCAAACACACATAGAGACCTAACCCGGGTTGTGGCTATCTATAGAACATTTGACGTCATCAGGTTAGATGTGACATAAGACAGTTGACACACACACATAGAGTCCTAACCCTTGGCTGTGGCTGTCTATGGAACAACATGACAGGTTGCCATCTTGGAACGTTTGACGTCATCAGGTCAGATGTGACATATGACACATGACATTGACAGGCCAGCTGTCAACGGTGACAGCTGACATTGACAGGTGACATTGACAGCTGTCATCTGTCACAGGTCAGATGACATTGACAGCTGTCAAACGTGACAGGTCAGCTGTCAACGCCATGCGCATGACGTCATCGCGCATGCGCAAAAAAAAGTGGAGGGGATGAGCCCAGGTGGCCCACTATCTACTCATCTCCATTAAGAAAATAAGAGTTATTGAGGGAAAAAAAAGGAAAAATAATGGCATTTGTCCGCCGTATAGTGGAGGAAACCATGGGAAGCAACCTAAAATAAATGAATTAATGAACGATAACATTCGGGAACATATTAAGAGTCTTCCCGCGTATACCAGTCAATATTCCCGTGAAAAAAAAAACAGCAAAAAATATTTAAGTCCCGACTTGTCTATTTATCAAATGTACAGACTCTACTGCACTCAATGTGAAAGTTCTAATTTATGTCCAGTTAAGGATTTCAATATTGTAAAGTGTTCAATGAAGCATTCAATTTATCTTTTCACCCTCCAGCCAATGATACCTGTGCAAGATGTGATCGTTTAAACTTAACTCTTAAAACGATAAATTCCTCTCCTAATCAGATAACAGAAGAACAGAAGGAAAATAAAGAAAAGATAGAAACATATTTAAAACATCATTTAGATTTATCTGAAGAATCATACAAAAGTAAAAATGAAGACAAAAAGAAAAGCAAGAAAGATCATAGTCATGTTACAACATCCTTTGATTTGGAAAAATGTCTATCGACACCATACTTACGAAATGGCGTATCATTCTACAAACGCCAACTATGGGTGTTTAACCTAACAGCTTTGAAAACAGATACGGCTGGCAATCAGGCAACTTGTCTTTTGTGGAATGAAACAATAGGGGGCCGTAGTGGACAAGAGATTGCTTCCTACATAAGAAAATTGATACTTTCATTAGATACTAAAAATGTTAAAACGTTAAATTTTTACAGCGATTCTTGTTCAGGCCAGAATAGAAACATATACTTTGCTGTAATGTTTTGTTGTATTTTAAAGGAACTTCCGGCAACCTGTTCCATAACAGAGATACACCATAAGTTCCTGCAACCAGGGCACACGCAAATGGAAGCGGACACAATTTACGCTGCAATTGAACGTGCCAAGTGAAAAACAGCAATGGATATTGAAGTTCCCCATGACTGGATCAATTTGATAAAAACATCTGTATATAGAAAGAAGCCTATGAACGTCATTGAAATGTGTCTAAATGACTTCATCAATTTTGAAATTTTTCTTCCTCTTATCTGGTGCATAGAAAAAAGGACAATACGAAAATTTAGGCCCATGGGTGCGTAAAAAAATGGCTGAAGTTTCAAAAAAATCAGCCACTTCAATTATTTTATAAAACAGACTTTCACGAAGGGGATTTCAAAAAAGTTGATTTAAGGCGAGGATCGTTAAGAGATCGAGAAAACCACAGTGATTTTAAATTTGTACCACTTCATAACCAACCAATAACTTAATCGAAAATTTACCCTATATCAGTGATTACAAAACCTTAAATGTTTATCTAATCTTAATCCCGAGGATTTTCCTGCCTTAGAAGATTAACTTTAATTTTAATTTTTGTTGTTATTTTCATGTTTGAATAAATTTGTATTTGCAAAATTTAAGGAGAAATTATTAAAATCTTCCTGTTACCCATTGTCCACCTTAAAAAAAAGGAGCAAGGGATGCTATCTCCCGTAACCGAATTCATTAAAACGGCCAATCTCCATCTAAACCATGAAATATCAAAAACATCTTACTAATAATATATTTTAAATAGAAATTACATTATTTTGAAATGTTTTCCCGAGTTTCATTAAAATAAATACATATTTACACATTTAAAATGGAATTATTACTTGCTACTAAATGTTACACACCAATATCTCAAAACAATCAAAATGGATGTTGGCCCTTTTAATACTCGTCCAGATATATATATATATATATATATATATATATATATATATATATATATATATATATGTATATATATATATATATATATATATATATATATATATATATATATATATATATATATATATATATATATATATATATATATATATATATATACGTCAGTTCCTTGTCAATAATCCTATAATCAGACGCTGCATATGATTTAACAATAGCAGACGGCAGTTTTCTAAAAAATGTTATTTGAAAAATAGAGAAGGTAACAGAATACAAGTATGTCAAAAAATGCATTTAAATACCTTTAACATCTCCATTAAGAAAATTAGCGTTATTGGATTACACAATTAAACCGTTTTATGTAATCAGCCTAACTTTTAATGAAATATTTTTGATACTTTTAAACTGTGCACGGTTATTGTGTGCTAGGTCTTCGATTAATCTAGTTAGTAATTTGATGATTGGAGTAATATGTGCTTCATTTAACGGATGGAAAACCCGCCAAGTTTAAGAAGGAGCAGAGTTGCACAGTTGTTAATTTTCCCAATTGGAAATCAATTACAGGCTCAAGTTTCTTCAATCCTACCTCAGTTGCTGCGTGGTGGAAACTCACTCGGTTTTACTGAACAGTTTTACTAGTGTAAGCGTGTGTCATAACTATTTGGTACTTATTAGTGAAATCAATCTATTTTTTATGTTAAGAAAATGACGGACATTTTAAGTGTACTCGTTATCTGATAAGATAATTAAAAATTTGCACAGTTTAAGTAAGTTGTTATAAAATAAGAACGATTTCTGCAAATGGATAAAATAACAAGTTTTTTTATGATTTGGAAATATATTAGACAGAGCACCGATATGAAAAGTATTTCCAAATTAGAGTCCAATTTAGCCTTGTAAAAATTTTATAAAGATAACCTCAAAAGTAAGTCAAAAGAATGTAAGACCATTCAAGCAAATCTGATTTCACAAGATATAAAATCATGTTTTCACAATAGACTTAAGACAGGAACTATAATTAATTCGAAAATTTTATACCCAATAGAATTTTTTGATAAAGTATTTAGAAGTTTCTCTAAAAAAATTAAGCAAAATGTGAACAAGTCCTTGTTGAAAGTAAACGACAAAAAAGTTTGAGCTTTTATTGATGGGTATTACTTAGAAAATACTAACATAATAATTTATTTGTGAATATTTTGTTCTGCTGCAAGTTTATAACTTGTTTAATTACTAATATTGCAAAGTGAAGTTTATAAAATGGTCAGCCCTTTTTATTGAGAAGAAATTGAATGTTGTTTCAAAACTACCATGTTTAGTCGACTGGGGCGGAAGTTTCCTGTCTATTTTAGTAAGCACAATGTCTAGTTTACATTAATCACATACACAGTATGTTTATTTTTGCAGCTGATTATTATGAAGATTGACAAAAGCACACATTTCTAAATTCAACGTCAGAAAATACTAAATTAAATAATTTGATATATACAACAAAAACCAGGAGTGATGCTAGCATTCACGACCCGTCACCACTTAGGTTTAGTAAGATTTAGAATTAATTAATAATAATGAAACATTTTTTAATGTTGCTCCAAAACCGGAAAATTATTAATTTGTTCTGGATTTAACAATAAAGTGAAATAGTACAATAGATCACCGAAGCTCCGTCTGCATAAAGCTAAAAACCCACCGAGCTTTTTGTCCCGCTCGACGGCTTAGCTTCAAAAGCTTAGAACGCTCTGAAAGCTCAGTGATTCACTGAAAGCTCCGCAACTCGTTCAGAAACAGTCGAGCTTTTAAGATACGAAGCGGCAGCCAGAAGCTACAACACAATAACCGGAGGTTTGGGAAGCAGGATAGAAAAATTTCCATCTTGACGGAGACTTCAACGGTAGGTCAGGCGACGAACCTTAACATCTTCCGCCGTATCTTCTGAACGGGTTGACCGATCCGTCTGAGATTTTCGGAGCACACTTGGGTGCCCTCGGGGCAGCCGCTGGTTGGGACTGGTGCCCTGGTTGGGGCTATCGAGGGTCCTGATAGAACAACTCCTAGACAATGGAGCCCCTTGCGAGGCTGGTCATGACTCGCAGGGCATCCGCTGAAGTTGCCTCCGCAAACGCGGCTGCCGGCGGATGTCCAACCACAAGGACCCCCCCGTCAGCGATGATTAAACAGAATATAACTATTGGTGGTGGTATCAAAGCCAACCCGGTGCCGCTGCCTAGGCGCCGCGAACCCAGCGGAGACAGTAAGGAAGCGATCTCGCCGCAGGCCAGGGACGGTGGCGCCAGGAAACATGCAGCGCCGCCGCTCAAGCAGACGAGGCGGGCCACGGCGAGTAGAGCGGGAACTCCGCCGCAGTTGAGAGGGACCAACGAAGTAAAAGCCGCCAAGAGCGGTGAATTACACAAGGACGGGGGTAAAACAATGGAACAAGCAAAGGCTGCCAAGCTAAGTACTGGCATGTCTCCCGCGACTACTTTACTGAGGTGCGACGCATGTCTTAGAACGTATCAAACGAAATCCGGTCTTAGCAAGCACGTCAGTTCAGGATGCCTGTCCGCCAGGCGGACGGTCTGCAAGTTCTGTGGGCTGGTGTGCGACTCGTTCTCCGGGGTGCGCCAGCATGAGCGCCGCAAGCACGCCCTTGAATACCACAAAGACTTAGAAGAACAGCTACCATCGTCAGAGTCCTCCCTCCTCACAAAGATTGCCGAGATAGAGGCCCGTAGCCTGAAAGGCATAAGCTATTCGGAAGTCTGCACGGCGACGGGTTTCACCAAACACCAAGTCCGGCACAGGAGGGAGAAGCCAATATACAAGAAATACCTAAAGATGGCTAAGGGATCTAGTAAAAATACAGTGCTTGCGGCGCTGGGACGAACTGGAGCAACCGGATCTGGTCCCGATGGTGACCCAACGCCACCCAAAACCTCAAGAAATGGGAATGGTGGAAAGGAGCCGTGCGCCGGACCGGAGACGCGGCGTGGCTATGCGATGAGACGTGCTGGTGCAATGGCGGCGGCTGGAGTGCGGGGACTGTTGGTGACGATAGGAGAGGACGAAGAACCCGATGAGGCCTGTGATGCGGCGATTGAATCAGATGGGATGGATCATGCTGAGGCTGCTGAGGCTACTGAGGCTGATGAGGCGGCTGAGGCGAGTGAAGGGACAGAGGTGGGTGTGGTGACTGAAGAAATAGTGCTGGAGGAGAATGCTGGGGAGAATGTAGAGAGTGTGGAAGAGGATATGGAAGAGAGAGTGAGAGAGAGAGAGTGCGAAAGAGAATGCGGAGGAGAGTAAGGAAGAGAGCGGAGAAGACAATGAGGAAGATAATGTGGAAGAGAATGTGGGGATCCCGGCCGGCGTCCGTGAATCTGTGCCCGGAACAGAGGCGACCAATGACTCCGATTGGGAGTGCTTCACCCCGGCAAGTCAAATGCTGACTGTAGCAACTATACACCATCCCTGCGACGCGTCGGGGGAGCTGAGGGCGGAAGGAGATCGAATAAAGATCTTGGATGCACACGCGATCCCCCCGCACGAGGCTGCGCCACCTCGGCTAGCGCCTGGTGCGCACGCCGGCGACTTGGGTTTGACCCCCCAGATATATGTCGGCAGCATCTAGGAGACTAAGCATAAGCAACACGTCCCTGAAGCACATAACGGGGGCGGGGTGCATCGAGGGAACTCCGGATGCCAACCCGGACGCCACCTTGGATGGCGAGTTCCTGCAGGTATTGTACGGCTGCAGGAACGCTATATTACGGAGAACAGATGGTGTGGCGGCTGGGGCCAGAAGGTTTTCCGACATGGCAATAACGGGTGCTGCTGAGGAACCCCTGAAATCTACAGAAGAATGGCTGCAGCTGCAGCGTGGCCCCCAACGTTCCGGTGGAGGCGGAGCGAGAGGCGCGAAATGCGGCGGGAGGGGACACAGAAACTACGGCCAGATGAATACTGGGAGCGGGTCGAGAAGCGCGACTTAACTTCACGGTTAAGACGTTTGAATTTTTAAAACAATTTATTTAATACTTTGAACAATCAATACTTAATTACTTAGTTACAAAAAAATGAATAATATAATATACTAAAAATAAGACGATCAACCTACATGTGATCTAAAGTCTCTGCACTCGGTGTGCTAATGACTAACTCGGAACAAGAATGAACGGTTCTACCTCTGTGATTAGCCTCTTTATAGTCTTCCCTCCAGGCGTGGCACTATTGTCTCTGGATCACAAGGAATCTGCTGATGTTGATTCTCACAGTGATATTCCGTTCTACTTGCACTTTGAACCTGCAAGTTCTTGGCTCCGTTAAGACGGCGGCTGACTCAGCGGTTCTTACCGTGGGAAGGCGACATTGTATTATAATGGGCCATTGTTTGGGCTCCATTTATCTCCTCCCCCTTTTAAAGACGAAGCTATGGTTCGTTCCGGATTTTCAACGGAAATCCGGACTCGGTGGTTCCTGTTTTTGTTTCTTTATCTTCTTTGCGGGTTCTTCGTTTCTTCAACCCCATTCGGACGGCTATCGTTGTGATGGTTATTAAGACAGCTATGTACAGTAATATTGTCCATATACTCAGGTGATGGATTGGTATTGTTATAGGTCCTGGTATATTTTGTTTAATTTTTTGAAGTTGGTGTTGGATTTGATTGATGTTGTGTAGCTGTACGTTTTCTAATGATATTTCGGGTACTGGTCCTGGATTTGGTTGATCTTCTTGAATGGGGGTTTCTAGTGTAGGCAGGTTGAATAGTTGTGTTTCTGCTGTTGCTGGGCCGGTCTTGTAAATTTTGTTGCCTATGGTTAATTGGCAATTTGGTTGCAGGTTGATTAATTTTGTACCCTTGATGATGTTGGTCCACTCCTGTTCCTTGCAAATTATTCTGGCGTTAGTTTCTTCGGGTGCTATAACTATATACTGACTGGTTCCATATCTCGAAACTGTGGTTCTATTAATTTTGACTAATTCTTGATTACAATTCTTAATAGGTTTTTGAAATTTTATTAGCTTTATTTCACATGGGTTTTGATCATTCATGGTTGTTGGATTGTCGTCTTTGCAAAAATATATTTGGTTCTTTAAACTTTAACATTCTTCATTACGATAGGCATATTGTTTACTGCTTAGGATAAGGTATTTGGTTCTAGGAATTATCATGGTAAAAAGGTGTGTTTTTCTAGGGACAGGTAATGTATATAATTGATAATAATCATATTCTGATTCATCTACCAGAGGTATTTCTATTTGAAATATAATTTTGAAATTGTTTTGGACGGCTTTTATTTTAAAGACTTTTTCGTATAGATTTAGATCAGTGGTTGTTATTACTTTAGCATTAGTTGCATAATTTTGGATTTTATTGATTTATTTTATTATAAATGTTGGTTTTAGTATGGATGTGTGAAAGATTCCTAATTTTGCAAAAGTGATGGCATTTTCTGTTGTTAGTGCTATTTCTTGAATATTGTTTAATAATTGTCCTAGCTGCATGAGTAACTCTAGGATCTTAATGCGATGATAGTGAGTTAATTGTTCACTTCGCAGGCTTTCTACTGTATTACCTAATTCATTTATCCTATTTACTATCGTGCCTTGGTTATGACTCAATCCTACTATCGTGTTATTAAATTCGAGAATTGCCTCGAGCATGATTGAATTTTGAGACCTAAAAAGTTCATGAATTTTATTTTGATCTGTCGTTAAGACTTCTAATGCTTGTTGAATGCGTTCCCCATCTTGTGAATCGAGATTCCCCGTGATTGACTTAATATAGAACCTAGTCCGTTTATTAGGCCACGTTTTCGTCTATTAATAATATTGTTATTCGGAAAAATCCTATAAAATATATCGTCTACATTATCTATGGTGAAATTCAATGTCAATATGAAATTATGATATTCAGAATGGTAATCTTTTGTCATGAAGGTAACTGTAGTTGCGTAGTGTATTTTTATTTGGTTGTAGTCTCTATGTAATTGTGTCAAGTCATGTATGTGTATCAGATTCCAGTTGCTAGTCTCAGAGTATGCTGTGCCTAATTTCTTTGGTAACATGCCTGGGTTGTCTGTCAAGTCTTGTATTTGGGCTGTTATTCCCGTGGCAAGGAACCATAATACGATGGTTGCTGCTTCCATTTGGCTCTGCTTGGCCATTATTTCTGCTTTAACTTGGCTCTGCTTGGCTCGAATTGGTTATTAGGCGTCGATACGCTTAAAAATCGATATGCTTTCGGTTTTCTAACCAATACTAACGACTGCGCCACTTAACTTCACGGTTAAGACGTTTGAATTTTTAAAACAATTTATTTAATACTTGGAACAATCAATACTTAATTACTTAGTTACAAAAAAATGAATAATATAATATACTAAAAATAAGACGATCAACCTACATGTGATCTAAAGTCTCTGCACTCGGTGTGCTAATGACTAACTCGGAACAAGAATGAACGGTTCTACCTCTGTGATTAGCCTCTTTATAGTCTTCCCTCCAGGCGTGGCACTATTGTCTCTGGATCACAAGGAATCTGCTGATGTTGATTCTCACAGTGATATTCCGTTCTACTTGCACTTTGAACCTGCAAGTTCTTGGCTCCGTTAAGACGGCGGCTGACTCAGCGGTTCTTACCGTGGGAAGGCGACATTGTATTATAATGGGCCATTGTTTGGGCTCCATTTATCTCGCGAGATATAAGAAGGTGCAAGACCTGTACAGCAAGGCGCGCAAACTGCTGGCTGAGAGAATTATCAATGGCCTCGAGCCCCCGTCGAGGAGGTGACCCTGGTTTACGGCGGCCTCCTGGAGACCGAATCCCCGCTGGATGACGAGCCATGCAGGGCGAAGGCTGTGCCCGTGGACCTGGCCGGCCCGGCCCCATCACGGTAAACGAGATCAAGGAGGCAGTCAAAGGCTGCAAAACTCAGCCCCCGGGGTGAACCAGGTATCTGTTAGCACGGTAAAGAACACAGATAGAAACATCCTTGCAATACTGTTAAACGCCGTGTTCCTATAAACGCCCACCCAGAACATTGGAGGGATGGGAGATCCGATTATTCATAAAGACGGAGATCGTACCGACGTCAACAACTGGAGGGTCCTCACCATCGGCTCTACCTATCAAAGATTGTTTCATCGAGTACTAGCCAGAAGCTGTCTGGGGCCGTGAAGTTGAATGCCAATCAAAGGAGGTTCACCAACGTAGATGGCAACATGGCCAACACTCTAATATTGGACAATTACATCAGATCCAGGACTCTCCAAGTTAAGGCGCACAACGTTGTAACGCTAACCTGTCACGATTGATTATATAGCACGTCAATGTAGTCTTTCATGAATTTAATTTTTTTTCATACATAAAGAAATTAACGTTTTATTGGGTCCATTATATACCAATATCGTTTATTTATATAGCTCAACAAATACATATGTCAGTTCCTTTTCAAAAATCGTTTAAATCAGATGCTGCATATGATTTAAGAATAGTATCAGATTACACGATAAAAACCGTTTCATGTAATCACCACAACTTTTAATTAAATATTTGCGATACCTGTAAACTATGCATGTTTATTGTGTGCTAGGTCTTCAGCTAATCTAATTGGTAATTTGAGGATTCGAGTAATAGGTGCTTCATTTAACGGCCCGTTGTCAGCAGTGTTTCAAGTCAATGGGAAACCTGCCATATTTAGAACTTGTCAATTTTTCCAATTGCAAATCAATTGCCGGCTAAAGTTTCTTCAAGCCTAACTGAGTTGCTGTATGGTGGAAACTCATTAGGTTCTACTGGACAGTTTAGTAGTGTAAGTGTGTCATAACTATTTGGTGAACTTTTCAGTAAAATAAATATATTGTTTAAGTTTTGATTGTGTTTCCAAAACCGGAAAATTATTGAATTGTTCTAGCTTTAATGATAAAGCGAAATAATAAAATAAATCAGCTTACGATTGACTATATGTCACGTCAATGTAAAGTATTTTATGAATGTGCCAAATTTTTTAAAGTACCAACTTTTTTCATAGATCACAAAGAAATTAACGGTTCATTGGATATAGTATATACTAATATCGTTTATTTATATAGCTCAACGATATATATGTCAGTTCCTTATAAAGAATCGTATACCTCAGATGCTGCATATTTAAGATTAGTATTAGATTACACAATTAAATCGTTTTGTGTAATCAGCCTAACTTTTAATGAAATATTTTTGATACTTGTAAACTATGCACGCTTATTGTGTGCTAGGTCTTCAATTAATCTAATTGGTAATTTGAGGATTGGAGTAATATATGCTTCATTTAAGTGATGGTAAACCTGTCATGTTTAAGAAAGAGCAGAGTTGCTTAGTTGTTAATTTTTTCAATTGCGAATCAATTACAGGCTCAAGTTTCTTCAATCCTACCTCAGTTGCAGCGTGGTGGAAACTCATTCGGTTTTGTTGCACCGTTTTAGTAGTGTAAGTGTGTGTCATAACTATTCGGTACTTATTAGTTAAATCAATTATTTTTTAATTTAAGAAAATGACGGACATTTTAAGTGTACTCGTTATCTGATAAGATCATTAAAAATTTGCATAGTTTAAGTAAGTTGTTATAAAATAAGAACGATTTCTGCAAATGGATAAAATAACAAGTCTTTTTTTATAATCTGGAAATATATTAGACAGAGCACCGATACGAAAAGTATTTCCAAATTAGAGTCCAATTTAGCATTGTTAAAATTGTATAAAGATAACTTCAAAAGTAAGTCAAAAGAATGGCAAGATATAAATCATGTTTTCACAATAGACTTAAGACGGGAACTATAATTAATTCGAAAATTTTAAACAATAGAATTTTTTGATAAAGCATTTAGAAGTTTCTTTAAAAAATTTAAGCAAAATTTGAACAAGTCGTTGAAAGTAAACGACAAAAAAGTTGGAGCTTTTATTGATGGGTATTACTTAGAAAATACTAACATAATTATTTATTTGTCAATATTTTGTTTTGCTGTACGTTTATAACTTGTTTAATTACTAATATTGCAAAGTGAAGTTTATAAAATGGTCAGCCCTTTTTATTTAGAAGCGGTTGAATGTTGTTTCAAAACCACCATGTTTAGTCGACTGGGGCAGAAGTTTCCTGTCTATTTCAGTAAGTACAATGTCTAGTTTACATTATTCACATACACATTATGTTTATTTTTGCAGCTGATTATTATGAAGATTGACAAAAGCACACATTTCTAAATTCAACGTCAGAAAATACTAAATTAAATATTTTGATCTTTACAACAAAAACCAGGAGTGGAGCTGGCATTCACGACCCGTCACCACTTAGGTTTAGTAAGATTTAGAATTAATTAATAATAATGAAACATTTTTTATTGTTTTTCCAAAACCGGAAAATTATTTATTTGTTCTGGATTTAATGATCCAGTGAAATAGTACAATAGATCACCTTACGACTGATTATATAGCACGTCAATGTAGTCTTTCATGAATTTGAATTTTTTTTAATATATCACAAAGAAATTATCTTTTCATTGGGTACATTATATACCAATATCATTTATTTATATAGCTCAAATACATATGTCAGTTCCTTTTCAAAAATCGTTTAAATCAGATGGTGCATATGATTTAAGAATAGTATCAGATTACACGATAAAAACTGTTTCATGTAATCACCACAACTTTTAATTAAATATTTGCGATACCTGTAAACTATGCATGTTTATTGTGTGCTAGGTCTTCAATTAATCTAATTGGTAATTTGAGAATTGGAGTAATATATGCTTCATTTAACGACCCGTTGTCAGCAGTCTTTCAAGTGAATGAGAAACCTGCCATATTTAAAACTTGTCAATTTTTCCAATTGCAAATCAATTGCCGGCTAAAGTTTCCACAATCCTAACTGAGTTGCTGTATGGTGGAAACTCATTAGGTTCTACTGGACAGTTTAGTAGTGTAGTCATAACTATTTGGTTAACTTATCAGTAAAATAAATTTATTGTCTAAGTTTTTATTGTGTTTCCAAAACCGGAAAATTATTCAATTGTTCTAGCTTTAATGATAAAGCGAAATAATAAAATAAATAAGCTTACGATTAACTATATGGCACGTCAATGTACAGTATTTTATGAATGCGCCAAATTTTTTAAAGGACCAACTTTTTTCATAGATCACAAAGAAATTAACGGTTCATTGGATATAGTATATACTAATATCGTTTATTTATATAGCTCAACGATATATATGTCAGTTCCTTGTAAAGAATAGTATACCTCAGATGCTGCATATTTAACATTAGTATTAGATTACACAAGTAAATCGTTTTATGTAATCAGCCTAACTTTTAATGAAATATTTTTGGTACTTGTAAACTATGCACGCTGATTGTGTGCTAGGTCTTCGATTAATCTAATTGGTAATTTGAGGATTGGAGTAATATATGCTTCATTTAACGGTTGGGAAACCTGCCGTGTTTAACAAGGAGCAGAGTTGCTCAGCTGTTAATTTTCCCAATTGCGAATCAATTACAGGCTCAAGTTTCTTCAATACTACCTCAGTTCGAGCGTGGTGGAAACTCATTCGGTTTTACTGCACAGTTTTAGTAGTGTAAGCGTGTGTCATAACTATTTTGTACCTATTAGTGAAATGAATTATTTTTTAAGTTAATGAAATGACGGACATATTAAGTGTACTTGCTATCTGATAAGATCATTAAAAATTTGCATAGTTTAAGTAAGTTAATATAAAATAAGGACGATTTCTGCAAATGGATAAAATAACAAGTTTTTTTATATTCTGGAAATATAGTAGACAGAGCACCGATATGAAAAGTATTTCCAAATTAGAGTCCAATTGAGTATTGTTAAAATTGTATAAAGATAACTTCAAAAGTAAGTCAAAAGAATGTAAGACCATTCAAGCAAATCTGATTTGGCAAGATATAAATCATGTTTTCACAATAGACTTAAGACGGGAACTATAATTAGTTCGAAAATTTTAAACACAATAGAATTGTTTGATAAAGCATTTAGAAGTTTCTTTAAAAATTTAAGCAAAATTTGAATGTCGTTGTTGAAAGTAAACGACAAAAAAGTCTTTTATTGATGGGTATTACTTAGCAAATACAAACATAATCGTTTATTTGTCAATATTTTGTTTTGCTGTACGTTTATAACTTGTTTAATTACTAATATTGCAAAGTTAAGTTTATAAAAGGCTCAGCCCTTTTTATTTAGAAGGGGTTGAATGTTGTTTCAAAACCACCATGTTAAGTCGACTGGGGCAGAAGTTTCCTGTCTATTTCAGTAAGTACAATGCCTAGTTTACATTAATCACATACACATTGTGTTTATTTTTGCAGCTGATTATTATGAAGATTCGCAAAAGCACACATTTCTAAATTCAATGTCAGAAAATACTAAATTAAATCATTTGATGTATACAACAAAAAGCGGGAGTGCTTCTGGCATTCACGAGCCGTCACCACTTAGGTTTAATAAGATTTAGAATCAATAATAATGAAACATTTTTTATTGTTTTTCCAAAACCGGAAAATTATTAAATTGTTCTGGATTTAATGATAAAGTGAAATAGTACAAGAGATCACCTTGCGATTGATTATATAACACGTCAATGCAGGGTCTTTCATGAATTTGAAAAAATTTTAACCACCAACATTTTTTATAGATCACAAAGAAATTAACGGTTCATTGGGTACATTATATACCAATATCTTTATTTATATAGCTCAACAAATATATATATATATATATATATATATATATATATATATATATATATATATATATATATGTTAGTTTCTTTTTAAAAATCGTTTAAATCAGATGCTGCATATGATTTAACAATAGTATCAGATTACACAATAAAAACCGTTTCATGTAATCACCACAACTTTTAATGAAATATTTGCGATACCTCTAAACTATGTAGATGTGTGTTCTTTGTACCCATATGTATACAAATACAAGGGGTACCCCGTAGGCCATCCAAAAGTTCATATTGTGGATGCCTGTAAACACCTGAACTTCTTTACTACAAGTGGTGTCATTAAATGCAAGATCCTGCCCGCCACCCTGTACTACCGACCTAGATAAATAACAAGCTTATGTTTGTTCTTTGCCGAACATGTGGACCCAGTTTGAATCAAGGTGCATGCAATCACAACGTTGAAGAGAGGGCATTGGTTGGTACCTGGGTGTTGGACGAGGTAAAGAAGGCTCTGGAAAAAGGATATGTTTTGCTTGAAGTTTATGAGGTTTGGGAGTATGAAATAGAGCAGTACAACGTGACCGAGAATACCGGTGGCTTGGTCACTAAGATGATGGATAAATTTATCAAAATGAAGCGACAAGCAAGTGGCTGGCCTTCATTTTGTAAAACCACTAAAGAAAAGAAGGCCTATATTGATGAATTTTTTGAAAAGGAGGGGATTAGGATGGAGTTTGGAGAAATCTTGAAGAATCCAGGGCTAAGAGCTTTAGCTAAACTGATGTTCAATAGTTTTTGGTAATTACCACGTTTCTTTCAAACTCATTTGTAGCCACACACTTTAAGTTTGGAACATGTTACACACAATAAGATTTGAACTTGTAGCCACACACTTTAAGTTTTTGAACATGTTACACACAATAAGATTTGAACTTGTAGCGCCACACATTAAGTTTTTGAACATGTTACACACAATAAAATTTGAACTTGTAGCCACACACTTTAAGTTTTAAACATGTTACACAATAAGATTTGAACCTGTAGTCACACAGCGACACACCCACACACACATCAAGATTTGAACCTGCAGCCAGACAAACATTAGGATTTGAGCTTGTAACGTAGACACTTATGATTGTATGATTACAGGGGCAAGTTTGAACAGAGGGAGAATCAATCAAAAGTTGACATCATTAGACAATCGCATCAACTTGAAGAAATGTTGGCCAATCCGGCCATTGAAGTCACGAATATACATGGGATCAACGAGGATACTCTCATCGCTAGCTACATGTATAAGGATGAGGCCGCCGACGTTATAAACACCGTTAACGTCTATATAGCTGCCTACGTTACAACACATGCTCGTTTAAAACTGTATAGTTATTTAGATAAGCTTGGAGACAGGGTTTTATACTGTTCTGTTCAACATGTATGGTATGGATGTTAACAACGAGCCTATTAATAACGATGTTTGTGATTGTTATTGGGGCCAAATTGATGCAGCTCTACGTCAGAATATTAGTGATATTAAGCAAGAAAGTATAATGCTGCTGGAAACAAGGTATGCCATTACTACAGCTCTAAGTGTTGCAATTGGTATATCAAAAGCGGCCGGATTGATTCCAATAATTAAAATTGTAAATACAAGCCTATATCCATCAAATCAAAATATAACAATCTCATCTGGATCATGGGAATATCTTAGTTCAACAGTGAAAAACACAGCTGAAGAGTAATTTACCAAAGCTAAGAAGATCGAACCTGAACATATTGGAATATGTACCATCAAACCTATTAAAATATTAGACAGTAAAGGTATATCAATCTCAGATGATTCTATTACTTTTTATTTAACCGAAGACGCAGTTCAACAGCTACTAGATCTGGCTGAAATCATCAACGAAAAGCTGAAGTTTCTAACTGATTTGAACTTTGATATTCGACTTAGTGATATCCTCTATTGTGTTGCTGATGTTCTCAAATGTGTTAATAAAAAGGAGCTACCACGTGACGAGGAGGTGATAAAGCTTATAAAAGCCATGTTAAAAGACTATGAATCCTCATTCCGAGTTAGTATGTTAGAGTCCTTATACTTTGCAAAGAAGTAAGTACTTGATCGTTTCAAAGAAATACACACGATATACAATGACTCATCTTAAAACCAGCTTCATCATCCTAACAGCACTATGTCAAAATGTGTATTATATTTACAAACCATCCAATGTGAAAGAAGTAAGAATCTGTGTCGATGACTGCACGAAATGGTCTGGTTTTCCAACAACACATCTATACAATGATGAACGTATCCAACTTTCAATGTACAACATGTCCAAAAGCAAGTCTGAAGTGGTGCATTACAAACTTATGTTTCTGTTTGCTAATGGTACACGTGGTGAGACATCTGATTGGAGAACTCTTGTATTAAATAATTCTTACCTGTTTACCTCAAATTATATTTCCATGTTTATATCAACTGGTTTTCTTATGTGTCTAACTATATTTATGTTAATTTACTTTTGTGCTAAATATAGCGTTGTATTTAAAGATATGTATCGCAAACATGTTTGTTAAGAAATATATATAAATTAAACACATGTGTTTTATTCATTAGTTAATCACTCTTAGTTAAGATGAGATACTGTGAGTCATGCTCGACACAAGTGAAAAAGAATGAATTTTCTGGTCATTTGCGTAGTGAAGCTCACAAATCAAAAGTATGTGAGCCATGGCAAGTTGAACAAGTGCATATGCTAGCTCAAGCTTTTAAAAATAGAGTCGCTACCTATCGTATTAGCATAGATGGTAATGACATAAGAAATGCCTTGGATACTGTGAAACATTCATTGTTTCACCTGATTGAAACTGCTTTAGCTAAACATAATCAAATTAAAATGAAGTTGGAATTGTTTGGCTTGTATGTGCTCCAAAGCCTACATAGAAAAGAAATTAAATAATTCAATACTAAAAATAAAAATGTTACAGTTTCAACTAACTTTGAAAATATATTTAGGGCATTCGTCGATGAGATTTACACAAAAGCTTTGGAGTTTGTAGAAGCTGAAAGTGGATGGATGTTGTAGCGACTAATGTGGTTGGAAATAAACATTAATAAACACAGTTTCAAGCCGTAGAGTGGGGTCAACATCGATCAATTGTCGTACACACACTTTTAAGCTCATTCAAAATTTAGTTTTCTTAGAATTAAGACGTGATTCAGTCTGCTCTTGAGTATCTAAGTGTTTAGTAGTGTGTTTAAAATGGCTACATTAAGTGATGTGTGCTACCAGCAAATTAAAGACAACTTCTGGTATGGTTTATTTCAAGACTTTCAATTAATTATTGATAAGAACACTGGTTATTTTAATGCAACTAAACTATGTAAAAATGGTAAGAAAAAAATGTATCATTGGCTGGAAAATAAGAAAACTAAAGAGTTGATTGCCTATTACAACGGTCAGCTAAAAGAAACATTTAGGAAACCGGAATACCGATGTTTTAAGGTTCATAACTACATACTACAAATACATACTACGGTTGAAAAAATGCAGAGTTAGTAACAAAGGCAAGCTATTTTTAACTTTGGAGGGATTTTTTTTTGTTTGGAAGTAGGGACTTGATTAAAAAAGATGATGTTTTTACGTTTAAATATCCGAGTATATGCTGACATATCGAATAAAAAAGCCTCAACACAGCATGCGTGTTATGGTAGTGAATTTAGAAAGGACCCCCGGACCCCAAAAATTTTTCATAACTTTTGACATAGAAAATCTAAATTTTGGTACGTGTAATATACTTTTCGTAATATACCTGCGTATAAAAACTGAAAGTAACGGCCGGATATGGCTTCTAGGAGGCCTAGTTCTAGCATATTTGAAGAATTTTGTTTAAAATTTGTCATGATCTCCCCATTAGAGAATTTTATAAATTCACTAATACGAATGTTGAAACAAATTCAATGTTTTCGTTACAATATTAAGAAACACCAAGGTGATTTTAAATTATATGAAAATATTTATTAACCTAATTAGGCTGTAACGAAAATTGCATTTCGTTACCGTAACTCCAACAAATATTTCATAATTAAATTCTGCAAATATTTATTTCCCAATAAATTTTGCCGTATACTCATTTATAACCACCTGTATATAAACAAAAAGCTGCATAAAACACGGGCCCATCCAAAGCAAATCAGCATTGGAATGATATCTGTTGATAATTAACACTACAAATTTGCAAATTCACAAATAAGAGGAACAAAGACACCAAAGCTTCTAGAAGGAACAAGAGAGGCATATACTTTCCCATACAAAAGGCGTTTCACCTGGCTGGTCAATTCAGTCTTATTCCGCCGAGTAAATCTCTTGCTACAGTAACGGCCTTAATAATAAGCATATAAATACGCTATAGTCCCAGTTTTTTTTTCCTCCAAGGACAAAAGTAATCTTCACCGTCCCCGAAATCCCCAAATTCATTATACCGCAGCCATACCGACATCAGTAGTCTGGAACTTATGGTGAGAAACTATTTTACTAATAATATTTTGATCTTTATATTCTTGCTATTTTTACTTTGGAATTTCGTCAAGTTCCCCTGTTCTCCCGGCTCGTCTGTTTTCAAAACATAATTATCCGTTTCACGATTTTCTTGTCCAACCATTTTTCTATACAGGTGTTCTCCCCGGACCCTATCAGTCACCCGTGCTAGGCATTCTAAATATTTGCAGAATCCTCGTTTTATTTTAACCAGTGTCTCTTGCTTTCGTACCTTACCCAAGCTCAATTCACAGAAAACTTATATATATATATATATATATATATATATATATATATATATATATATATATATATATATATATATATATATATATATATATATATATATATATATATATATAGTATATATATAGTTACGTTGCCTGGTAGCCGATTGCTGTAGGAACAATACCACGACATCCGTTCCGATATAGTCCACTCAGCATAACATCGATCTCACGCAGTCACAGAGTTCAATTAGAAACTGCATCATAATCAATCCTAGTTTATAAGTATCGGTTAATTTAGATTTAGATTCATTCTTTACTTGTCCACGATTAACAACATTTATAATTCGTTAGTTGTAACTTGTAATTAATCACTTCGTTATTTAATTGTACTTTTTGGTTTTAAATAAATTTAATTTTTATCATAAAACCAAAAGGACCTTATTTAACTGGAGCTGCGAACAGGATCCAGTAACGACGTTTTGGCAACCTAAAAGTAGCAAAATTGTCGATCGTTTTTGAACGTTTGTGCTGGAAGAACCATCCAAGAAGAAAGAGCAAGGGCGCTGGAAGAAAAGCCATAGATGACCAACAAAGCAGTTTCCCTTCTGTAAGTTGATTCATTTCTTTCATTTCCTATGCAATTGTGTCTTTTATGTATTTGCAAATTTCATTTTTCGTAAATACAAATTATTTTTTAGTATTCACAAAGTTTTTCTTTGGCAATACTTATATTTAGGACATCATAAAAATCTTTTATTTTCATAAATGCCCTATAATTGATTATTAATAGTTATTAATAATATCACAAAGTTATCTTCTTTCGTGATACCTATTATAATTAATATTTTGTTAATAGCATTAACAAATTTTCTTTTCATTTACTACATACAAGCCTTATTTTTCAAACGAATAATTATTGATATTATTACAAGGTACTTTTTCATAATACAAGTTATAAAGAGAAACATTCTTATTGTATTTTCGAATTTAGTTTTACGAAAATACAGGAAATAAAGCAGAATTATTTTCATACATTTTAACACATTTTAGCATTAAGTTACAAACACTTTATTTTAAAGAAACTGCCACACGTAATATAATATTACAAGTTTAGCAGTAAAGGAAATTAAATACACAAAGTAAAACCACTATTTGTCACATATGTGTAAACTTACTTTACATTAAGATGTGAATACGGCTTTAGTAACCGTCCTGATCTGTACGAGGTGAGCCATAGAGACGTGGTTCCTCCATGACACACGCCAGATGACAGATGACGATGGTCGCGGTAGCCCGGTCACATGTAAGTAGCTGTACACTTGTCTAAATAAATGTTAATTAATATTGTGAGCTGGTGTATTAATAGTAATAAAAGTTGTTACAAAACAACATCTAAAACACTATTACTGCATTTTACAGATATCTCTATGATATCTCTCACGTAAAAAAATTGCTGATTAATTTAAAAACAGTAATATACAGTGATATACGATTACACTAACAACTTGTACAATTATCTGCTATAATTAAAACGCTTTAGAAAACAATTTTAACAAACATAAAGATTTTATACAGTTATAATATTTTGCACCGCATTAATTAACCTTTTAGTTATAAATTATTGATTACTTTAGAATTAAACATTTATTTTTAAGATTGATTATTATTCTATTAATTACAAATTTTATCCACTTACTACAAAAAAAATTATACCCTTATTACCCTGTAATTAATATTTAAAAAGAAAATCTCCTTTATATCTATTAATACATTACATGAGCTTTCGTGAAAGGTCTCCCATAAGATTTACCCGAATTCCAGAAAGAATCTTGCCAAATTTAACCCCAGATTCACTCATTTTTAATTCATCAGAAGCCCCTAATTTCCAAAACATGTCAGAGGCATCAATCACCCAAATCTGTCAAGCTTCGGCGATGATTCCTGAGTACAATGGTGGACAAAAACAATTAGCATATTTTCTAAACCAACCAATGCCGCACTTATATCGTATGTTACAAAAGACAAGGCGACACACCTGACGACCTACATTGTAACCGACTGATTATTGAATTCATTAAGGCCAAAATCACAGGTGAAGCCCGAGATATACTTATGAAACTAGACATTACTTGGCAAAATATTGAAAATGCCTTTAAGGCCAAATATACAGACCCTAGATCAGAAGACCTTTTAATGACATATTTACGGACTAGTTACATGCGTACAACTCAGACTGCTAATGATTTTTACAACACTATACAAGACAAATTAAAAATGTTAAACGAACACATTTCCCTACAAGCCCTAGACGACGTTATAAAAGCATACAAAAAACAGCAATACGAAACAGCCGCTGTTACTTCTTTCAAAATAGGAATAGCCGGACCATATCACAGTCACTTACGTTTATTAAACATCCCTAATTTAGAAACAGCGTTGCTCGAATGCCATCGCATTGATAACGAGCAGATGCAAGTAAATTTCCTAAAAGTCCTAAAAGACAAGGATGAATCTCATTTCCGTCAAAACGACAAACATCTTCAGCAACAAAAACCACACATAACTAATAGAAAAATAAACGACTTCTACCCCAAATTCCGGAAAATACCTCAACAAAATTATAACCATCAGCCCAATTTCCAAAGAAAACCCCAACAAAATCAGAACCTACAACCAACGTTTCGACAACCTTTTCCAAGCCGACCTATCTCGAACTTAAGACCAATTCCGCAACAAAGAAATTACCCCACTAATTCCCAAGTCTTCGGAAGAAGAATTAATCAAGCAACCCCTATGTCAATTTCTACTAACCCAACAAACAATCGCACTCGTACAAATCACCCCATTCCTCAAATAAATAACAACCAAACTTTTCAAGAGCAGGAACAAGAGCCTGACTATTTATACCAGGATGATAATGATTATCAACCTGATGAGGACTTCTATAACGAGGAACTCGAGGAACCGTATAGTGAAAACCAGGATTTTCACGATACAGCCTCGGAAACACTATAAAACTTGACTTAAATAATATTGCCATGCAACCCAAACTACCCTTCTTCTGTCTACCCTCTTTAGGCCTACCAATACTCATTGACAGTGGTGCGTCTGATAGCATCATGAATCCAGGTCCGGCTTACGAATTTTTCAGCGAATATCTCTATCAAAAAACCTTCGTCATGAAATCCGTTGGCAAAATTTCCAGAGGTATTGATAACATTCAGTTCCTTATATTACAAGAATATGGCATTAAATTCCCCTTCGATTTTCATGTCATGCAATGGCATGACCGTTTTGACGCCTTGATGTTCTGCTCACTTCCAGAAATTGAAAGCACGTATAAACTACGAGATTCAGACTATAACGTTAGGGAAGACAGAGATCCCTTTATATTTCGAACTTAACCCTAAAAATTTTAAGCCCTTTAAACAAATATGTGTAAATAGTATCAAAATTCCTGTTAACGTAGAAAATGGAACTGTTCTGATTCCCCAACTATCCGACAACACTGTAACTGTAGTAGAAGCTATAGCTACTTCTCATTCTGGCATTTGCACAATTCCCATTACAAAAAATACATCTGACAACGTCGAAGTTTACTTCAACGAACGAATTAAAGTCACTCCTTTACAAAACTATTACGAACTAAACGAACCAATAAAACAAAATCAACCTAACATTTTAAAACAATTAAGAGTAGAGCATCTTAATACCAAAGAAAAATCAAGATTATTTTCCTTATGCCACAAATACAAAAAAATATTTTACCATGAAAACAGTGACCTTACGTTCACCAACTGTGTTAAACATGACATACGAACGAAAGATGACGAACCAGTACATGTCAAATCCTATCGATATCCCTACAATCTCAAAGTAGAGATTCAAAAACAAATAAAACAGCTAGTAGCTAATAAAATTATCAGACCATTTATATCACCATATGCATATCCTGTATGGATCGTGCCTAAACGCATGGATCAATCGGGAAAACGTAAATGGCGTTTAGTTATCGACTACCGAAAGCTTAACGAGAAAACTATTAACGACAAATATCCCTTACCTCGAATAGATGAGATACTCTATAGTCTAGGCAAGTGCATGTACTTCACTACACTTGATTTGGCCCAAGGTTTTTACCAAATTGAATTAGGTGAAACATACGCTGGGATTCTCATGCTGCAGATTTGGTAAACAAATTGAGGGGGCTCATTGGTAAAGTAAAGCAACTTAAAAAATTGCTTAACACGCAGTACCTAAAAATAATATTTTCTGCTCTGGTGGAAAGTCTGCTTCGATATGGAATCGTGGCGTGGGGAGGAATGCTGGCAAGACATATTAAACATTTGGAAGTTATCCACAAACTATTCCTGAAAATTATATATGATAGACCTTCGGTGTATCCCAGTGATCTGTTATTCGCAGAGGCCAATGTGTTAGACATGAGACAGTTGTACTCATATTCTTCCTTGGCATATTATTATAAGCACAAGGGTGAGTTTGATATTGTGGATCATACGTATGGAGGGCGAAGAGAACAGTACATGAAGGTTCCTAGAGTGCATAAAACTGTGGGACAGAGGTATTATACCTTTATTATGCCAAGGTTGTATAATATACTACCACTAGAAATAAAAAATTAAGATCGGAGATCGTTTTCAGAAGCAGGGTAAAAACTTGGCTCCTTACAGTACCACGGAAATTAGTGCAAAGTATTGTCGATTTGAAAAACAGCTGATTTGGTTTAGTAGTTGTAATGGAAGGATTTGTAGGATATGTGTGCGTGTGTGTGTGTTTAAGAGAAAGAGAGAGAGAGAGGGACAGAATATGCGGGTGTATGGGGTTGCATATGTGTGTAGGTGGCTCTCTCTGTGTGGGTGGATGTGGCGGTAATTTCTTTTTGTTCACTATGAGAGTTTGGTTTTCGGGACGCATTTCTGTTCAATCACCTGCAAAGTAGGCAAATCCATATTGAATTTTGCTGACGCACAGTCTCTGACTTTTGTCGGTTTGTTATTATTTGCTGATGGTGTATAAAAAGGGGGAAACGGGTAACCGTGGAAAAAAAATTTTTAGTGTTAATATTGTTATTTGTTGTTAAAAATCAGACTGTGTATTGTCGAGTGTCGTTTTAAAAAGCCGAGCAGTTGGTTTGAAAATTGTAATAGAATCAGTACCATATAACTTGATGCTAACTTTAACATGTAGATCGAGCTAGTGAGTTATTGCATTAGTGACGTGGACATATTACGGAAAGCTTGCCTGAAGTTCAGAAAGATGTTTTTAGACGAGTGTAATGTGTGCTTGTCCACCGAAGCCTCGGCCTGCAATCTGGTATTCAGGCGTAACTTTTTACAGCTTGAGACCATCGACATTATACCTCGAGGTGGCTATCTAGACTGCGATAAACAGTCAAAGCAAGCCATCTTACGGCTTCTTTATGAAGAAGCACAGCGGAGTATAAATATCGGGCATGCGGTCAAGCAACATGAGGCTTTGGTAGCTGGTGTTAAACTTGATGGTTTCTGTCCAGAGACTAATCAAATATTTAAATTCCATGCGTGTTACTATCACGGCCACACATGCCTAACTAACAAAAGAGACGATCCTCTTCACGATGACCCTTCCGACACTCTAAACAATTGCTATGAGCGTACTTAGGCAAAGACAAATAGTTTGAGACAGAGGGGCTATGAAGTTGTGGAGATGTGGGAGTGCACCTTTCGAGAAATGCTTCAAAAGAACAAACCTCTGAAAATGACGTTAGAGACAAGTCCCATGTTAGCCGTCACATCTCTTGAACCACGTCACGCTTTCTACGGAGGCCGTACGGGCAACTGCAAGACTTACTATCAAGCAAAGCCCGGAGAAAAAATTAAATACGTAGATGTGTGTTCTTTGTACCCTTATGTATGCAAATACAAGGGGTGCCCCGTAGGCCATCCAAAACATCATATAGGTGATGCCTGTAAACACCTCAAAATCTCTACTACAAGTGGTGTCATTAAATGTAAGATCCTGCCTCCTGAAAATTTATATCACCCTGTACTACCGACCAAGATGAATAACAAGCTTATGTTTGTTCGTTGTCGTACATGTGGACTCACGTTTGAATCAAGGTGTAATCACAACGTTGAAGAGAGGGCATTGGTTGGTACCTGGGTGTTGGACATTCTGTAAAAACACTTAAAGAAAAGGAGGCCTATATTGATGACTTTTTTAAAAAGGAGGGGATTAGGATGGAGTTTGGAGAAATATTGAAGAATCCAGGGCTAAGACCTTTAGCTAAACTGATGCTCAATAGTTTTTGGTATGTACGACGTTTCTTTCAAACTCATTTGCAGCCACACACTTTAAGTTTGGAACATGTTACACACAATAAGATTTGAACTTGTAGCCACACACTTTAAGTTTTTGAACATGTTACACACAATAAAATTTGAAATTGTAGCCACACACTTTAAGTTTTGAACATGTTACATAATAAGATTTGAACCTGTAGTCACACAGAAACACACACACACACACACATCAAGATTTGAACCTGCAGCCACACAAATATTAGGATTTGAGCTTGTAACGTAGATACTTATGATTGTATGATTACAGGGCCAAGTTTGGACAGAGGGAGAATCAATCCAGAGTTGACATCGCTCTCATCGCTAGCTACATGTATAAGGATGAGGCCGCCGACGTTCTAAACACCGTTAACGTCTATATAGCTGCCTACGTTACAACACATGCTCGTTTAAAACTGTATAGTTATTTAGATAAGCTTGGAGACAGGGTTTTATACTATGGCACAGACTTCATAATATACGTTTCTAGACCTGATGAGTGGGATGTACCAACTGGAAATTCCTTGGGTAACATGACAGACGAACTCGAAGAATATGGCCCCGAACGCAGTATAGTTGTATTTGTATCCGGAGAGCCAAAAAATTATAGTTATATTGTTTTCAGCCCCAAATACCATACATACTTCATGGTTTGTAAAGTCAAAGGTATACGTTTAAACCTTAATACCCTTAAGCTTGTGATATGATTATGGCTGAAGAATTGTTAGAACCTATTCCTATAACAAGTATGAATATACGGAGGACAAAAACCACCAGGTTGTAACAAGGGAGGAAACTAAGATATATAGACCACGGTCTGAAAAACGCAATTTCGATGAATCATTCGGCTCAACGCCATATGATTTCAATAAAAAGCATATAGACAACACCAATGCTTCATACTCCTCCTCATACACCTCTCACTAGCTTACGATATATAGGTTTTGCCGTAACATCAACATATGTTCCTGTTGTAACAGAGTGCAAAAGGGTATAAAATGGGTCTTAAAGCCAATCAAAATCATTAATAGTCCAACCGTCAAACATTCAACATGCCTAGTTGTTTCTTCGGAGGTCCCTGTTCCTGTTCTGAATGTGGATCAGACGCTAGAAAGCATGTTTGTCAGATATGTAATAAGGCTGAGGGCTATAAGGTAGATTACGATTTAACAACTGACAGAAAGGGTATCTCTGGTTATAATTTTACAACTTACTGTAAAGAGCGTTACCAGAAGAAGGTGGAAGAACGCCGCAAGACGACTGTCTCATTCAAAAACAAGGAACTCTAATTAAGGTCCCCATTCGTTATAAAGCAAATATATCAAAACGAATGAATGAATAGATTGAAAACAACCATCTATCACAGTCAAAATGGCTTTAAGAAGCTCAGTGCTGTGAATAGAGTTGCCATTTATCACAGCCAAAATGGCTTTAACAATCTCAGTGCTGTGAATAGAGTTGTCATTTATTACAGTCAAAATGGCTTTAAGACGCTCAGTGTTGTGAATAGAGTTGTCATTTATTACAGTAAAAAAACAACGTTTGAGTTTTGTGTCTAAATAAAGTTACGTTGTTCGAATTTATACTACGTTATAATCACCAGATACTAAAATTTAGATCTCTTTAAAGAAAATGAAAATTCGCTACCATATGACACATGCTGCGCTCAAACTTTAAATATAGTAGGTTGTATCTAGAAGTATAGAAATTTATTAAAATGGAGGCTGTAGCGTCTCCTCTCACATCTTATGTACCTTTTTTTAACGTATCGGCATATAAAAACCTCAACAGTCATACAGTAGTCTTCAGTATTTTAACAAACATATTCATTATAATGTCTTTGGCATATTTTAACAGGTGTATAGTAGTCTTCGGTATTTCAACAGACATATAACCTATTTCAAGAGTCATACAGTAGTCTTCATTTAAAATCTTGATACTTCTTATTTCAACAGGTGTATAGTAGTCTCCAGTATTTTAACAGACATATACCCTATTTCAACAGAGATGCAGAGGTATTTAGTAGTCTACTGTTAAAGTCTTGATGCTTGTTATTTTAACAATCATATTCATTATAAAGTCTTTGGCCTATATCATCAGTGTATAGTAGTCTAACATATATCTTATTTGAACAGGTTAAACAAGCATATAACTTCAACAGAAATACAGTAGTCTTCAGTATTTCAACAAACATATAACCTATTTCAAGAGCCATACAGTAGTCTTCAGTATTTTAACAGACAAATACCCAATTTGAACAGACATCCAGAGGTCTTTAGTAGTCTATTTTTATGTCGTTTTTTTGACGTATTTCAACAGGTGTATAGTAGTCTTCAGTATTTTAACAATTATATTCATTATGATGTCTTTGGCCTATTTAAACAGCTGTATGGCAGTCTTCGGTATTTAAACAGACATATAACCTATTTCAAGAATCATACAGTAGTCTTCAGTTAAAGTTTTGATACTTGTTATTTCAACAGACATATAGAGCATTTCAACAGACATACAGTAGTCTTCGGTATTTCAACAGGTGTATAGTAGTCTTCGGTATTTTTTGTTTGTTTGTTTGTTTGGCTTCGGACTGGTTCTTCGGTATTTCAACAGACATATAACCTATTTCAAGAGTCATACAGTAGTCTTCAGTTAAAGTCTTGATACTTGTTATTTCAACAGACATATAGTTTATTTCAACAGAAATACAGTAGTCTTCGGTATTTCAACAGACATACTTCAATATTTTAACAAACATATAGCTTATTTAAACAGATATATAGCTTATTTCAATAGACATATAGCTTATTTCAACAGACATACAGTAGTCTTCAGTATTTTAACAAACATATAGCTTATTTTAATAGACATATAGCTTATTTCAACAGACATATAACTTATTTTAACAGAAATACAGTAGTCTTCAGTATTTTAACCAACATATTCATTATGTCTTTGGTCTATTTCAACAGTCATACAGAAGTCTTCAGTATTTTAACAGACATATAACCTATTTCAAGAGTCATACAGTAGTCTTCAGTTAAAGTCTTGATACTTGTTATTCCAACAGACATGCAGAGGTGTTTAGTAGTCTACTTTAAATGTCTTTTTTTGACTTATTTCAACAGGTGTATAGTAGTCTTCAGTATTTTAACACTTATATTCATTATGAATCTCTTTGGCCTACTTCAACATCTGTATAGTAGTTTTCGGTATTTCAACAGACATATAACCTATTTCAAGAGTCATACAGTAGTCTTAAGTTAAAGTCGTGATACTTGTTATTTCAACAGACATATAGCTTATTTCAACAGAGGTACAGTAGTCTTCAGTATTTCAACAGGTGAATAGTAGTCTTCGGTATTACAACAGACATATAACCTATTTCAAGAGCCATACAGTAGTCTTCAGTTAAAGTCTTGATACTTGTTATTTCAACAGACATGCAGAGGTCTTTAGTAGTCTACTTTTAATGTCTTTTTTGGCTTATTGCAAGAGGTGTATAGTAGTCTTAAGTATCAAACAGCTTAGACTGCTATATAAAGAGCCTTCTGTATAATTTTTTTCACTCAAACTCCCTGCTTGAATTGGACCTAGGAAGCCAACCAATCTTCAGCTTCTGTGCTATTAATATAAAACTATACTCGGGAGGTGATCAGTCTAACACTGGCAGTCGTAGCGAACAGCCATGTTCAAGTTACTGTTGATTATATGTGTGATAAGTATCTAATGTGAAGACGATGTAAGTGAAAAATAAAGATAATTTGTCATCGAGTATCTCATCAGGTATGGTTACTTAAGTAATGATACCTTTAACAATAGTCAGCCAGTGATGTTACAGAAGACACAACCTTTCACACAGGCCTTAACATGTTTCAAACGTTTTACAGTTTACACGAAAGTAACAACCCGACTATTTCAGCCATCAACCTGATGAAACGTAAACGATGCGGTGAAGAAGATGTTGCACAGAATTTATTAACTTTAAGGCCTATATGAAAAAAGAAAACATTGAAATGGTACATACATCATTCAGCTCCATTGGTAATTATGCTAACACAAAAAGCATTCAAACAGTGGGAGCATTATGTTGATTTGAATTTTGTGCGAACTAACAGTTACTCTGAAGCTGATATAGTGATACGCTTTGTGACAACCAACATCGTTACTTGATAGCAAGTCAACCTTGTGGATATCAAATTGGTGGAGCAGTTTTAGGACACGCCTATTTTCCGAATGTTAACAACACTCCAATTGAAATCCATCTAAGTAATAATATATCATGGAACTATGGACCACACTCACCGGATGAGTCATCATACTATTTAGTGCTTTTGCACGAACTAGGACATAGTTTGGAACTCACACATTCTTACGATGCAAGATCTATTATGTATACTTCTTCACTTCGTCGTAAGAAGGAACTACGACGGAGTGAACGAGCTGGTTGAAGCGCGTACGGCGGGGAAGTCAATTCCCTGGTCAAAGCGTACAGGCTAATCAGCCTTACATCCTTCCTGCTTAAGGCATTAGAAAAGATAGTAGATAGATTTATGTTGGGAGGGATCCTAAAGGATCACCCCTTCCATTAAGGTCAGCAGGCGTACCAGCGGGAGAAATCGACGGGAACGGCGCTCCATGCTGTGACGCGGAAAGTGAAAAGGGCCTACACTACGGGGACATCACATTAGCTGTGTTCTTCGATGCGGGGGGAGGGGGGGGGGCTTTTTTTTTGATAAGGCAAGGATAGATACGGTGTACAGGATAGGGGAACGCCGAGGTCCATAATAAGCTGGGTGGCGAGCATGTTGGAGGACAGGAGAGTTTCGCTGACCTTGAGGGGTCGGGGGCTGGACGTCAGGGTGACGGGAGGCTGTCCTCAGAGCAGCTGCCTCTCGCCTCATCTAGGGTGTCTGGTCATAGACGACCTCTTGGAGCGGCTCTCCGAGAATAGCTTCTACGCCCAGGCGTACGCTGATGATGGGCTGGTCTTACTCACCGGAAAATTCTTCGGCGTCGTCTGTGAGTGCATGCAAGCTGCCTGTAGCATAATTGAAAGGTGGGGTGGTGAGCTGGGACTCTCCGTAAACCCGGCGAAGACGAAGATGATCCTATTTATCAAAAAGAGGAACGTAGAGGGGTTTAGGGTGCCCGTGATGTTTGGAAAACCTTTAGCTTTAGTGCGGGAGGTCAAATATATGGGGGTGATGCTGGACTACAAACTAACATGGGGGTCGCAAATAGAACGAGTAGTGAGGAAGGGAGTGGCGACCCTCTGGCAGCTGCGTCGAGTGATAGGGACGACCTGGGGACTTAACCCTCGGGGTCTTCATTGGATCTACACTGCGATCGTCAAGCCGAGAATCCTCTATGGGGCGTTGGTCTGGTGTGAACGAAACTACCAGCAAGAAGCTGGCCAAACTCCAACGGCTGGCAATCCTAGGTATCACAGGCGCTATGAGGACGACATCCTCAGCCTCAGAGGTCTTGTTGATGCTGCCACCGCAAGTATATTTTAAGATACAAATAAAACCGTAACAGGGAGGGGTGAATAAGTTTATCATTCAAATTATTACATTGTAAGCTGTTTACAGAAAACAGATCTACTTTTATCAATTAAAAAATGATGTTTACGTTTTATAATAAACAAAGGTAACTTAGATACAGAGTAATACATTAACTCATGCTCTACTTTAATTATAATGTAGATTGCAGTTACATCAATGTTATAAGTTAAAAGTTCAGAATCATTATACAAACTTCCTTAAAACATTAGGAATAACCTCTATACCTATATTATTCTTTTAATAGTTAACTATGCATTTTGGTAAACAGCTTATTACTATTAAACACCATCTATGTTTTTTACAAATCAGTTTGATAAGGTAGTAATAATATCCGCAATACTAGTGCATTAATAAAAAATGGCTAACGTTCCCACAACTTTAGCAATAATGACAGAAAAGAAAACAATTCTACGATTAAAATATTTATATGTGGCGGTAAAACAGGTATTTAAGTAAGCATCTTTTTATTTTTATTGATATATAAAAGTGCATTTCTTTTTCTGAATTGTTAATTTAAGATTTTGACGTTGCTTCATCGTTTTCGAAACTGTTTTTTCAATTTATAGGTATGCTAGAGTAGTTGGATGTGGCGGTAAAACGGGTAAATCAGAAAGTAACTTTTTATTGTTAGAGCGTCGGTGATTCAGTGGTCAGGACGTGGGCCTCTGAACCGAAGGGTACCGGGTTCGATTCATAGGGTTCCCCTTTAATTTTTTCAGTACATACTGCACAATTAACATCAGCCGAGGCTGTGCCATTGTATTTGAGAAAGTTGTATGCCTGCACGTTCCGCGATTCGGAGGGCGCCTAAAGCCGTCAGTCCCGCCTCCATGCGATGTTGGACACGTTTAAAATCCCTACCCGCCTTACAGAAAGACAGGGGTGCGGACAATTTTCCAGGATAGTGAGGTGAAACCGCTCACTGGCGTGGGAAATAGACCGACGGTAAAGAAACAAAATTTATACATACACATATCTTTTTATTGTTATTAATATATAAAACTTGATTTTTTTCTCAATTGTTATTAATTTAAGACTTGTAAGTTGCATTATTGTTTTAGAAATTGTTTTATTTATAAGTATGGGGTAAAATAAATTAAAAAAGAGAAGGTGATGAGATTTTAGTTCATCTTTCGTATTCATCTAAAAATGAAACATTAAAAAAGGTTAGCAACCTGCCTGTAAAATATATAAGACCAAAAATATTGTCAGAGCAAAAGCTGGACACTTGAAAAGCTTATTTAAAAAAAAATAGATTCAACATCCAAGACATTAACGCAGTAGATAAGGAGAACGTTACCAAAAAAGACGTCGATAAAGGTAAGTCCTCGACGTCGTCGTCCAAGAAACGACTAGTGATGGAAAAGCTAAATGAACCGATTCCTTCGATAACAACAACAGACTTAAATGAAAACATTATTGCCTCTTATGATCTTCAAGAAGAAGAAGAAGCGTTTGTGTTATAATTAAAAAATAATAAGATGTATTACAAAATAAATAATGAGGTGAATAAATATAAAGTTAATATCATTATTTCGTTTATTTCTTAATATACAAATTCCAATAATGTAACAGAAATAATAATAAAAGAAGGCAATTGAGCATAAGTTAAAATACCACCACTAAGGGGAGTGTACTTATTAATATTCACTTTTAAATGTATAATTTTGTTTAGTGCCCAACCGCTATCACGTTACTGAAAATCCTCTAGTCGTGTTAAAATTATTTATTATTTTATGCTGTATACCAACTTTTTATGATTGTGTAAGCAGGATGCTTACTGGCTTAAGTATCTGGTTAACGAAATTTCTCCAAAAATCAATGTTCAGAAAAGATGTAAATAAATTACTGAATTTCATCTCAGAAAAGTGTATGAAAAATCGCTACAACAAATAGTTGAACGATCATAAATAATTACATGATAAAACCCATAAAATATGTAGGCTGCAAAACACGCGTGAATGGTGTGTATCTAATTATGTGCAATCAAAACACCTTAGCAAGCTAAAATGCGTGGTACAATGGTCAATATGATGCATATTGTAACTCAAAACCGCACCGTGGAGGATAGTACACAAGTAGTTAACCTCTAACGGGGTCATTTAGTTTCCACATAGAAAAGTGCAAACTCGGAATTTAATAGGTGGAATAAACAAAAATATATACTACGGGTCTAAAAAAAGTTAGTGGAGGCTCGGCAGCCTCGGAGCCGAGAAGTAACTGCACGACAATAATGTAAAGGGTTGTCTTTTCGTTATAAAATCAGAGAAAATTGAGAAGGGAAGTTAAAATTTCAGAGAGTGAATTAGGAGTGTTAAAAAAAAGGCGATTTACGCGAACGCCCGTGGTTTAAAGGTCAATGGAAGTGCCGAATTTGGCTAGTCCATTCCATTTTTTAAACTATTGCTTAAATTGTCTTTTATTTGAGAGGCTAGCTGTCCAGATGTACCGATTTAATTCTTAAACTTGAATTGTACGTATATTTTTGAATCATATGGGCTGTAAGCTAAATTAGTATAGGTAATTTTGTGCCGTAGGGCGCTGGATTAGAATAAGAAAGAATGAAATCAAGTTTAAAATTCGGGTGTTGTTTTGTGATATAAATTTTAATGGATGGGGAAATAATTGAGATTTTATAATACGAGGGGAGAGTATAGAGTCATGAGAGTTTAGCTAAGTGAGAGCTGTAATTCAGCTAAGAAAGAGTCAATTATTAGACTAGGAATATTATACCGGGGGCAAGAACAATGTAGTTCTCACCGGTATCAACTTTATATAAAATTTGATCCATTAAGAGTTTGGAAAAACCTCTTACACCCTTCTGTTTAAATAACCTTTAGGGTTTATATTATTAGAATTTCGAGTTTTTAGTATAATTTTAACCCGGCTTAAAACCTTTTGAATTAAGGAATTTTATTGAAAAATTATTGAAAGTTTTCTTTTGTTTAATTTTAATCATACGGAAACCTTTGTAGATCAAAGGGGTGTATTAAAACTTGTTCAGTTGTTTAAAATGTTATCTGTATAATTTTTACTTTTGCATTAAAGTAATTTTAAAACTAGATGCTTGGTTTCATTATTAGCTTAGGAAGCCCTAAACTAGAGTGCATATTAACAGTTTCTTATAGGGTGACTCTGATGTACTAGGGTCATTGGGTATACGCTAAGACTGCATATATAGTAAAATTCTGGGAATTCGACCCAGATGCTCGGTCTTTAGTGTTCCAAATAAATTTTGGCAAGACCTCCCTTGAAGGCCGTAAAACTTAAATATTAAGTTCAAGGTAACAAGGGGATAGAAAAGGGACACACGTTCTGCCACTCAAAACGTTGCCGACCCTAAGACATAACTAAATCAATAACTACTTAAATTTTAATAATAATAAAAATTAGAATTTACAGTCATCGAAAAAACCTTTGTTTTAAAAAGAAGTAAAAGGCACGTAAAACCCCCCGTTACAATTGTAACACTGTGAATCACATGATTTTTTGTTGTAAAATGTTTAAAATCTGATTATTCTGTTTGAGGTTTTATAAAATAGTTTTTATACTATCCTGTAAAATTACATTTATTATTTTTTGATATCGAGAGACCTGATTGAACTTTAAAGCAATTTTTTATACATGTAGCTCTATTCTATAAACATTTCTTTGCTATTAATATAGTTTTTTTTTAATAATTTATATTTCTACAGCGCTCTTATTGTGTTTTAATTAATCTATGACTGTTTCGATTTTCTTACAAACTTCGTTTGATAATTTATCAATAAATTTGGTATTCATTTTGCAAATTATACAAAATAAATGTTATTCAATTTAAAATAAATACACACACACACACACACACATATATATATATATATATATATATATATATATATATATATATATATATATATATATATATATATATATATATATATATTCACAAAAGTAGATTTAAAGGTTATATTTTAAAACGAAGTAGAAATTGAGTAGTAGACCGTATGTCTGACACGAATATTATGTGTCCAACTAACATGTCACGTTACGTTTTATTATTTAGTATAGTAAGTTCTCTTTTAAAATAATTTAGTCTTACAAACAATTAATATTAATCACAGTTTTTAAGGTTTCTTTTCCAAATTATTTAAAAAATGAATAGTTAACTTATAAAAAAAGTATATATGTAAACGATTTCTAATTAGCCCATATTTAGTCACATTTATATTTTTTAATATTGAATTTATCTGAAGGAGTAAAAAAATATTGAGAAATTAGTAAAAATGCCTGTTCAGAGAACATAGGATGTCTCATAACGGCCCTAATAGCCTTAAAAACATAATTGGTAAAAACACGAAAATAATTAGTAAAAGTAGTCCAGTGTAATTCTATAAGGAAGTTATGTAAACATTTCAATGAATTAGAGGTCAACATTGTATGGATTGACATTGAAATTATCACGTTCAGCATATAAACAATAACAAACGAATTTGTAAGATAGACAGGAATGTTATAGTCAGCACATCAGAAGGTTAAGAATTAAAATATGTTATTGTTTGGTAAATATAAAGGAGATTCATTGTAGTAAAATAGATAGTTAATTAAACAGGTTTCTAAAATGTAGACGGAAAAGATATAGTTCATTAAACAAGCTTCTGAAATGTAGTCGGTTAAATAAGGCCGCGATAATTATAATTTAATTATGTAAACACTGTTAACTTTTAATAGTCAATATGTCCGTACCTACGTAAGTTCTCTTATTCAATTTGTTATACCGTTATTATTATTATTTATTAAGTTTTGTGCTTTAATATAGTTATTAGTATACCGTTATCTATGTCATACATATGTGCTTCGTTCCAAGATTTTATTCCTATAATTAACCTCCGCTTCCCTTCAACAATGCCATTTATAAATAATAAACTTAAAAAACTTACCTCTGTTTAAGTAAATTGTTAAATGTTACCTAAAACTGATAGTTAAAAGTTAAATAAGAGGCCACAGGGTTTTATATAATTTTATTCTTCTTACCAACAAGTATATATTAAGATAGCAGTTAAACCGTAACATTGGGGGGGGGGGTAGGGGGGAGGGGGGGGGGTGAGAATAAGTTTATCATGCAAATTATTACATTGTAAGCAGTTTACAGGAAACAGATCCATTTTTATCAATTAAAAAAACGATGTTTACGTTTTATAATGAAGAAAAGTAATTTTAGATGCAGAGTCATACATTAACGCATGCTTTACTTTAATTATAATGTAGATTGCAGTTGCATTAATGTTATAAGTTAGAAATTCAGAATCAATATACAAACTTCCTGAAAACATTACGGATGACCTATATTATTATTTTAATAGTTAACTATGCATTTTCGTAAACAGCTTATTACTATAAAACACCATCTATGTTTTTTACAAATCAGTTTGATAAGGTCTTAATAATATCCGCAACACTAGTGCATTAATAAAAAATGGCTAACGTTCCCACAACTTTAGCAATAATGACAGAAAGTAACACAATTCTAAGATTAAAATATTTATATGTGGCGGTAAAACAGGTATTTAAGTAAGTATCTTTTTATTTTTATTGATATATAAAACTGGATTCCTTTTTCTCAATTGTTAACTTAATATTTTGACGTTGCTTCATCGTTTTGAAAACTGTTTTTTCAATTTATAGGTATGCTAGAGTAGTTGGATGTGGCGGTAAAACGGGTAAATCAGAAAGTGTATTTTTATTGTTAGAGCCTTGGTGGTTCAGTGATCAGGACGTGGGCCTCTGGGTTAGCGCTGGGGCTTTCATAACTAGCTCATCAGCTGAGTCTTCGTCTGTTCGGTGAAGGGTGTAGACGTACCTTCGGTGAATGTCCTGTACAAAGCACTAAGACGCTATTGTGTCATAGTGTCGCAAGAGTTACATTGTGTTAAAAGTGATTTATGTGTGATAAGATAGTGATCACAACTGATACAGCAGAATCCACAAATATAACTAATAAGTTTCCGAATGGTGACTTTAAAATAGAAAAATATAATAAGATTACTGAAGGTATTCAAACAAAACAAAGTAGTTGCCACAGAACAGTGTTAAAAAGACACGTGCAACTAAATATTGAAAGTCATGTTTCATCAATAGTGAATAGTTATAATCAGAAAACCAACGAAACTGCGAATTTTAGAGAAGAAATGGATAATCTGGACCAAAATGAATATGAAGAAGAAAGCTCACAGTGGGGTACTTTTATTACTGTGCACTCGGGCAAAAGAAGACGAACTAGCCCAAAAAAGATATCACAGGCTCCGCTATCAACAAGTAACAAATTCGATGCCCTTAGGGGAGAAACTTCATCTCAAATGAATTGGTCGGTCACAATGAACGATAATGAAGAAACGTTACAAAACAACGAAGAAAAAAGTGAGGTTAAGAAACTCCCTCCCCTCGTATTTCACGGGCGAGTTGGATGAAAACACTTTGGGGCAGCTTGTTCCTTGCATTGGTGATCGATTAAAATTGAAAGTAGCACTTCGCAGAATAAATGAACCGGTAAGTGTGTTTTGTTTTTACAAAAAAATTGTTCTATTTGTTCATCGTTAATAGTGCTTTCTAAAAAAACATGCCTGCTAGAAAAATATTTTTTGAGATTGAGCATAAAAATTACCTTTACCCAAAAATTAGGTATTTTAAGCGGTACTATATTTCAATAGTGTCATAAAAAAGAAGTTTAATAGTGGACGAATAGTCATATTAATACTTTTTTTTGTTTCCGTTAGTATAAAAAAAAAGAAATCCAACTTAACCACAAAATGGTTTAGAGCTGTTCTAATAATCAGACAGAAAATATTTTAGCTGAACAATTGCTTCATAATAATAATAATAATAATAATTATTATTATTATTATTATTATTATTTCCCTGTCGCCCAGTGCTCTAAGCATCTGGTGTTCTGTTTATAGAAAGTATTTAGGTGATTCATAATTTTCTGATAGTCAATAGCTATATTATATGACAAAAGTAATAAAACTGTATCTATATATATATATATATATATATATATATATATATATATATATATATATATATATATATATATATATATATATATATATATATATATATATATATATATATATATATATATATATATATACGGACAACATTTTTAAATACAAATAATTAAGTAATGTTAGACACTTTCCAATTTCTAGGATCAACAAATTAACCTACCAAACGCATATCCAAGCATTGCTAATCATTCTGCTCCTCGTCCAAGTGTTGTAATAATAGACGAATCATCTCCTGAAGATGGTCAGGCAATTGAAAAGCAAAAAACTCTGGACGCAGCAAGTGCCTTATGGTAGTGAATTTTCATAGAAATGATCTAGCACAAAATATTATTATAACTTTTTTTTCTTGTAACATAGAAATCTAAATTTTGGTGTATAGTTTACTTTCTATATCGTAAACCTACATACCAAATTTGGTTATCATAGATTTTTTAGTTTTTAAGATAAAAAATTGTTTCAAATGAAAACTCAAAATTTTTCCGGAAAACCTCCTCCGATTTTTCTGATTAACGAACTTATCCAAGCCATTTACAAAAGGAAGGTATACGCCAAATTATATCAAAATCTGCCCATTATTCTTTGAGATAAACATTTTTTTCGAATGAAAACTCAAAATTTTCCAGGAAAACCTCGTCCGATTTTACTGACTAACACACTTGTCAAAGCCATTTACAAAAGGAAGGTACATGCCAAATTTTATTAAAATCGGCTTATTACTTTTTGAGATAAGAATTTTTTTCGAATGAAAACTCAAAATTTTCCCGGAAAACCTCATCCGATTTTCCTGACTAACGAACTTGTCAAAGTAATTTACAAAAGGAAGGTACATGACAAATTTTATTAAAATCGGCTTATTACTTTTTGAGATAAGAATTTTTTTCGAATGAAAACTCAAAAATTTCCCGGAAAACCTCATCCGATTTTCCTGACTAACGAACTTGTCAAAGTAATTTACAAAAGGAAGGTACATGACAAATTTTATTAAAATCGGCTTATTACTTTTGGAGATAAGAATTTTTTTCGAATGAAAACTCAAAAATTTCCCGGAAAACCTCATCTGATTTTCCTGACTAACAAACTTGTCAAAGCTATTTACAAAAGGAAGGCACATGACAAATTTTATTAAAATCGGCTTATTACTTTTTGAGATAAGAATTTTTTTCGAATGAAAACTCAAAATTTTCCCGGAAAACCTCATCCGATTTTCCTGACTAACGAACTTATCCAAGCCATTTACAAAAGAAAGGTACATGCCAAATTTTATCAAAATCGGCCTATTATTTTTTGAGTTATCGGTGTGATACACACACATATATATATATATATATATATATATATATATATATATATATATATATATATATATATATATATATATATATATATATATATATAAATATATATATATATAAATATATATATAAATATATATATATATATATATATATATATATATATATATATATATATATATATATATATATATATATATATATATATATATATATATAAACATATAAAAATTGAAACTGACCCCGGATATGGGTTCTAGGGGTCCTAGATCGCGCTCATTTGCAAAAATTTTTTCAAAATTCAAAAGTCGGGATCTCTCCATTAGTGAATTTTTTCTACGAAAATTCACTAAAATAGATGAAAGCACGCCAGTTCTTTTTATGGCAGACACTCCAAGCCAGAGAAACAGATCCGACCGTTTCTCATTGTCTACAGTTACGAATCTTACTAACAGTGATTGTGGACTAAATTCATCTTTCCTCAGTTTTTGTCCTCAAGTTGAAAACTTTGATTTAAGGCATATCTTTGACAGCGACATAATTGGAAGAGCTATTTTAACAAAGTCTTTTAACAACAAATTACTTAGTTGCAAATATAGAAATAATATATGTGAAATAATAATATCATACTTCCTCAATCGTGGAACTAAACTTAAAAATGAATCAATATCCTACATAGCTGATAAAATTGTTGAACTAATTCCAACAGAAAAAAAAAGAGATTTGTTATGTTAGCCCCATTTTAAAAAGAAACGCGAGATATAATAAGCCACAAGCAGCTCGAGGGAAACTTGTAGACAAACATCGAAATAAATTAACAGCTCTGAGGAGAGCACTTGATTTTCAACTTGACAAAAAAAAAAATAGAGTCCAGTGAAGTTACTGGTGAGTATTTGAGTGACGCTTTTGAGATTAAGAAGCATTAATAATTATAATTTTATTTTAGAGTTTGATTCGCAAACTTCAAAGGATAGCAAATTATGGCTAAAAATAAATAGAGGACCAATTGAAGACGTACTCTTTACCACTGGAAAAATGACAAGAATGTCACCATAGAGCAATTTTATGATGAATGGCCAATCCTAACAGACCAGTTGGCAGTTGAGCTGGTAATGTAATATATATATATATATATATATATATATATATATATATATATATATATATATATATATATATATATATATATATATATATATATATATATATATATATATATATACAGGGTCGCTGATAAGTCTGGAAACGGTCGATTATCCGGGAAAATATATAAGGTGTCGAAAAAAGTTTTATACAAAAGTTTTTGGGTTCTTCAATGTCTACTAGGCGGTGATAATTTCATTTATACAGGGTTGGTCATACAGGCGTGGCACACCAATATTAATTTTTTTTTAATGGAACACCCTATATATTATTCGATATTTCAATCCTTCTCTTAATTTTGAGCAACATTTATCAGAAGCATGATGTACATAAACTCAATCGTTTCCGGGTAAAAAAATAAATAAAAATAAACGCTATTGTTTTTAAAATCTATTGGATGAAGAACAAAAATAAATGAAAAGTAGAATATCTCTTGAAAACAATCTGTGAGTGTGAAAAGAACCCGTTGCGATGTTTTTAACATTGCTTGGAATCCTATTTTATAAGATGTTCAAAGTGTTCTCCATTGACCTCCTGACAATAATGAATTCGCTTAACAAAACATTGCACTGCATTTACAAGAGCGTTTTGAGGAATGTTATTAATTTCATGCACAATCCTTGCTTGCAACTCTTCAATATTCTGCGGTCTATTTTGGTAAATTAAATTTTTTACATGACCCCACAAAAAAAAGTCAAGCGGCGTCATGTCGGGAGACCTAGCTGGCCATTCAATAGTTCCCCTGCGCCCTATCCATCTGCCAGGAAAGGTTTGATTCAGATATTCCCGTACCTCAATTCCAAAATGAGGGGGTGCCCCATCCTGCTGAAACCATATTTCTCCCGCTGGTAGATTTGGGTCGTTATTGTTCGGAAATAATCGACTTACGTCTGGAACAATTGATTCTTGCAAAAGTGTCAAATATCGAGCAGAGTTCAAATTACCGTGTATAAAATAAGGTCCTATGATATGTCCACCAATAATAGCACACCAAACATTTACTTTTTGCGGTCTTTGGGTGTGAATTTGTTCCATCCAATGTGGGTTTTCGTCTGACCAGTACCTACAGTTGTGTCGGTTGACTTGTCCATTCAAACAAAATGTAGATTCGTCGGAAAACAAAATGTGGTTGGCAAAGTTAAAATTTTGGCGTAACTTCTCCATAATAAGTTCACAGAACTCGATTCTGCGATCAAAATCGTCTTCACTCAGTTCTTGCAATAAATGAATTTTATATGGACGGAACTTTTCCCGCTTCGTAATCTTTTGAATTGAATATCGACTCATATTGTGATTTAAAGCCAATTGCTGTGCCGAAGTTTTCGGATTTTCCACCACATCCAATATTACATTCAAAGAATTTTCTTCATTTGTAACGGTTACTGGCCTTCCAGTTCTAGGTTTATCCTTGATACCGCCAGTTTCGTGAAAACGATGCAAAGTTTTCGAAACTGTGGATTTGGAGATCGATTCCCGCTCAGGATGCAACTCATTGAACATAATCACGTTGTTGAGCAAAACTTCAAAACTTCGTGTTCTATCACCGTACCCTATCATCATTAAAATTTCGATACGTTCGGTTTCACTTAAACTTGCCATTTTGCACAAAAACTGTTGACACTAAATTACTAATGTTTCAAAACTGTTGACACTGAATGAATGTTTGACATTCGTTGTCCTGGAAACATTTTAAAACAAAAGAATAATACTGCGTTTCTTATGGGCATCTTATCTTATCTTGGGATTCCAAACAATGTTAAAAACATCGCAACCGGTTCTTTTCACACTCACAGATTGTTTTCAAGAGATATTCTACTTTTCATTTATTTTTGTTCTTCATCCAATAGATTTTAAAAACAGTAGCGTTTATTTTTATTTATTTTTTTACCCGGAAACGATTGAGTTTAGGTACATTATGCTTCTCATAAATGTTGCTCAAAATTAAGAGAAGGATTGAAATATCGAATAATATATAGGATGTTCCATTAAAAAAAAATTAATATTGGTGTGCCACGCCTGTATGACCAACCCTGTATAAATAAAATTATCACCGCCTAGTAGACATTGAAGAACCCAAAAACTTTTGTATAAAACTTTCTTCGACACCTTGTATATTTTCCCGGATAATCGACCGTTTCCAGACTTATCAGCGACCCTGTATATATATATATATATATATATATATATATATATATATATATATATATATATATATATATATATATATATATATATATATATATATATATATATATATATATATATATATATATATATTCACACGATAACTAAAAAGGTTAATAACCGATTTTGATGAAACATGGCAAGAATCTTTCTTTTATCAATGGCTTGGATGAGTTCGTTATCCAGCCCTAACGGACCAAATTTTCCACCAAAAAAATTTTTTTTTCCGAAAACAAAATTTGTCTTAAAAATAAACTTTGAATGAAATTTGGTTGCTATGTCGCCCTTATAAATACCTTACTACATACCAAAACTTTCTAGGTTTATAGAAAATTGATTTATACAAATTTGAAACATTTAATGAAAATGCGCTACCATAACGCACCTGCTGCGCCCAGAAATAGAAAAATATAACAAGATTACTGAAGGTATTCAAACAAAACAAAGTAGTTGCCACAGAACAGTGTTAATAAGACACTTGGAACTAAATAATGAAAGTCATGTTTCATCAATAGTGAATAGTTATAATCAGAAAACCAACGAAACTGCAAATTTCAGAGAAGAAATGTATAATCTGAACCAAAATGAATATGAAGAAGAAAGCTCACAGTGGGGTACTTTTACTACTGTGCACTCGAGCAAAAGAAGACGAACTAGCCCAAAAAAAAATCAGAACAGGCTCCGCTATCAACAAGTAACAAATTCGATGCCCTTAGGGGAGAAACATCATCTCAAATGAATTGGTCGGCCACAATGAACGATAATAAAGAAACGTTACAAAACAACCAAGAAAAAAGTAAGGTTAAGAAACTCCCTCCCCTCGTATTGCACGGAGAAATTAAAGATCACAAAAAATTCGTCGATACGATTGGCTCCTTAATTAAAAATAAATTTTATGTAAAATATAACCGGGAAACTATCAACTTATATACAATCACAGAGAATGACTACAAAGTATTGTACGAAAAAATGAAGAAGGAAAAACAACAATTCCATACGTACTCACTGGACACCTCAAAGACATACGCTTTTGTACTTAGAGGATTGCAAGGTGAGCAGGAAATAAAAGAAATAATTGACGATTTAACTGAACAAGGTATAGGAACCAAGAAAGTTATGAAAATGGTTACCAAATTCGACCCGTTATACCTGGTGATAACATCTAGTACAATTAAAATAAACTTTCTAAACAAAGAAGTCAAATTTGTAGATCATACCCGTGTAAGTTGGGAGATCTACAAAAGGAAAAGGGCATTTACGCAGTGCCACAGGTGTCAACGATGAGGACATGCAACCATAAATTGCTTCCTGGAGTCAAAGTGTTTTAAATGCGCAGAAAACCACACAAGCGACAAGTGTACTAAGCCAAAGACCACGTCTGCGGTGTGTGCTAACTGTGATGAAAACTACGCTGCGAATTCGCTGAACTGCAGAGCCTACATAGAGGGGCTCAACTGGATTACCTCGCTAAAAGCAAATAAAAATGCAAACAGCAAGAAAAAGACGCTTATACCGGCCCCTCTGCCAAAAATTAATTGCTGGAGCCCACAACATCCAGTGCAAAAAAATGCTAGTGTAGGTCCAGGTGAAAATAAGGAGAGTAAAATTGCTTCTACCAATATTTTGAACACAGTTGAACTGCTTAAAGACAATACTGATAATAACGTAAGTAACAAAAATAACGACTTTCGTGACCCTATAAAGGAAATTAGTAGTCTAGATAAAATATTAAATATTAAGAAAATGTTAAATTTAGTACGTATGCTCAAACAAACACTAGTCGCATGCAAAACTGAGCCTGAGAAATTCGAGAAGTTCATCGACTTTTGTAAGCAACTTGATGAGTAATACACAACATTTGTTTTTGGAATGCTAACAGCGTTAAAAACAAAGTCGCTGAACTTATCGAGTTCCTAGAAACTGAAAATATCAGCATCATGGGCATCTGCGAGACAAAATTGGGTGAGCGAGATCGCCTTCGAATTAAAAATTATAAATGCATCAGAAAAGATAGCAATTACAACGGAGGGGGTCTCGCCTTTTTAGCTAAAAATAATACACCGGTTGCTAATGTTAACAATGTAAATTATACAAGTATTGATAACCTAACAATTAGACTAGCTGATAATACGCATATAACTATTGTATATAATAAACCTCAAAATAACTTTTCAACAAACCACATGGATGCTTTACTATCCATAAGTAATAAAATGCTTATTATGGGTGACTTTAATGCGCTACACCGAGACTGGAACTGCCTAACCTCAAACACGAATGGTAATCTCCTCAGCAACTATGCTTTAGGTAATCATTGTTTAGTTTTACACCCTAACACAGCTACACATTACCCGTCGAACAACACTACTCCTTCCACCATCGACATTTTAATAAACAAAAATGTCTCAAATATCCTCTCCTAACCAAAGTCTCTATCACAACTTAATTTTGATCACAACGCCGTCATTTTCTCTTTAGGCAATCAGCATCTATGGAATATAACACGGCGGGTGTATGACTATAAAAATGCTGATTGGAAAAAGTTTAGGCAAAATATAAATGAAAATATTAATTTAAATACAACAATTTAAGATGTAACTGAATTGGAATCCGAGGTGGATACTTTTACAAAGCTGATACAAAATAGCATAAATAAATCCATAAAACAACAAACTATAACACTGAACAATGCAAAATTACCTGAAAACATTTTAAATAAAGTATAAAAATCAGATTCAGAAAAGGTGGCAGATCCACAGATATGAACACGATAAGGCTTTACTAAAAAGATTAGTTAGAGAAATTAAAACCGAAATCATTGATTTTAGAAACCTAAACATCACCAGGAAATTTAGTAAATTAAATACCACAGACAATAGCATCTGGAAAACAGTAAGATCTTGCAATAATCCTTGCCAGAACATTCCTTCACTTATTAACAATGATGACTCGACATCCCTAACAGATGTTGAAAACACCGAGACCTTGGCGGCACACTTTGAAAATGTACATAATATAGATATTGTAAATAATACCCCGGCGCAGGTAGATATTATAAATACTGTGAATACTTTTATAAAAAGTGAAAACGATGATAATACCTGGAAAACTAAACTAGCAAGTCGAAGAAAAGAAATACGTAAGACCCGTAACAACAAAACAGGTGGTTTCGATAATATTCAAAATATATCTCTGAAGAACCTTCCGAGAAAAGGATTAGTCAAGCTCACGAGCTTAATAAACACAATACTTCGTCTTGGACACTTCCCATCAAAATGGAAAATAGCAAACACCGTATCCATTCATAAGTCGGGAAAACCAAGTAACAGAAGCGATGGATATAGGCCTATCAGTCTCTTAAACATCTGAAGTAAAATCTCAGAAGCAATAATAAATAATCGCATTGAGAAGCATGAAAAGGAATGTACCCCTATTACAGGAATCCAATTTGGTTTAAGAAAAAAGCACAACACAGTTCAGCAAGTACTCAGAATAGTAAATGACATATCTGTTAATTTTAATAAAGATAAGTCAACTGTCATGGTTCTATTAGACACACAAAAAGCATTTGATACGGTATGGCAAGACGGACTAATTTATAAAATGATAAAAAATAATTACCCCAGGTACTTAATCAAAGTGATATACTCGTATTTGAAAGACAGATAATTTTGTGTTACCATAAATAACACAACATCTACTAAAAGAAAAATCAGGGCAGACGTTTCGCAGGGGTCTAATCGGACCCAAGCTATTTAACATATATATATATATATATATATATATATATATATATATATATATATATATATATATATATATATATATATATATATATATATATATATATATATAAACGACCTAACGCAATTTTCAAAAACTCAAACCGCTTTATTCGCTGATGACACCGCAATATATGCTATAGTGGCAACGAAACAAATTGAGATTCATTTAAACATGCTGCAGAACTTCTTTAAGATATGGAAATTGCAAATTAATGCAAACAAATCTGAATGTATTGTTTTTTCGAAAAAGGTTACGGACGTCAAAATATTTCAACCTTTCAAGTTTAACGGAGAAAATATTAAAGAAAATAATACGTTCAAATACTTGGGAGTACACTTAGATTCCAGAGTAACATTTAAGAAGCATATAAACACATCCATAAAAAATGCTCATTTGGCAGTAAAAACACATTCCCCCTTATTAATAAAAATAGCAAAGTTAGTATAGAAAATAAACTGTTACTATATAAAACCATGTTACGACCCATGATGTCTTACGCATCACCAGTCTGGTGTGGTGCAGCTAAAAGTCATATAGCAAATATAGTTGTTTCAAAATAAATGCCTAAGAATGGCACTTAATAAACGCAGGTACACTAGAATTAGGGAATTACATGATATCGCAACAATAATGTATATAAAAAATTTAATACCTAAGACAGCAAATAAATTTTATAAGACTAAACTAAATAACCCATTAATGAGTTAAATTCAAAATTATAAAGCTAGCAAACTAGAATTTAATCTTAAATATAAATTACCTTTTGTTAATTTGAGGTTGTTCAAGAGAACAGATAACGGCCCTAATAGCCTTAAAAATGTAATTAGTAAAAACACCAAAATAATTAGTACAAGTAGGTCAGTTAAATTCTGTAAGGAAGTTATGTAAACATTTCAATGAACGGATCGACATTGAAATTATTACGTTCAGCATATAAGCAATAACAAACGGATTCGTAATATAGACAAAAATGTTATAGTCAGCAAGGTTAAGAATCAAAATATGTTATTGTTGGTAAATATAAAGGAGATTCACTGTAGTAAGAAAAGATAGTTAACTTAAACACCGTTCTACAATGTAGGCGGAAAATATATCGTTCATTTTAAATAAGCTGCTGAAATGTAGTCGGGTAAAATAACGCCGCGATTATTTAATAATGTAAACACTGTTATTATTTAATAGTCAAAGATGACCATACCTAAGTAAGTTTCTCTTATTCAGTAAGTTTGCTCTTATTTAATTATTATGATATCGTAAGTTTGTGCCTTAACATACGTGCTTCGTACCTAAACATGGTCCATGAAGTAAAAGAAAACATGGTCCTTCGAAGACAAGAGTAGTTGAAGAGCAGGGCCCTTCGACGAAAAAGAACCAGTGCCAGTGAAAACACAGTGCTCACTTAAACCTTATCAAATATCCTTTAACCCAAGTCTCCAAATACCCTTTATTTTAGTGAAAATAATCAGGGCAGTACCAGAAGAAGGTCAGTTCCAATAAAGTAAATAAACAGGACAGAAGAGTCCGGGGCAGTACCAGAAGAAGGTCAGTTCCAATAAAGTAAATAAACAGGACAGAAGAGTCCGGGGCAGTACCAGAAGGTCAGTTCCAATAAAGTAAATAAACAGGACAGAAGAGTCCGGGGCAGTACCAAAAAGAAGGTCAGTTCCAATATAGCAAAGAAACAGAAGCATACAGGGCAGTACCGAAAAAAGGTCAGTTCCAGTAAAGCAGATACAGGGTCAAAGATAAAAATACAGGGTTAAAGACAAGATATAGGTCACAGGCAACTAGTAATCAGATTAAAAGAAGAACTCAGCATCAGACAAGGTAAGAAAGTCAATTATTAAATCAAATTAAAATTAAGGAAGCAATGGAGGAATTAAAAATGCGTTCGAGAGAACTAAAATTACGGGTAAACCAATTTATCCAGAAATTAGAAGCAGAAAAAATTGACGATGACGATATACTTATCAAGTATAAAATCATGATAGGAAATTTAGATAAGCAGTGGGATAGAATTGAAGACAACATAATGGATATAAAAATAATAACAGAATCAGAAAGTCTGGATGAAGCTTATTTGACGCTAAACCAATGGTATAATAACGCCATAGTCAAGCTGAAAAGAGAAATTAACAAACAAACAGACCACTTTGCACAGTTTCCAGCAGGCAAATTACCAATCTTCACATGCAAGTATAAGGAACGGACAGCATTCCCAGAGAAAGTCCAAAAAGCAATAAATTCAACAATTGAAGAATTCTACGCAAAAATAGCGTCAAGGAATGATCATGAAAGATTCAATCTAAATTTAATTGAAGAAATACAACAAGTTGAAGAAGCAAGAAGCAATCATGAAAGGTTTAATTTACATTTAAGTAAAGAAATGCCAGAAGTTGAAGAAGCAACGAACGAGCAAGAAATATTTAACTTAAATTTAATTAAAGAAATACCAGGGATAGAAGAAGCCAAAAACAAGCAAGAAATATTTAACTTAAATTTAAGTAAAGAAATACCAAATATAGAAGAAGCCAAAGACGAGCAGGAAAGAGTGATTTTAAAAAGTTGTCCAGATAATTTCAGATCTGGAGCCAAATCAGCAGCGAAGAAAACTAATGTAAGTAGAGAGAGCAAGTTATTAAAAGGGAAGAAAGAAGCAAAAGAAGTAAAACAAGCAGTATTACGAATAGAAAAAGTCCCAATAGAAACGAAGATAGGAAAGAAAGAATTTTATAGAAAATGGTCCAGCAACAGGTCAATAATGGTTGCCAAGCTGAAAATTCCCAAATTTTGGATAAGTCAACCAAGGGGGGAAGAAACAGCAACCACATCAAGAGTAGAAGTGAATGGTTTGACCAATGCGTCCAAGAAAGGAACCACGAAGCAGTCGAGGTATAAAGTAAGAGCAGTAAGAAGTACAACCACCCAGAGATTTACACACACTGGGGTGGAGTATGGAGGTCAGAAGCAGGGACAAGCAAAAATGGGCAGAGGCCACAAAGTATACTGGGGCCATCCAGCAATAGTGGAGGGCTCACGGAAGCAAAGCCACAAGGTAGATGGGTATAAGGTGCATGTTCGCAAGTTGAAGCACAGGGTTAGATGGAAGTTCAAGAGGAAGAAAGTACACGCAGGGCACATGGTAGCAACCAAACAATGGCCGCTGCGTGGTCAAGTTCAGTCATGGGTCAATGGTAAAGCACCCCAAAACGACTCAAGGTCGGCGTGGCTGGATTTTGTGGAGTGGGAAGAGCTCTGCAAGCTATGATACATAGAGTGTATCAAAAATATTATTTTATTTACTATATTGCCATCCTAGAGCGGGATATATATATATAAGTATATTATTTTAATCATTGTTAGTTCTATTATGATACATAGAGTGTATCAAAAAATATTAATCATTAAGATTTATACTACCATCCTAGAGTAGTAGACATAATTGTATTGTAATTGTAATTATTGCGATGTCGATTATCTCACGTAAGGTTATATTCAAAAAAGATTAATTTATTTATTATTACGATTACCCTCATAGAGTGGTATGCATAGTTATATCATTTTAATTATGGTGATATCGTAAGATTGAATCCAAAATTATTAGATTTACGATTAAGTTCAGAAACATACCTAAGATTGTCTACACTTATTAAAGTATTAGTAGTTCATCAAACATTTAGGTCAGAGCCATAGAGCGAGCTGTCATTCTTTTGACTTGGCAGTATGTTCAAGAGAACAGATATCTCATAATGGCCCTAATAGCCTTAAAAATGTAATTAGTAAAAATACCAAAATAATTAGTACAAGTAGGTCAGTTAAATTATGTAAGGAAGTTATGTAAACCTTTCAATGAATGGATCGACATTGAAATTATCACGTTCAGCATATAAGCAATAACAAACGGATTCGTAATATAGACAAAAATGTTATAGTCAGCAAGGTTAAGAATCAAAATATGTTATTGTTGGTAAATATAAAGGAGATTCACTGTAGTAAGAAAAGATAGTTAACTTGAACACCGTTCTACAATGTAAGCGGAAAATATATCGTTCATTTCAAATAAGCTGCTGAAATGTAGTCGGGTAAAATAACGCCGCGATTATTTAATTATGTAAACACTGTTATTATTTAATAGTCAAATATGACCATACCTAAGTAAGTTTCTCTTATTCCATTTGTTATATCATTATTGTTACTATTATTATGTGTATTAAGTTTTGTGCTTTAATATCGTTACCAATATACCGTTATCTATGTCATAACACATGTGCTTCGTTCCTACATCTTTTATTCCGATAATTAACCTCCGCTTCCGTAAACAGAGGTTTTTTAGAGACTAGTATACTAAACTATCACTAAAAGTAAACATGTAAACTGTAAAAGGTATACTTAACAATTAATGTTAATAAGTATAATTATTGTAAATATGTATATATGTGTAAAATTTATGTTTATAAGTATAATTATTGTATGTATGGATATATGTGTACATGCTTATATGTGTATATGCTTATAGTGTTTGCGTATGCGTGTGTATATGTATCCAACCAATATTGGAATTAACTGCAAATAAATACAGATCAGCATCATTGTGCTTGATCTATTGGCTAATAGGTATATCAGTCTAAAGACGCAGCTTCTTTTTAAGCATTTTTCCTGTAATTAAATGAAATTTCTAATTGTAAAACCCAAACTAATACACTTCTTGTGACAAAAATAAAGTTTTGTTGAGTTTGAGTTGAGTGGGCCTCTGAACCGAAGGGTACCGGGTTCGATTCCTAGGGTTCCCCTTTAATTTTTTTAGTACATACTGTGCAATTAACATCAGCGGAGGCTATGCCATTGTATTTGAGCAAGTTGTATGTCTGCACGTTCCGCCCTTCGGAGGGCGCATAAAGTCGCCAGTCCCGCCTCAATGCGATGTTGGACACGTTTAAAATCCCTACCCGTCTTACAGAAAGGCAGGGGTGCGGAAAATTTTCCAGGATAGTGAGGTGAAACCGCTCCCTGGCGTTGGAAATGGACTGACGTTAAAGAAACAAAATGTATACATACACACATCTTTTTATTGTTATTAATATATAAAACTTGATTTCTTTTTCTCAATTGTTATTAATTTAAGACTTGTAAGTTGCTTTATTGTTTTAGAAATTGTTTTATATATAAGTATGGAGTAAAATAAATTCAAAAATTTCGGGACGCAGCAAGTGCGTTATAATAGCGAATTTTCATAAGAATTGTACACTATTATTTTACGGCATATTAATAAAGTTAATACTTTAAACTTACACTCACACCTTGAATGTCGATTTTAGAGGTCCTAGTACGCGCAAATTTGAAGAATTATTTCGAACGTGTTACCATCGATATCTCTCTATTATCAAAAAATCCTGAATTGATCCTGGTTTAGACGCTGTAGTGACACAAGTAAACTTAGATCAAATTAGTTCGCGGCAGTATCCCGTCACAACCCCATCCCACCGACTTACTTTTTGGTTCTCGACACCCACAGGTGTCGAGGTATCTTGACTTTCACATCTATTTCGTCCGAGGATACGCTGCTTTGTCGATTATGTGACGCCCACCGTGGTGGTCCAGCTATGCTCTGCATCTCTGAGTCGTGAACCGCGGTATCCGGGATATTCGTGGCCGGATCTCTCGGCCCAGGGTACAGAGGGTCAAACCGACGTCGGATTTTCCTCCGTACAAGTAATTGACTAGTCTTGCCTCATCCGTCCTCTAAGGTATATTATACAATATAGGGTAGTGTAGTAGACATTATCAGGATTTTGAATCTTGTTGAATCTTTGTATGTATGGTTTCCTAATAAACGTTGTAAATAGAATATCTAGTCTATGTCACCCCTTAAATAAATCTGCTACATCTATATAGAATTTCAGAATGTCAGGGAATTGTCGGGGTAGCGATTAAATCCCCTGCGATATTTAGGCACGCGTCAACAAAGGTTTTATTTGTGTCATAGTATATTCAAGGTATACGTAATTAATTGGAGAATTATCAGAATTACCATTGAAACTAATCCTAAGACTGTTTCGGTCTTACATGACGTCTAATTTTTAAGTCTAAAGATAACAGAAACTATTTTAGAATCATGTTTATAGAGACTTGGCTTGATTTTGTTTACATTTCTAGTACCTATATTATACGAAAGCATAATATATCTATGCTGCGCTAAAACTGTGTTTGAGGCCGCTCATAAAGCTACAAATATAGTGTCTTTTAATAACTGATTGTATCTCCAAGTTAAGTAACAATGACTTGGCAAATGTTTAATTTCATGTCTATCATTTTCGATAATTGCAGCCGGGGTTTCACGATTGTTGGGTCCGGTAGTATGTATTATGCATGGTAGATATTTAGTTTAGTCAGCGTTGATGTATGACATACCTGTTGTATGAATTAATGTACGCGTGGCAGTTAACTACTCTGTCTGTCAGGCATTGGACTTTAACCACTAAGTCGTTTCAAACGCATGTCTGGGATTTTATTTTTAATTTGGAAAAAACTCTAAATATTGTGTACCAAATTACTTAAAATTTACAACATAGGTTTATTTGCACTATTTCTAGCCACATGTAAAGTCTCATTCCAGTTACTCTGATACTTATAAAAATATAGCATTTTCAAACAGTTTTCCCCGATTTTACACAGGAAAAACTTGAGTATAAAGGCTGATTAACGAACTCGATAATGAATGCCTTGTTTTCGGCAACAACATTTTTGCCAAGTTTGGTTGAGATCAGTTTAGTATTTTTTGAGTTATCGCTTATATACATACACACTTATATATATATATATATATATATATATATATATATATATATTATATATATATATATATACATATATATATATATATATATATATATATATATATATATATATATATATATATATATATATATATATATATATATATATATATATATATATATATATATATATATATATATATATATATATATATATATATATATATATATATATATATATTAATAAACATATTACAATTTTAACGGACCTTGGTTTTGGGTTCTAGATAGAGACCCAAATTCGTGCTCATCTGAAGATATTTTTCCGAAAGCTTTTCATCGTGACCTCTCTATTAGCGAATTTTTCTTAATGAAAATTCACTAAAAACAAAAGGTGATGAGATTTTAGTTCACCTTTCGTATTCATCTAAAAATGAAACATTAAAAAAGTTTAGCAACCTGCCTGTAAAATATATCAGACCAAAAATAGAGTCAGAGCAAAACCTAAGGACACTTGAAAAACTTATTTAAAAAAATAGATTCAACATCCAAGAGATAAACGCAGTAGATGAGGACGTTATCAAAAAAAAAAAAAAACGTCGATAAAGGTAGGTCTTTGACGTCGTCATCCAAGAAACGACTATTGATGGAAAAGCTAAATGAACTGATTCCTGCGATAACAACAACAGACTTTAATGAAAACATTATTGCCTCTTATGATCTTCAAGAAGAAGAAGCGTTTGTGTTATAAGTTAAAAATAATAAGTATTTAAAAATAAATAATTAAGTAAATAAGAATAAAGTTAATATTATTCTTTATTTCTTAATATACAAATTCCAATAATTCCAATAGAAATAATAAAAGAAGGCAATTGAGCATAAGTCGAAATACCACTACTAAGGGGAGTGTACTTATTAATATTAACTTTTAAATGTATAATTTTGTACAGTGCCCAACCGCTATCACGTTCCTGAAATTCGTCTGGCCTTGTTAAAATTTTATTAGATGCATGTTCTTGATACCAACTTTTTATGGTTGTAGCACTGTCAGTCACATGATTTGTTGTTGTAAAATGTTTAAAATCTGATTATTCTGTTTGAGGTTTTATAAGAAGTCCTGTAAAATTACATTTATTGTTTTTAGTGAATTTTTTTAAAAAAATTCACTAATGAGATCCCGACTTTCGAATTCTGAAAAAATTTCTTCAAATGAGCGTTACTTAGGACCCCCGGAACCCAAATCCGAGGTCAGTTTCAGACTTTATATATATATATATAATATATATATATATATATATATATATATATATATATATATATATATATATATATATATATATATATATATATATATATATGTGTGTGTGTGTGTGTGTGTGTCACACCTATAACTTAAAAAATAATGGACCAATTTTGATAAAATTTGGCACACACCTTCGTTTCGCAAGTGGCTTGGATAAGTTCGTTAGCCAGGAAAATCCGCGGAGGTTTTCCCGGAAAATTTTGTGTTTTCTTTCGAAAAAAATCGAAAAAAAATTATATCTCCAAAATTAACAAAGTAAGGGCAACCAAATTTCATACGCGGGTTTATATCATTAGAGGCAAGTTACCTACAAAAATTTAGCTCTGTAGGTTGAAGGACAAAAAAGTTACAGGCATTCAAAGAAAAATAAATTTGGGTTCTCCTCAAAACGTCAAAATCGCGATTTTAAACGTAAAAATTGGTGAGTACCTTCCTTTTGCAAGTGACTTGGATAAATTCGTTATCCAGGAAAATCCGACGAGATTTTCCCGGAAAATTTTGTGTTTTCTTTCGAAAAAATTTATATCTCTAAAATTAACAAAGTAAGGGCAACCAAATTTTATACGCGGGTTTATATCATTATAGGCAAGTTACCTACCAAAATTTAGCTCTGTAGGTCAAAAGACAAAAAAGTTATAGGCATTGAAACAAAAATAAATTGGGGTTTTTCACAAAACGTCAAAGTTACGATTTAAACGTCAAAATTGGCAACATTTAGGAAAAGAACTTGAATCTAATACGGGCTATGGAAATAAAATGTCTCAAGAAGAATGTTTTACAAACCCTGAAGTCTTAGTTTCAACCGTCATTGTCCTTCATTTTAATAAAATGTTTCCAGAAAATTCATTTCAAATAGACCCTTTCTCTGACCCTTGGCAGTAGCCTTAGCTATAGAGTTTATCGTTAATAGTATATAATTTTTGTAGAATTTTCGTAAAAAAAAAATCAATAAAGCTCAATATATCTGTTATTATACCAGATATGAAAAAAAAAATGTATATATTAATTATAGGGTGTCTTGAGCTACATCTTAAAAAATTATTTCTACTATCACAGGGTGGCCCATAAGTCGTTGGTGATACAAATTTTCTTTTTTTTTAATCAAACACGCCTTATCTTATTTCATTTTTGCATTTTCCATCGAAATATAATGCATGTTTGTAAGAACTTAAATTCTGGACGCAGTAAGTGCGTTATGGTAGCGAATTTTGATCAAATGCTTAATATTTGAATAGCTCAATTTGCTATTAACCTATAAGGTTGACCAAAAAACGAGTTTTTTCGGGAACACTTTAAGTTTACTTTCGGAAATTTTTGTACATTTTCAAACAATAAAGTTATTTTGATAAAACATGGCACATTGTTTTTACTATGTAGGTTATACTGGTAACCAAATTTGATGCCTGCTTTCTTAAAAAAACACACATTATTGCTATTAAAAAATAGTTTTAGGAAAATTCACTATCATAACGCACTTTCTGCGTCCCGAGATTTTTTTTAATATCGAGAGATCTGATTGAACTTTAAAGAATATTTTTGTACATGTAGCCCTATTCTTGAAACATTTCTTTGCTATTAGTATAGTTTTTTAAATAATTTATATTTCTGCAGCGCTCTTATTTCATTTTAATGAATCTATGACTGTTTCAATTTTCTTACAAACTTCATTTGGTAATTTATCAATAAATTTGGAATTCATTTTGCAAATTAAACAAAATAAATGTTATTTATATTTTAAAAATAAGTAGAAATTTAGTAGTAGACCGTATGTTTGACACAAATATTATGTGTCCAACTAACATGTCACGTGACGTTTTATTATTTAGTATAGTAAATTCTCTTAAAATTATTTAGTCTTACAAACAATAGTAGATAGTGCGGCACCTGGGACCATCCCCTCCACTTTTTACTGCGCATGCGCGTGACGTCATGCGCATGCGCTGACCTGCGCAGACCTGTGACAGTTGACAGCTGACCTGTCAGATTTGACAGGTGTCAAATGTCACTGACCTGACAGCTGTCAGCTGTCAGCTGTCAGCTAACCTGACAGCTGTCAACGTCAGCTGTCACCTGACCTGACATGTGTCAACGTCAAATGTCACCTGACCTGTCAGATGACGTCACAAGCATTCCAAGATGGCTGACCTGTAATAGACAGTTGCAACCCGGGTTCTCTCTATGGAACTAACCTGAGATGACGTCACAAGCATTCCAAGATGGCTGACCTGTTATAGACAGTTGCAACCCGGGTTCTCTCTATGGAACTAACCTGAGATGACGTCACAAGCATTCCAAGATGTCTGACCTGTGTGTCCATAGATATCTACAAGTCAGGTTAGCTCTCCATGTGTGTTTGTCTGATTGTTTATTAAGGTTATGTATTTGTTTATTAAGGTTATGTTCGCTCACGTGTCATCTGTTTGTTTATTAAGGTTATGTTTGTATTTGTTTATTAAGGTTATGTCATGTGTGTGTGTTGATTACCATGCATCTGTTTGTTTATTAAGGTTATGTATGTATTTGTTTATTAAGGTTAGGTGTTCGTATACAGACTGATTACCAAGCCATTTTGATTGTTTATTAAGGTTATGTTTGTATTTATTTATTAAGGTTATGTTCACACACGTGTTGATTACCAGTCATATGATTGTTTGTTAAGGTTATGTATTTGTTATTTGAATGCAAACAGAGATAATACAAGATTGTACTTACATACAACAAGAGACGTCAGCCTTCTTTCACAGCTTAATACACACACTACTGAACAGGTGTCTTCTGTGTTGAGGATACAGACAGACAACTGATTGCCATTGTTAAAGCTTGTATATGTTGTTTGAAAGGATATAACACACGTCATGACAGTTCGATGTCTTTGCCTAAACTGACAGATGCATGTGTAATAACACAGCTGTTTAACAACAGCTAGAGTGAGTAACACTGGTAACACACAACAAAAACAGACAGACAGACCATTGATTGTCAACAAGTATCATATAGAATCTTGTTAAAGCTTGTATATGTTGTTTGAAAGGATATAACACACACACACACACACACACACTCGCATAGGTCATGCCAACACGAAGGCTTTGCTTAGACTGACAGACAGATGTATGTAATAACACACCGACAGACATACGACTATTTAACAACAGCTAGAGCGAGAGTTGAACAGTATAACGCTGGTTAACGTGGAGAGCAGTCATGTTCAAGCTACTCTTGAGTATCTGTGTTCTTTGTCTAAGTGCCTCCTGTGGAGAGGATGTAAGTGAAACAGACAGACAACTGGCCAACGATTATCTCATCAAATATGGTTATTTAAGCAGTAATATCACTAACAATGACCAGCTAACGATGTTAGAGAAGACAGAAGCTTTCACAGAGGCTTTAAACATGTTTCAAACGTTTTTCAGTTTACCCGAAAGTAACAATTTGACTAGTAGAGACATTGAACTGATGAAACGTAAACGATGTGGTGATGAAGATTTTTCACAGAGTTCATTATTAACAGTAAAACCTATATGGAAAAAGAAAACTTTGAAATGGTACATACATTATTCAGATCCTACAGTACTATTGCTAACACAAAAAGCATTCAAACAATGGGAACAACATATTAATTTGAATTTAGTGAGAACAAACAACTATGCGGAAGCCGACATACTTATAAGTTTTTGTGATGACCAACATTTTTACTTGAGAGGTGGGAAACCGTGTACATACCCAATTGGTGGTGATGTTTTAGGACACGCTTATTTTCCAAATGTTGCCAATACACCCATAGAGATCCACATAAGCAATAATCTCACGTGGAACCTTCAACTACACGCATCAAATGGCTCATCATACTATATGGTTATTCTACACGAACTGGGACACGGTTTAGGACTCAAACACTCCAACAATAAAAACTCTCTTATGTATCCACATGCTGGGGCCGGTATATCTGACGAAGATATTCAACGAATGCAGGAACTGTATGGGCAACGCTCTACAACAGCAATAACAACAACAACAACAACAACAACACAGCCTACATCAACCAAGACATCAAAGACTACAACAAAGACTACAACAAAGACTACAACAAAGACTACAACGAAACCTTCGATAAAACCAAAGGCTGTCGCTGTAAAATCTGAAACCAAAAACACTATGGACTTGTGTAATTATATAGACAAGATCAAACCGTTAGTCATTATAAACCACAACATGTATCTGTTTTATAAGAAATGGGTGTGGGTTGTCCCGTTGAACAATATGAAGGGGCCCTATCCGGAGGCAAAACTTGTGACAGATTGGTTGCCACATTTGAAAAATTTAAAAGAAATTAAACATATATATCAGAGACCTGGTGGTGAAGTGGTCATGTTTACAAATGACGAAACATTAAGCATTGTTGCGTTTCCTAGCATACAAGCTACATTTGTAGCCCCCTTCAATAATCTCACATATCTGAATACTTTGAGGTTTGACCGGATAAATGCAATGGTAAACACATATACAGGAAAAACCATTATATTTCATTCGGACAACATGTATGAAATCATCGGTGAGAAGGGAGCTAATTTCTATAGACTAGAAGCAGGTTATATAGACAAATTTTCTCCAGAATTTCCAGCTAACATTGATGGTGCATTCCGGTACACCAATGGACGGATATACATATTTCGTAAAAATAAATATTACGAATTTGATGAGTTTACCAATCAGGTCGTTACAATAGGCCGTAAAGATTTATCTATGTTTGGTATTCAATGCCCTACCCGCAGTCTATATGAGCAACTCAGTCTGCTATTACAAAAGATTCTCAGCTATACAAAGGATAACACTGACCACCAACAACCAGCAAATATTGAAGACTATAATGATTATATATAGTGTTTAACTTGTACAAAATATGTGTTTAACAGATCAAACAGCAGACACTTAGCTTAACATATTAATGTATGAAATAAAAATATTTACCAGCATGTGTATGTGTTTTTATTCCTTCTCAACAAGACCACTGTTCTGTTTAAGACTGTCTAGAGCACACTGAACAGCAGTTCAATATATGAGTTAAATAACACTGTTGTAGGGGCCCCCTTGATGAGCAAACGGTATTCGTGTTTGGACTTGTCTAGAATACAGTCGTTAAAAGTATGACATCATCCACACACCTGTTCTGTTGTAATTTACGTTGAATGACATCACCCCATTATTCGTGTTTGAACTTGTCTGTGTATCTGTTCAATATACGCAAGAGAGAGGCCCTCTTAAAGGTAAACAACCTGTCAGTTGATGACCTTGTGTTATATCTGTTCAATCACCCCATTATTCGTGTTTGAGCTTGTCTAGTACAAACCGAGAGGATGACATCATCCATGTATTTTAGCCTAATATATAAATAAGTGAGTAAGTTCGGTTATATTATTAGTTGTTGTTGTACCATGTCGTTTAACAGTGTCTTATGGTATGGACACAAAAATAGATTGTTTGAAGAAGACTGTGAATTTGAATTAAAACAGTTGGTGTTAAAGATACAAGAAGAAGCCTTTATCGACGAACGCGATTCTGAAGGAGAAAATTATGAAGCCGGACATATAGTCGAGTTGTGTGACATATATTTAAGTGGGTTCTGCTCTACACAATTTTTTGCTTTGGCACTCATTCGATACTGTACAGGAGCTCAGTTAAGTGAACCGTTTTTCAAGTATTTACCCGAAGAAGCAAAACATCAATACATACGTTATTACGATAAACAAACCGTCCACACAGAGGCTATTTAGTTTATACAACAGCCCGTGGTATACAGATGAAACAAGAATGAATAGTGAGAACGACACCACAAAAGTTAGACTGTTAGTGTTACAGATACAAAAACAAGCTTATCGAGACGGGCGTAAGTCCGAAGCCGAAGAATATGAAAGTAGACATATGGTAGAGTTGTGTGACTTATATTTAAGTGGATTTTGTTTAACACAATATTTTGCTGTGGCACTCATTCAACACCAACCGGGGGCCCTGTTAAGTGAACCATTTTTTAAATATTTACCTAAAGAAGCAAAAAATCAATACAAATATTATTATGATGCTGATGAGGTCACACTCGAAACAACGAACATTGAAATTGAACCGCCCAGCGAGGAAGAACTCAAACAAGAAACACTCGAAACGATGAGAGAAGGGTTTAATAAAGAATTTGAGTTTTCAAGCTGTGATGATATCCACAAGGTTGCAGACCATCTAAACGATATATTAAAGCACAGTTCTAATTTAAATGATGATGCTGAACGTACTAAATCCATTAATTTTCTAACACGAAAACTTCACCGTACAGACGCCACAGACATGTTATATACAATTTGTAACGAATATTTCGACAGTCTTCCAACCAATGCTGATTGGGATAGATATGAGAACAAAGATTGTGTTGCTGTAGACAAGTTTGTTAAAGTCTGGCAGAAATATCTGGATGATCATGCAGTGTAGCACGAAATATGTTAAAGTATTTAGTGATCGCAATAGATTTGTAAAATTTACCAGGAAACCACTCAGAACCATTCAACAGACGTTTGTGGTGGGGGAACAACAAAACCTACTTAACATGGTCAGCAAGCTTCAGTCTAAACTTAAACGAGTTTGTGTAAACATGTCTTGCGATTGTATTAACATGAATATGTCGGTGTCTGAGAGTGATAACAACGATAACGATTATGCCGTTGATGAAAACGATGGCCCTGATTTCACAGAACACCGAACACGACGAGTCTTATTTAACAAGTATCAAGCTGACGACAGGCTATTGATGGAAACCACTTTTAGTGTTCGACGATCCTTGAAATTGATTACAGGCATCAGTGCAAGAAACGACTTTACAAATGTTGTGAAATTTGTCAATCCGTTGGCTCTGAATGAAGAAAACCAATATTTGGCATTGGAAGAATGGGATTTTTACGATTTCCTAGACAACATACGTGAGCTGTATAGGAAATATCTTAAAGGTGAAGACGAGCCAAATAGCTTTATAGTGCATCATCTTAATTACTGCCGCATAACCTATTCAAAGGTGCTAAGTGAAAAAGCCTTGTGTATCGATAACGGTTTCACATCTATGCATCTATTCTTAAACGAAGAGTGTGTAGAACAGCTGCTGAGACTTGAGGTGTTGGTTAAAGCAAGACTGAACTATCTGAAAGAATCTCAATTTACCTGGACTTACACGTGTTTTATGGAAAACATAGTGGAAATATTAAACGATCTGAGTAGATGGGATGCCAGTGTACCGCAAATCATACAAACTATAAAAACGTTACTCAACACTGTAACACCAGCATTTAAATATTACATGTTGGAGTGTTTGCACTACGCTCAAGAACAAGTATTGACAGACATCCACAACATTCGCCATGGTTCTTTTTAAATCAAGTTTCATCGTTCTATCAGCACTGTGTCAGAATGTGTTGTATATTCATAAGCCACCCAATGTAACAGAAGTACGAATTTGTTTCGACATCGATGACTGCATGATATGGTCAGCTCTTACAACAACAACATATCTACACAACGACGACCTAACCCCACTTGCAACATACAACATGTCAGCCAAAAGCCTGTCATCTGATGTGATACGTTACAAAGTTATGTTTCTGTTTGATAATGGTAGTCGGGGCGAGTCACCTGATTGGACCACTCTTGTGTTGACTAACACCCGACTGTTCACTTCAAAGTATATTTTTGTGTTTATATCAGCTGGCTTTCTTACATGTCTTACCATATTCATGTTGATGTATTTTTGTTTCAAATATAGCACTTATCTGCACATGTATCGCAAACTTGTTTGCTAATACAAATATATAAAATAAACACTTGTGTTTTATTTACTAGTTTTAAGGTTTGCTAAGGGGGTGTTACTAGAAAAACATATATATAATTTACAACTTTTTATTTCGGTAACAAGTTTACAACATACGAAAATAATAGAATACAATTATTGATGCTGCATATACAGCTTCTAGTGTATCCTGGTGAGTGATGCATGCACTTAGGAATGTCTGGCACCAACGCAGGACAATCAGTGTTTGTTTCTAAATTGATCACGTCCACACGGTAGCCACAAGTGAGCAGCATCTGTGTCAGAAATCTCTGTTTATTCTCGCCTTTTACATAGATTCTGTCCACCTGTTGTTCGACGATGTGTTTCATCAGGATATTTGGTAATTCTTCTAAATAAACAGTACCATAATTATAGTCGATACAGTGGTGACGGGCCTGCAGAAACTTGACTTGTTTGATTACATCAGCAGATAGAAAACGCATTGGTTGTGGTGGCTTAAACACATACTGTACAGTTTGATAACCATTATAAATTACTAGTTCTTTGGGTGTGAAGTCGGGGAGACAGAAACCCTGAGTGTCGACAACAACGAACCTCATCTTGATACTGCCCCAATTCACTATACTTCCGCATCAGCTTATATACACCTCTAGGTTGAGCAGTTGGGGGAACAGCGTTGTATGCCATACTCAGATGATAGAACGAACAACGTTAGAGAGTGGGGAGTATTCGATGATGCAATCATGTATAATTATGCAGAAACATTTAGTGTTATTGGGAAAGTTCTGGTTACTTTCCATTTCCAATTTGATATCGACAGTAGACGGTTTGATGGAATCCGTATACTTTGAACAATCAAACACAAACATGGGATATTTAGCGAAAGCTTTGTAATCCAACGTAGGCTGCGGTTCTCTACCGAGATATGCTCGTTGAAATTCAATCATGTTTTTATATGCTTCCAGATAATTTGCTTGCCCAAAGTTCAGATTCATACCCTCGGTCGGTATTTGTTTTGAATTCAGATGTAGTCTTATATCTCGAACGTCCACATGATCAAACTGATTAATATCTTTTCCTGGGTTGTGGTGGCGATCCGTTTGAAAGACTACGATAACGAAGCGAGGTCGTTCGGTGTTTGATGAGGTCTTTACAGACCACAAGTCTTTGATTGAATTACTTACATTCGGTAATTCGTACATCTCCCATTTTCTAAACGGTATAAGAATCTTTTTATCTTGAGCGATCGATTGCAACAGCTGCTGTTGTATCACATCGCTGGGGTGTATGTGTTTGACTTGCAAAGCCATATGTTCAATATTAAACTTTATAGCTTTGTCAGCGCCTGCTACACTGCTCAGAATATAGCAATTTCTATCGTTCTGACCGCGTGTTAAGCGTACCAACAAACGACTGAAAAGTACTTTTCTGTAATCTTTGAAAATATTACACAGATAGCTGAGCGGTAGGCAATAGCAAAATCTGTTGTTTTTCACCATGGTGTTCCTTTCGTTCGGATGCCAGCCGGCAGGAATGAGAGCTCGTGCTTCATCGCTGTTGGCTTGTAATAATGTTCGTACTGCTGTAACGATGCCTGGGTTTCTAACATGTTCGATAATCTGATTACACATCTCAACAGCCACAGAGGAGAACAAATGAGCTGCAGCATTCGCTGTTACCGACACATCACCAGTTGTACCTGTTGTCTCAGTGGAACCGCTGATCAGGAGAGCTGCCGAAGACCAATCGTAAAACACATCTTGTTGATTGATGGCAAACTCACATGTGTCGTTGTAATCAAACGATCTGGTTTGCGGGGCGTACGTGTGTACTTCTTCTCCTTTGATGGATTCGTCGTGAACGGGGTCTGCGAAGATATGTAGTTTGTTTGACATCGTAACCCAATGATTGTAGAAACTGTACGTTCTCTTCGGATAGAACCGTCTGTGATGCAGACAACAACGATACTGACCGATGTTGCTCGTCGGCACCTGTATTTATAACTAACATACCACCGGTGTCTTGTTCAGCTGTAATATAACGATGATCTCTTCACCTTGAAAGTTCACAGGCACTGCATTCTGATCGATGATGTTTACATTTATATGGGCGATGATACGTGTGTTGACGGGTAGAAACAGTTTACTGTGGGGGTTGATGTCAATTGCGTAGCCAGGATCAACCATCGGAGCAAACTCGTATAGTGTGTGTGAGGGTTTGCCTTCGTGGTAAGACCCGCTTACTATGTTACACTCCAAACGAATCGTTTTCACTTTAACAATCTCCACTGGTAAATCGGATGCATGCAACACATCCTTAATAAGAGATCTAGTTGAGGAAAAACCCAAGAGAGGAGCTATTGAGGCGTCCCTTGTCAAATCAATGTCATACTTGCACTGTATCTCACACTTCAAAGTGTTGTTGTTGGCTTTCAAACTGAACAGTTTACTTGCATCGTCAACAGAGGCACCCTCTGGAAATTTATTCAACTTGAGATAGATACGGGCCATTTCATTTTGGATACACCGTTCCATATCGCTAATTTCATATGCTCCATTGGGAATTATTATTTCTTGTATAACACCAGCTTTCTTAGGCTCTGCTTCGAGTGTAAAATTAAAATGCAACTTATTACAACCGGTCTCTATATTTGGTATGGTGTTGTATGTGTGAAAATTCGAGAGTGCCACCGAATGATCGAACCGGGGGTCCAACACTATCGGTGGAAATATATCCAATGACAGGGAGGACGTGGAGCCTTTCAACTCGAACGTTAGCGACATGACTGATACACACAGGTTATTGTTTGAGTCTTTTATTGTAAAAATTTTAAACACAAATGACCACAATTAATTGTGTTATATGTTTGATACACATCATGATTATACAGTATGGAATAGTCTTTAAGGTAACGTTGCAGCTCTACAGGAGGCTTCAAGTTTCCATACGAGTCAAAGTACTCGACGATGTCACCGCGTTTCCTCACAGCGACCCAATGACTGCCTGGCTCCTTGTGTGTTTGCAAATTCATGATGAACGATTCATTTTTACGTGGTCCATTGCGAGGTAGCTCGTCTCGCATGTATACACCTCTAAAATATGGGATTTTCATTTTACCAGCAAACTTGACAAGATCTACATTTGTTAGAGGTCTTGCTGGTAAAGGTATTACACGTTTTTTGTCTTGTGTAAATACAAACCGTAGCCGGTGCGTTGTTTCTTCATGTACAAACCATCACCAACACCACGCCCTCGTTTACCCACAGCAATGGCCTCCATTGTTTGATTGTGACGTTTTGCCTCTTCCAATTTCTGTTTCGCAGACTTGGCATCGTTCACAGCTTTAGCAATACCTGCAGCACCGCCACCCAGAGCTCCTAGTGCTGACAGCCCACCAAATATAAGAGGTAACAGCGGTAGGAAGCCACCGCTTTTAGGTATTGGAATAACTCTCGGTACCTTAACTTGCTTTCGACCACCTGCGTTTTTTATGACTTTTCTCGCTACATGCAGTAGATTTTTCACAGACGGCACCTCCTCTCCCACATTGATAGCACCGCGCATCAAAGCCAGTATGTTTTTAAACGGTACCTTACCACCGACTTTTCTCTTACTAGTTTTTCTGAGTTTGTTCACACCCATACCAAGTTTTCGTTTAACTTTCATTGTTTTTGCTACACTCCAAGCGGCCGCCTTCTCACCAAAACTTGCGTCCTTTGACTTGACTCGTTCCTTGGCTCGGTGCTCCAACACCTTGTCGGCACGATGCCTGTCACTCAACTGTTTGGATTGAGAGTAGGCGATGTCGTGCTCTCGACAAGCCTGATCTAGTGGGTTGATACCTTGATCGCCTCTGGCAAGACGTTCTTTAAGTTTAGTGCCTGGACCACAAAACTGATAGCCTGGTATGTGTAACTCAAAAGGCAGTTTGTTAATGAGTGTGTTAACAAGGCCTTCACCCTTAATGACCAACATTGATACTAAAGCGGTGCTGTATTAAACACCCAGTATTTATACTTACAACAAGCAGGTTGGTGTTAGTCTAGTTAACGATGCGTATCGTAAAACACACAACAGCCCTACCAGTTACAAACTTGGACGATGTTGT